>NW_019379627.1:621668-669117 GCF_000648655.2 Copidosoma floridanum | reverse complement strand
TATATATATATTTATTTATTGATCAGCCTATTGGCCCAGAAAAAGGACTTGGTTTACAAAGAAAATAAATAACTTATCCGATCCCACACATTCCATCCACATCTTACAATAAAATACTCACATGTCCCAGATAAAATCATACAAACATACCTCACATACCCAGCTCTGTGGCTAATTTTCATCGCAATCCTCGCTAACAAAATCATACCGTCCGCTCTCCTTTTTTACATTCCTTCTCATACCTTATGAACAGTTTAATTACCTCATTTATTCCGAGCTCGCTAGTAACATATTTATTGATCATTCTTTTTATTTCCGCTCTGTTTTCATACCAATTCATACACACCTCACACCTATTTATGATATGATACAATGTACCTGAGTCTCTTTTGCATAGCATACATAACCTGTCTTCCGCTTTTAACCAATATTTATTCCTCGCATCAAAATTACCACACCTTATCTTCGCAATTATACTAATCTCACTTTCTTTTCTACATCTAGTCAGGTACTTCGGTACTTCTTTGGGTATGATACTCGCGTATCTAGTATTATATCTAGATTCCCTAATTTTACTATCCAATACCTGCCTTTCTATATCTTTCATCCTTTGACTGATTTCCGCAATAATATCCCTATCAGAGTTTAATCCTTGGTTAACAATCATTGTGCTTAGACCTACGTAGTTACAAAATTTTTTTCTTTCCGCACTATATAAATCACACTCATTCCATTCCTCTTTCTCACTTCTACACACCTTCAATAACCTATTCTCCTCTAGACTTTGTATTTTCCGTTCAAATTTTAACGCTCTCACCCGCCACGCATCACATAGTTTATCTATGCCGGTTTCCCTATAGACTATGTATCTCGGTGTACAAAAATCCAGCCTCAATACCCATCTAAAATAATCCAGCTGTATTTTCTCCAATTCCTTTTTTTCCTCAAAACCCCAGATCTCCGCCCCATATGATATAACACTTCTAACCAGATAATTAAACAACATCTTCCTTCTCCTGAAATCATTTTTACACCTTCTTTCCCCCAGCCCCCACACTCTTTTCGCCGCAATAATCCTCTTTTTTTAAGCTCCTCTATACGATCTTTAAAATTCGCTTCCCTATCAAAGATAAAACCTAAACATTAACGGATTTAACCTCCTCCATCTCCTCTCCCTTGTACAGCCATTTTTCTTTCCCACTGTTTCTGCCCTTATTAAACACTAGAATTTTTGTCTTTACTACGCTTAGAATCAGATCTCTGCCTTCCAAAAACCTCTTTAATACCCCCAACATATCTAACATCTAAAAACCGATCTACATTATTCTATTTTTTTTTAATAAATTTTTTAATCGGTATATTTTATTTTACACTGGTTCTGATACAAGTTTTGGTACTATAAGTAACGTGAAATNACTCTTTCAATTAAACCTTTGCTTATGCCTTCCTCCTTCATCACCTCCCATAGCCTCTCTCTATTAACCGTATCAAAAGCCGCAGTTAGATCCACGAAGCTTGCAAAAACTTTTTCTTTCTTAGACCTTGCCGTTTGAACCACATGATTCAGGATATAAATGTTATCCATAGTAGACCTCCCCTTACGAAATCCGGCCTGCCCTTCCGGGAGAATTCCTTTCGCCTCCACCTCCCTCAGCAGTCTACACCTCAATACTTCTGTGTACACCTTATATGAGGTCGGCAGCAAGGAGATCCCCCTATAATTTTTTTCCTCGTTGACGTCACCTTTCTTGTAAAGCGGGACCACTACCGCCAACTTCCAATCTTCGGGCAAACCTTCTCCCGCCCATATCTTCTTTAACATAAACATCAATCTTTTGGATAATTTTGGTCCACCGTGTTTCCAGACTTCATTCGAAATATCATCGCAACCAGCTGCCTTCCTTTTTTTAACGAATTAATCGCCATTATTATCTCCTCCTCCATTAGACTTTCAGTATCCTCTACCTCCAATTTCCTTCTTGCTCCCACCATTCTCTCACAGCTTCCCTCAATGAGAACTCTAAAATATTCCTTCCATGCATCTATTGAAATGTCATTCTCAACAAAATTTCTCTTTTTACCAGCGACTAAGAACTTCCACACATCTTTTTCGTGCTTGATGCTCTTAAGTTGTGCTGCTTCCATCTCCTTAAGGTTAGCTGCCTTATCTTCACACATCTTCCTCCATTCCCTTCTCTCTTTCAAATATACTACTTTTCCTACCTGATTTTTTCTCCATTTATAATACGCCTTCTTCACTTTTCTTTTCCTCTTCCTACATGCACTATCCCACCACTTTCTTTCGCCTAACCTCCATACCTTGTACTTGATCTCCTTTTTTATAACAGATCTGTCTACTATACTCTTGATTCCATCCGAAATTTTCTGTACGGAATCCTTCTCCGTTACTATACATTCTTTGCACAAATCGTCTGCCGCCTGCTGGAATTTCGCTGTATCTTCTTCCGACCATGAACAAAACTTTTTTTTCATTTGCGCTCCGCACTCCCGCTCCGCTCTACTTTCAGCATCGTGTACTTCGAGGCAGAGGGGCAAGTGATCCGCATCCACCCTTTCCTTTATATCAAATTTATTAACCCAGTCCAAAGCAAAACAATTAACTAGCACGTAATCAATTACTGTATTTCCTCTCGGCCCTATGTATGTAAACTCACCTTCCTCATCCCCCTCATGCCACCCGTTTAAAATATAAAACCCTTTATTTTCCACTACCTTTATCAAATACCTACCTTCATTTCCAATCCCTGCATCTTTGCTTTTTCTTTCTTTAAGTTCACCCGACTCCCCTTCCACAAAACTACCTCGCCCTCCCGTTCTGATATTAAAATCCCCCCCAATAATTACCTTCTACCCCTCAACAAATTCATAAGCCTCTAAAAATTCGACCACCTCCTTTAGATTACCGGAATTGTACACCGACCATACATTTACAACCTTATTATCATTTATAAAACTACTTATCACAATATTTTTTTCAACTGTTACATTCAAACCATTTCCATTTTTTAACCAATTTTTTCTAATACCTAACAAAAATCCGCCTTTCGCTCTACCCTTTTTATTTTCTCTTACCGCATCTACAGATTTCCAAATAAAGTTTTTTGACAGTTTTCTTTTCTAAATTGAACCAACTTTTATTTTCTAACCATGTCTCACATAAGCTTATAAAATCATATTTCTCAACGAAGTTCCAAAAATCTCTATCTTTATTTAAAATTCCCGCGCAGTTCCAAAAAATGAAATTTCTAGAACTTTTCCAATTATTATAACCTATTACGTTCTTACATGCATTACCTTTCCTCTTTCGCACAGCGTCCAACACACTTTTTCCGGGCCCTACCGAAAAATCTCTTCCATACTCTCGGTAAACTCCGGTTGCGTCAAGTTACTTTTCTTCTTCTGCTGTTGCCCTGCACCATCTTCCCCTTCCACATTCCCCCTTGTCTTCTGCTCACCGCTTTTATCGCCGTTGCCGTTCCTCGCGCGCTCTATTTTCACGCATACTTTCTCTGCTGCTTCTTCACCTAACCACTTAAACCATTTGTCATTTAGCCAAAAACCACCCATGCTACTTTTTATTTGATAACCTACCTCCTTTTTATTCTTTACCCACTTCCCCAGCAACTCCTGCCTCTTTCTCTCTTCATAGCTTAAATCATTCTCTATGTAAAATTTCGAGCCCCTTAGCTTATGCTTATTTTGCCAAACTAAATCCCTATCCTCCTTCTTGCTAAACCTTACTACGAACACACTTCCACTCTTTCTCACATGCTCTACATTCACATCGACATACAATTTTTCTTTTAAAAACACATTCATCCCAACTCGCCACTCACCGTGCAGAGACAAGCCTCTAAAGACTAAGTTTGCTTGTCTCGACATCTCATCCTGCCATTTGACTAATCTTTTCATCGCGCTTACTTCAAAATCTGAGAAACAGCTCCTACCGGCCAGCGATTTCTCATCGTTAGATATCGACCCTCCCGATTGTCCCGAAGCAACACTACTACTCGTTTTACTGCCTTCCCTCTCCTCCGCCCTCAATGCCTCCTCGATGCTACCTGCTTTATCGACCATTTTTTCAAAATTATCCATCGTAGCTTTGACTTTAGCCCTGAAATCCTGCCACCCATTCTTCAATTTCTCGATTCTTTCCGACAAATCAACTTCCATCGCCTTAATTTCAACTTTGTTTTTCTCACACAACATTTCCCTGCCTTATCTTTTTCAGCTCTACCTCCATTCTTTCTATCATACTATCTCTCACTTTGTTAAACGCCTCCCGTTCTTTATTCAAACATTCTTTTAATTCACACACCTCCTCCCTCAACAATTTACAGACCCCCGCATTCCAACACTTTCTCTCTCTTGTCGAATTTCACCGTTCTCGCAAAGCTATCCGTTATAGCTGGCTGCCTGTTCGTAGTCACGCTAGCTTTGTTTCGCTTCGTTTCCCCTATACCTTTCACCACCGCCTTCCCCCCCGCACACACCTCCACCGCCACACTTCTCTCTTTCGCACTGTCCTCGCTTCTCTCACCCTTCTTCTTAATGTCCATCGTCTTCTTATCAACTTTCTCACCGCTCTCAGCCTGACATATTGTCTTCCGTATAGAAGAAAATCCTTTCCTATACTTCGTCTAAAACGCACACAAGCAGGCCGCGTCTTGCAGCGCCGCACGCCCTAACCTATAAAACACACACCTTCACCTTTTCGCTTAAAAAATAACCGAAGCGCACGGTTTCCACAAAAACTACCTGCATGATCCGATCTATTCTTATAACTCACTCAAAATCACACCGTTAACAATAATAAAGAATGCTTAAAACACACGATACAGATCGATTGCCACAGAGCTTCTCTCGGACGCAACCACTCACTCGCGTGGCCATTAACTAAGTCATGTTTAACAGCAATAATAGCACCTAATTAATTCATGATACTATAAAACGTTTTATTTCTAACTTTTTTTTAAATTTAAGAGTACACAACCAATTGAGGTTATGTTTCCGAAAGCCAGAAATCACTGAAAAGGCTTAGTGTGATACGAAGGTGTTAGAAAAAATTATGAGAACTATCTAGGCCCTCTTAATGGCTTATTATTAATAAAAATGTTAGAAAATAGGCGATTCCATCAAAGTCATTGTCATGTTGCATGATGAGGTTAGGTTTCATAACTTTGAAAAAATCGGGGTAGTCTGATTGAGTACCATAAATCTATTGAACCATGTTTTTCAGCAATAACAGCACTTAATGGATTTATGTTTCTAAAAAACGTCTCAATTTTGACTTTTTTTTATTTTAAAATGTACATAACCCATTGAAGTTGTGTTTCCGACAGCTAAAAATCACTGGCTGAACGTTGTTCGATACAAAGACCTTAGAAAATATTATTAGGACCATATAGGGCTACCTAATGACTTGTTAATTATTAAAATATTAGAAAATACCTAATAGATTTATGTACTAGAAAAATGTCTTATTTTTCACTTCCTGTCAACTCAAGAAAAACTTAAAAATTATACTAGAATATTTTCTACACATAATTACGATAGTTTTATTAGATAGTGTTTTCCGGAATAATTACGTCGAATGTTAAAAAATTAAAATGTTTGTATGCGCATGAAAAAAATTACTGAAAATAGACATAAAAATCTTGAATTCGGTCACTGAGCTACTGTCGAAAAGGTTTAAAAATAATTCTATACCGTTTTCTACGTATAATAATAATTTTTCTTTGAATTTTGCTAGTAAAAACAATAATCTTACATTGCTTAAAATACTAAGGTCTTATAAAAATAAATATATTGTATTTTCTACATGTAATGACAGAACGTTAATCGAGTGTTGTAGGCCAGAAATATAATTTATATTTGCTGGAAATTCTAATATTTGTAGAAAAAAAAAAAAAAATGCGCTACCATGAAAATTCTTTTAGATTTCAAAATAAAGCATGACTTTTATTTAATTATAATACAATGTGTATTCTGATATGTACAGATCTATATTCATAAATTGAAAGGTTGTTAGGTTACGTCAAAAGTGGCATCTTACTTAGGGCCTATCAAATGCCCCCTGATACTGCCAAACTAGGCTTCAGTAGGTGAGAGAGGCAACCTAAGTAGGCCCTACTGATCGCCTATTTACAATTTCTGGTCTGGCGCATAGTGAGAGACTTATGCCTACGTATTAAAAAAAAATAACCATGGTAACTAAAAGGATGAAATCGTCCTTGTACGGACAGTCAACGTAACTTTAATGTTACGAGGTGCCCATGGAAACATTAGAATAATAACTTACTATTTGGTACATTTAAAATAAAATGAAGTTTAAAAATCAATGTTGAAAGGATTTTAAAATAAAAAAGTAAAAATGAACTTAATGGTTACATAATTATCTAAATTTAATTACTATAATTTGTGCGTAGTGTGCCAACTTTCACTTTACATTAATAGAAAATAGTTTAAAGATAAAATTTGATTCAGTAAATCTATTAGAATGATTGTACATGTAGTTAGTTCCGAATAAAATTTTTAATTGGCAAACAATTCATCAGTCTAGTTATTTATTAACCAGCGGCCCCCCGTCTCGGCTTTGCCCAAGACTCACTAAATGAAACACCGTACTGTGTTGACATGCAATGTGAAACGTTTTCAGTGAAAAATTATACATCTAGTTCTGGCACTTCTTGCAACAAAAATCTTCTTATTAAAAATATATTGGTTTAGAATCCATACAGTTTATTTGGCCAAATAATAAGCTGTAAAAATAAAAAAAAATATAATTATGCTGAAAAGTACCGTGCGTTCCTTATGCCATAAAATAATCATTGGTCATAAAAGGCCATTGATTTGCAGTTTCTCCCGTATAATTTACGAAAAGGGCTATTTTTTAAAGCTGTAAGGATTCCAAGCTCACAAAAAATTTATCATTAAAAATTTTTTTTCTCTCATCTTACAACTTAATTACCAGAGCAACAAAGTCCTGGAGCTTAATCTATACGTTATTTATCGAATTAAAAATACAAAAGCATATTCTACCTATTTAAAAATCTGAAAGATTCAAGAGATTACTATGAGGGTTATAGTGCAAAGCTGATCTTTCACTTAATAAATTCTTTCTTCATTTTCTTGACGCCTAAAATTGTATTCATAAAATGCATTTGAAGTTTTCCTTCTCATTCGACTTCTTGTGACTTTTGGCATCGTTGAGACTCTTGTGAGCCCTGAAAGCTATTTTTTTTTTTAACATTATTAGGTTGTAATATATTTGTCGGCAAGGTAGTTCGATGTCCGATGAACCTGAAAAGGATCGGTGAGCTTCTTACGTAAAGTCTTTTTCGACTGTTTCCAGCAAATGCGACTACCTGGATACCTCAGGGTTTGAAGCTTTGGAGCTAGTTGTAGAGCTCTTTCCCAACGTCTCCTGGTATAATGTCGAAGATGGTGTCTAAAGCACCTTTTTTTCAGACTCAGTTGTTTTGGTGATCTAAGGTGAAAAGTTTGGTTCGTGATGCTTGCCCGTTGGTAACTGTCCCGTTGGCTCACGTTTATTATTTTTTCTTCATAGCTGTTAGGTTCTCCCAGTGCAGACCTTGGAGAGGATCGGTGATGCCTGCTTGAATGCTTAAAGTTGAGAGGGTAATATGGGGTCGTCGGTCACCGGGGTTCCCAGCCTTGCTACGAATAACTCTGCTTGTGATGTCTGCCAGTGAATGACTGACTTGGTTTAATAGTGGCCAGCTTTACATAGTTTTTGAGTTGACGAATCGTCTCCGGAAATCGTACTAAAAATGTGTTAGTTGGCAAGGTAATTTAAACTTAAGTGGCCCTTAAAAGAACCGATCAGATTAATGGTTAAGTAGAGAACGTAAATACTTATAATGGCCCTGAAAAGGGCTGGTGGTGAAATTTTCACTTATTCCTTATTATTATTCTTGATGATGAAGAGCCACCTGCAGGTAGCTTGGCGCTTATCCTTTGAGTCTCTGAGTACGGAGACCATACAGGAAGGGAAGTACGCCACTGACCAAAGAATATCTCGTCTTCAGGTCATTCCCCGGATAACCGACCATTCATCGGTAGTCAGGGAAATGAGCCTAAAAAATATTACCTTCTCTGTAGATATACCGTTGGGACGACCACTAAGGAGGCCGGCCTCGCGTACTCTGCAGGGCTGTCTTCCCTGGCTCGCATTTAAAGTAGTAAATTCTCTGGTGGCACCAGGTCGGATGGTTGAACGGCCACCAAGCTCTGAAGTGCTGGAGCAGGTAGTGCTCTGGCTAGAACCGTTTTCTGGTATTCCACAGGAGACGTTGACGTTCCAAACGCCTGTTTTTCCGTGGCACTCGTTTATTTCGAAGATCCAGGGTGAAAACCGATTTATTTCGTTTGCCCCATTTGTAAGAAGAGTGTCATCGGTAGCCGGGATGCCCAGCTGCACGACGGACTCTTCTGTTCTTGGTGTAGTGCCGATGATCGACTGCAATATTTGTCTACTCGATGGTGCATCTTATAACCACTCTTCACTATCTTTGGTTGCGGGTGGCTTCAATTTTACCTCGACGCCACCTAGTGGATCCTACTGAACTAAAGCGCAAAGTTAGCTTATTTTAGAAAAACTTAGAGCTTATTTATCGCTATTGTTATTAACTTTTTCAAGAAAAAAACTATGCGAAAACCATCTCGGAATCATGAAGAATCAGTATGCAAAATTTCAGCAAAATCGGTTCAGTAGTTTTCGCGGTTAGCGATTACAACGGTTTTAACGACTTTGCTTTATATATTAGTAAGATAATATTAACCTATAACCACAAATCACCTTTTTGAGATTACTAATATGATATATAATTGGTCATCAGATGTTTATGATATTAGCATAATTAATTATTTATATTTTTTGTAAAAATGAGTAGTTAATAATTTTCTACCAAACTACAGTTTCAATTAGCCAACAATTTAATGACTTTGAATGTATATAAATGTTTTAAGGTTTTTCACATCTAGAGGGGGCATGAGTGAAGATTGTTCAAATCTACGAAGTACGAAGAAATAATTCAGCAGGTTTTTTTGTAGGGGAGCGTAAGGATTAAGGAAAGGGTTATGAAGCATCTTTTTTCCCGGTCAAAGAGACTCATACCGCCAATTCCCTATATACGCATAGCGTCTTTAATAAATATTACAATTTTATTCTGAGCATGCTTACAACTACTGGAATGCTTCACTCAATCTGAAGAACCAGTCTCACTCGAGTGCTTGTACCGAATGCACGCTTTCTGTGCACGCCTTTTATGCATCGCTCTTACTCAGGCTTGAATTCTCTCCAATTAGTCCTTTAGGGCTCTCTCTATTCTTTTTCGGTAAGTGTGACTTAGTCTCACCTCACGTCTGTGTTTCCGCGAAACCTTACACTCGCGTACACGCCGCCCTCAAGGGTTGCCCACATGGCTAGCCAAGGGCACAGCCTAACAAGCAACACTGTGGATAATTCACAATGACAAATTCTTCCGACGCGCTGTTGGAAGAAATGGACTCGTCATCTTCCGAGATTTTCGCACTCAATAGTGCAAGTGACAATAGTGCACAGTTCCCCTCAATGTCTAACATGACAGACAGCCGGCCAGTGGACCAGCCATCCCTCGTGCTAAATAGTCGAGACCCCCACGCCATCCAACGCAACTCCCAGCGGGAATGCAGCCCGCTCTTCTGGGACACAACAGTGACGCCCGACATCGCCAGAAAACTCTCTAGCTAAAAACAACGGATCCAGTACCTGGAAAAAATAGTAAGTGGGTACTCAGTTTAGCTGAAAAACTTCATCCAGCAAATGAACTCTTTAAAATGCTTCAACAACGAGAAAGACGCGGCTATTGCAGCACTCTCCACGAAGTCTCCCTTTGCCGTGAAAGTTCCGCCATTGAAAGGCCTGGGCCTTGTAAATCTGTCACCCGCAAATCGTGACTTCCTGAACCTTATAAATTCTTCCACTGTGAAAGATTACTCTCGCTACCAAAAACAGTAAACAACACCTCTGTGAAATCCCCAAATTTAAAGCCACTCCAGAAAAAACGGCGCACGCGGAATCTCTACGCAGATAATTCCGCAGCCAATCTCTCCGACATGGGGATCGAGCAATCTTAGAACTCCCGATCACCATCAAGCGCTTTCCACGCGAAGAAAAATGCGTTCGACAGTCATCTTGAGGACCCACTGTAATTTGAACAAAAGGAGACTGTTAGTACTTCTAAAAAAAAGGCACCACCTTCCATTACGATCTTAGACCAAAAACTCTGGCTCAAGATTAACAAAGCCCTCTCCGCAGAAAGTATTTCGCTCCTTAGGGTATCACCACCTCTTGAGGCAGTCGGATGCATTGTGAGAACGTAGACAGTTTCCGACACATCGTACACGTCCTTGACGAAAAAAGGGTCACGTTTACCACACACCAGCTTTACGAGGACCGTGAAATAGTAGTCGTCATCCGTGGCGTTAATATTGGCTACACAGACGCTGAAATCTTGGACATGGTCCAGGAAAAAGTACCCTCCGCCCGTCGTGTTGATCGCATGACCAAGGGTGATCGGACCTGGTCCCTGGTCACCGTATACCTTGATGCTTCGGATGCCAAATTCCACGACATCTATAACCTCAGATCCCTCAGGGGCACATCGGTCAGACTAGAAGAGAAGCGTAAGTCGAACAACATTCTCCAATGCCGTCGCTGACAAAAGTTCAACCACACGGCAGTCTACTTTCGGGCTGCCTTCATCTATGGCTTCTGCAGTTTAAACAACGCCACCGCAGCCTGTACAAAGAAAGACACGGACCAAGTCACCCCTTGCTGTGCAAACTGCAACGACGAGCACCGCGCTTTTTACCGGAGATGCCTAAAAACTCCCCAAAAAGGAGCTCACGCTCACCAGAAAGAGACTGCCCCTCCTCCCCCTTCTGTGAAATCAGCCCTTCGGACAACAGCCCAAGGCTCGAACACCATTTGCCCGGGAATGTCATACGTGAATATGGCATCCTCCGAAAAACACCAGACAGGAGCTCAACCCCTAACTTCTCTGCTCAACACACCCCCCACTACTGAGACAATCCTTCACTCCCTAATTACTCTGCTGACACCTCTCAACCAAAAAGTGTCCGGTTTCGAAGGCAACAGAACAGCAGCATGCTAGACAGAGAGTTCACGCTACTCAACTGGAACGCGAACAGCATCACACATAAAACGATTAAACTTACACACATACTCTAGACGAAAGACTTCGATTGACATTCCATGCATCACAGAAACGCACCTAGACAACACAAAGAAGCTCTACATACCAAATTACACGGTACACAGACGTGATCGACGCAAAAAATTCCATGGCGGAGTGGCTATCCTTGTTTGCAAGAGCATCTACCATCGAGTCATAAGTACAGACGCTGCTAACTGCGAAGTAGTTGAAGTAGAAGTACACTCCACTTCACCCGCTTCCATTAGAATCATCTTCCTCTACTCTCCTCCGAAAGGCGATCCCAACCTCTAATGCATAACCTCGCTGTTTGACTCAAACATCCCTACGATCGTTGCTGGCGACTTAAAGGTGTGAACACGAAAATCCTTAAGGTCGTACTCTTCTCAAACACTTGCGTAACGTCAACATCTACATTGAGGTTCTGAGTAAACTGACTCACCATCCTAGCTCTCCAGACCAAGTCTTGGACATCTTAGACATATTCCTGACGAAAAACTTGACTATCTCTAGGGAACCAAAACCTCCCCAGACCTCTCTTACAACCGTAATCCAATCTACCTAGAGATTCCTAGATCTCTTCTCACCATACCCGTTACCACCAGCCACATAGACTTGGTCCATCTCGCGTATAACCTCGAATCTTCCCCATTTAAATGTCGTCTTATCAGGTCCTAAGCGGAACTTGACATAGCAGTCGACGAATTTACAGATAAACATAACAGGTGCACACAAGACGCCACCACTACAATTACATCTTCCCAACACATGCTCAAACTCCCCCGCTATCTTATGCGTCTCACTAAAAAGAAGAAAAGAGTTTAGAAACTCTGGCAAAAGCGGAGAACCCCTGAACCAAAAGATACACCTTAACTCCCTCGACAAAGAAGTCAAATCCCAAGTCTTAATATTCCGAAACAATGAATTGAACAATATCATAGCTGAGGCAGAGTCCCACCCAAGAAATGCTTGGAAGGTCGTCAAAAAACTTCGTAACAAACGTCTTCCTCCCCCCCCCCCCTTTAACAAGGGAATAAACTCTAATTGCTAAATTTGGACAAAGCAGAGATCTTTGCAGATGAGCTGCAAAATTGATTCTCTCCTAACCTTAGCCCTGAAGAACTAGCGCAGGAACACATGAGACTCAACCACACGGTGCACCAACAGGTCCTTGACAATCCAGATTTTGAATACTGCACACCCTTCGAAATAAGAGTTATCATCCGCTCCCTTAAAACTCGGAAAGCCTATGGCAGAGACAGACGTATTTCCAACAGCGTCCTGAAAATCCTCCCCAAAAAATTCCTCACGGCGATTTACAACATCATCAACGCCGTTATGCGCCTTTGCTATTTCCTAATTGCATGAAAGGTGGCTACGGTCATCTGCCTCCCGAAGCCTGGAAAACCTCTCAGTAACCCCTCGAGCCATAGACCCATCAGCTTACTCTTTGCGCTCAGTAAAATTACCAAAAGCGTCAACCTTACCCGCCTAAACAAGGACGCCACGGAAAATAATATCCTTCTAGATGTGCAATACGGTTTTAGAGCCAGACATTCGGCCGTACACCAACTTCCGAGAGTTACCGAAGACCTCTCCGACAGCCTCATCCACAAAAACCTCACCGCGTTAGCTTTCCTTGATGTACAGCAGGCCTTTCGCAGAGTTTGAGACGAGGGCCTCCTGTACAAGCTTATTCAGTTAGGTTTTTCGCACTACCTTATCGGTACCGTCAAGTCCTTTCTCTGGGACAGATTTATCCCCGTTAAAGTAGGCGACTCCGTCTCCGACCCCCGCCCAATAACCTCCGGAGTTCCCCAAGGTTTCAAACTCTTACCCACCCTTTTCAAAATATTTTGCCATGACCTGCCCCAGCTCGAAGACATCAACACATACGTCTAAGCAGATGACGTCATGGTCAGCTGCACATTAAAACAACACTCTCGGGGCGTCACCCTTATAAACGTATATATCGTCACTCTCCATAACTGGTATATTCTTTGGATACTGGTCGTCAATGAGGCAAAGACTAAAGCCATGTTCGGGGGGCTCTATTATGACCTTCGATATCTCGCAAAAGTCAGTATTTTTTTCGATAATTGACATAAAATTATGGTTGTGCGTATGCGCAGTATAAGAGTTATCGAAAAAAATACTGACTTTTGCGAGATATTGAAAGTCGTGATAGAGCCCCTGAAAAAATCCAAGGAATAAACTACAGAAGATAGAGGTCGATGGAGTAGAAATCGACTGAAGCTACTCCGCCAAGTACCTTGGCGTCACGCTAGACCGCCGACTCACGTACGTTAGGCACATTAACAGCACTCGTGGCAAGGCATACGGAGCCTTCGTGAAACTTCAGCCTTTCTTTAACAACAAAGTAGTCTCCCAGAAGACCAAGCTGCGTACCTTTAACGCCATCATCAAGAGCATCAGCACCTACGTGATACCAACGTGGGGCGCTGCAAAGGAAAACCGTTTAAAGGGCATCGAAGGCCTTTCTATGACGATACTGAGGTCGGTCTGGGTATTCTGTGATATATCAGGAATACTCAGATTATCAAGGAGTTCAACATCGTCCCTTTAATACAATCAGCCCCTGTCCTTGCGTCAAAAATTCTTGCCTCCATTACGGACCACCAACTCCACCATCGTCGCACTCGTGGACCTCCAACCCGGGCTCTTCGATCATATAAGAAGTCCATGCGCTCTCGCACAGAACCCTGAAGACTCCCAAAATACTCTAGGCCTACAATCCCCCATGCTTCCATCGGATGCATCGCCATAATCTCGCCGAATAACCGCGACTTCAATCTGTACACTCTCTTCAGGAGCACCCTTCTGTTCGCCGTATCTCTTACGGCCTTAACTCTTTACAACACTTAACACTAATCACAAGTACGCTTCTAAATGCACAATACACAGTGGACTCACACATTTACACATACATGCAGTAAAATTAAATTAAAGTTTCTCTAACTTTATTCCGGCGCAAGCCAAGATTCGAGCTTCGCCTAGATGCGCAAGTGCCTCTCTTTTTTTCTTCTTCCCGCACCATAAAAAAAAAAATGAAAAAAATAAAAATCCGAAGAATAAAATAAATTTTGTAGGGTCAAGAGGGAGTGTAGAAGAAGAGAGTTTTTTTTGTTTCATGGGCGTTTTTAGTGACGGTGAGCTGCCTGTATAGCGCAGAGCACTCGTTGTGTAAATTATTTTGTGTAAAAGTGTTAGTATTTTTAATATGGGCCATGATAGGTAAGCAAAGTAAATTGATTTTTAACTTAACTTGTTTCAAAAATTTTGTTGTTTTTTCCCATGCCCGCGTTTTCTATGGTTTCTTCGCACTCCTTCACGTTCCTTCAGTTGTTTCTCTGCTTAAGAAATAAAAATTCCTTTTTCCCACGCTCTTTCTCTTCACCCTTACAAAATTTATTCCACTCTCCCACCGCTTCTTCTACATAATGTTTTTGAAAAATTAAAATTACAAAAATAATCTTAAAAATTGCTACAATAAGATTTTTATATTTATATATTATTATGCCATAATGTACAGTAATAATTATTTTTGAGTACACATATCAGATTATTAATGAATTTAAAAATAAATAATTATATTGAGTTCTGTCTAATCGTTATAACACTTTTAATTTTGTTGATTGTACAATATTTAAAAAGAAAATTCATTACAACGTCATCATTTCTTCCCACGCAATATCTTAAACTATTTTATAATTTTAAGATTCCACTTAAATTTATTTGTTATTCGGATCTCTATATCAAGATATGGCTACAAAAAATTGACCAGGTGAAAAAAACGCCTTTTTGATAAAAATCCACTTTATCAAATCTTTTGATCTTATTTATAGTTATTTAAAACGCCAGAACTAAAGTCGATTGTTTTCTGTGTAAAATATATGGCAATGAAGACGAGTTTTTTGTATTTGAAAATGTTCTTGTTATAAAAACTTAATTTTTAATTTTTCCTCTAGTTATGAATCTTGCTTTTTGATTGTATTTAAATAACTTGGGTATTTCTAATTGTGATAATATTATATGGTAAAAACCTTAGTAGACAAAGTTTCATTAGTCAATTTTTTTTTTGATGACACCACATAATATAAGAAGGCCGCAATCAAGTTACTATATTGTAACATAATTTGACACACAGACAGTGCACAAACCTTTGTTACACGAAAACAAGGTTTGCTTCCTTAACAAATAAATTTTACGAATGTCCATACACACTTAAACGACAGACTGCTTATTCCAAGCAGGTGTACTGAAGCTCATTAAAAAAAAAAAGAGAAGTTGAATGCAAATCTAAGTTTCTACGTAAGCTTTACCACCTTTGTTTGAAATAAGCAGTCTATTCTTGATATGTCTCTCTAAGCTGTCCGGTTCTTGTGCCCAAGTCCACTTCAAAGTACATCTCTCCCAAAGTATTTCCGAAAAACGCCGCAATTTTTCATTTCTTAAGGATTTTTTTTTGCCTGCTAAACTGTCGATTACACAATTTTTTAAGGTTTGGTAAAAAAAAAAAAAAAAAAAAAAAAAAAAAAAAAAAAAAAAAAAAAAAAAAAAACATAATTTTACAGAAAAATCTTTAAATACAGCATAATCTATAAGTTGGGGACTGTCGCACTAAACGTACAAGGGTGTAAGGTCCTACTAGTACATTTATACACTCCTTTGCCCTCCTGCTTGGTCCACGCGCCAACCCGCGATAACTGTTAAATTTTACAAATAAGCAAGTAAATTAACCATGTTTTTTCAGTATTTATGAGATTATTTTGCATAATAGATTAGAAAAACTTTATATGAACGTACTTCAAGAAATAGTAGGTATATGACTCTACTGCTTGTAGGTAAACTAGAAATTTAATACGACCAATAGGTATACAAGCGAATGTTCATACGTCTTTATCATTGTATCAAGAGGTACATATGTATAGATGGCGGCAGCTCTTATACAAGCACTCTATAACCTTCATACATATCTTTTCTCAATATCCAATGTACCAAAGATTCATAATACTAAACCATACAATTTCTTTGTCGAGGAATTTTGTTAAGAAATAAATAAGAATGATAAAAATATTCTTCTGGGGTGCGGATCAAACACACGACCTCCTGTTTATTAGACAGTTGCTCTATCACTTAAGCTACCGAGGAGCCGTACATTTACTCGTGCCGTAAGTTCAGATAAGTTCTCATTCTCAATTTTTAAGCTGTCTTTTACTTAAGCTTGATATAGTAAGTATATGACTCTAATGATTGTAAGTAGACTAGAAATTTAATACGATCAATAGGTAACATATCCTCCGCACCTGGGGACGATAGTTTCCTCATTCTTATTTATTTCTCAAGAAAATTTCTTGAAAAAAAAATTATGTGATTTAGTACTATGAATCTTTGGTATTTTGGAAATCTAGAAAAAGGCATGAATGGAGGATATAGAGTGCTTGTATAAAAAGTGCCGCCATCTATTCATATATGCCTCTTGATACAATGATAAAAATGTATTAACATTCGTTGTATACCTATTGGTCGTATTAAATTTTTTGAAGATATAGTAACCAACATTCTGATCACTGAAAAATACATAACACATACGTAAGTAGCTGTTGATATAATTTCAATACAAATTGAGCTTATCTCCATCACAACTTAGTTGCAGAGTATTCAGTGTACTTTAAACGGAGTTCACCACCTTACGCTGGAAATTTGTTAAAATCCACTGGATTAAAAATAAAAAATCAGACTCAAAAAATAACCCGAGACTAATGTTATTATTTGGGATAAAGCGTCAATGATATAAAGAAGCTTTAAAAATTGTTGATTGTACATTCAGCCATATTATTTGTCCCATACTTACTAACTTTATGGTATTGAATTAATGATTTAAGATGGTGATTCTATGGCCTTTCCATCCAATTTTGAAATTAGGAACTAATGTACGACTGATAACCAAAATGTTTTTACTACTACCGTTTATCACAAATTATATGAAGATAATAAAGATGAAAGTGAATTTTATTTGAATAAGATGTTTCTATGATTCTCCAATTAGTTTGATAAACGATGCTACTTTTTTTACTAAGCTTTGTTCTAAACAATAATTTCGTTGATTCCACGATAGAACCACCTCAAACACCACGTAACATGAGATGTATAGCATTAGCTACATGACTTTTACTAACACAAAAATTACTTACATTATATCGTTCAATTCGTATAAAAATTATATCTCTGCAGATGTATCTATATTAAATACATTTTTAAAAATCAATCAAACGGCTTTGTTCTCAAAACTATGCATTGTATTGTAATCTTGATACTGTGGGAGAAGAGGGAGCCTGCGAAGAGGGTATAAGAAAGCAAAAACTATCTAAGCTTTACCTTGAAAAATGAAAATTGTAGTGGTGATAAAGGTGCAGAGGGGTAAGAATCGTCTTAAATTACTACAAAAATTGTATGTTTATTTTTTTTACTGGGTCACCGCAATAGCCTACTGGCTCAGTTGCCTATCCCTGTCTGGCAGCTGGCATCAGATCCGCTCATCCATTCCTTAAGCCCTAAGAGTACATCCAGGCCTGAAGACCTACGGAATAAGGAAAAAATCCTAAAGTTACTGTAAAGGAAAAATCTACTGCTCTAGATTACATGTTGATTGAACAGGCAATGAATTTTATCATTAAAAAAATGGAGAAAAAAAATTTTAACAGTAGCCATTCCTAAAAATATAAATAACTGTCTATGTATGTTGAAAAATATTTTATTATTACAATTACTCATTAACTACTGTCATTTTAACTTCACATAATCAATACAATTTTTTTTAGTAGTACAATTTCGAATATATACAAAGAATAGTCTTAGTTATATTTTAGAATTGGTCAATCAACTTCTAAAAGTAATGGTAAATCAGATTACAATATTTACATAAATTTTACTGTAGAAATGATAAATAATATCTATGATGGCTTTGTACCTCAAGAACCTAATGAGTAAATATAAAAATTGGAAGTAAATGTCAATAAGGAAGTAAAGTATATTATTTGTATAATGTTACACAATTGCAAATATTTTTTTTTTACCGGGTTACCGTGACAGCCTACTGGTCTAGTTAACGGGGCCACCTTCTTACTATGTATGTGTGGTGGGGTATTGCTGCACTTATTTTACCAACTATCTTACTGATATTATACTGTTACACCATGGGCACAGTGAGGATATCTCTGGTAAAATATCTTGCCATTTAAGGTGTCACTGTGTACATCAATAGTGCATCGGGTCCACTCGCCGTTGTGTAGCCTTCTCTCCAAGAAAACTATGTATTCTAGGATGCTCTCTCCTCGCTGGCTTAACCATCGCTCTCTGTCGAAGCATTGGATCCAGATAAGTTAGTATTCCTGGAGAAGCTCCATGTTTCAAAGACCACTCCTCGCTGGTAAAGCTAGCTATCCCTGTCTGATTCCTGGCATCGAATCTGCTATCTCTACCTATAGCCCTAACACTGTTTTGCATGTATCCAGGCCTGAAGGCCTGTGGGTCAACTAAAAAACCCTGGAATCACTCTAAAGGAAAATTTTTTCTTTACAGGCGTTCTGTACAGCTTTATTTTTTACTTATTCGCTACTGTATGTTAACCCACCTGTGAGGAATTGTCATATATTTTTTCTATCGGCTTAATATACTGAATTCAATACTATTTACATAATAAAAATCTTAACCTAACAGTTATTTCTTAAAATTGAAGCTGATAAAATTATGTATCTAAATAGATAACCTACCAATAATTTTTATGTTACAGGATTCCATGACAACTCATTTGATTCTCAGAGAAATGCCTATTTCAGCACGTTAAAAGATTCTCGTCATGAAAATAATTTACCAGAACAAAATTTATTCAAACGAAAAGATGATTGCAATGTATCAAACAGTAACTCATCGAAAACGATAAGACTTGGTATTATTTTTTTTGGAATATCCATTGGTTCAGCGTTTTTGTTATTTTTGTATGAAGTAAACAAATCCCACTACGATGCAGATGGTAAATTAATCAAGGATGAATTTAGTCACTTATCATATCCACACCAGCTGTACAATAGATTGAAAAAAGAATTGACGTATTATAAAAAGGTAACTTTCATCCGGTAGAGTGATAGCGTATATTATACTATATACAAGCTTGAAATGAGACGCAATCATAATTTTGGTTTTTGACATTAATATTTAATGATGCACCCATTTTTTTGTAGGTGATTTGCCCTATGAGTAAATACAATATCTGTTTTTTCTAATATATTAACAGTACCTGAATACTGCATGCGAAACCAGTTAGAAGGGTTAAGTATGTAAAAAAAAACTATTCGTTGTATCAATCAACGCTAGCCCTTATTCTTACTAGATCATACTACCGGAAGAGATGCCGAAAATTATTATTATTATAATCTCTTAATCTAATATATTTAAGATTGAACACAAAATAGAAAGGAGAAATGTAGTCAATGCATGAATGTACTTTCACAGTTGTTTTTACCGTAATATAGAAATTACAAATAATAAAATATAATATATTGAGGTAACATTGAAATTAATTGGTATAAGTTGACAAGGTACGGCGTAACCATGTAAAAAGTGTAGTTTTCTTTTCTAGTTTTTTGTGATTATCAGGTATTTAATGGCACATAATCATTCGTAACAACGATATAGGTATTCGATAAGTGTCACAGTATTCTAAAACTTATGTTGCTTTGTAAAGCTGAAATTTACAGCTGAGCAGAGCCTGTTCAAGCCTATGGGAGTAAGTGAAAAGGACGAGCAGAACTGATCTCTCTCCTCCTCTGTTTTTCTCGCTCTCACGGGATTGAATAGGCTTGCTCCGCCATTGATTTCTGCTGTTTAATGCAACGTTTGTTAAAAACGTTTATAAACCCTTAAAGTACATAATAATCCCGGAAATATTTATAAAAAAAAACACTTTTTGCATGGTTATGTCAAATTTTACTAACTTTTTCTACCTATTTTTAAAAATCTGCTGCCAATGGATGCCTCTGTCAGCGGTACTTACTAAGCGTATAATCGATCATATTTTTAGTTGTGAAATAGTTTTTTTACCATATTGCGCCAACAGTAAGGAATTTTAGTGAAAAATAGTATACGCACCACGTTCGGAGGTTAAGAAATACAAATATAAATTTTTTTATAGAATTAATGAAGTGCTTTAGCTACCATGTAAACTCATTTCTTTCCATTCTCTAGTACGTCACAGATACTTTATATTATTTTCTGCTCTCAAAGGGCTTCCTTATATTGCTTAGACACAATACCAATGGTGTAAGAGGATAAAAAGAAAGGATCGGAATCCTATAGTTTTATAGTTTTCTAGTCTTTTACAGTTGAAGAACTGTAAAGTTACAATACATGTCTTTAATATTTAAGTTGTAATGTGAAATAAATAATTCGATTACTCGAGTTACAAAAATGTGACTGAGTAGACCGAGGACTCGGAAAAAAATTTAAACGATAGTTTGAAAAAACGCGAAGGTGAGCTAATTAATACCAGTGATGATAGTGAGTAGGATACAAATGCTCCTGAAAGAACGATATATCAAAATAAAATATGTGATTCATTAGATAAGGAAGATATGTAAGAGCATATTTTATCTTTATTGCTCACATGTACAAAAAATTAACTACTATTATAATCTGTTGCTATAAACAAAATTCCGAATATTTTAAATTTATTTTTCACCTTTATACATACCAATTTCTGTACCATTGAATGGCTTGATTTACATAAATTCAATGTTTGGAAATATTAAGTATGAAAGAATTTTAGTGATTGTATAAAAAACATTAAAATGATTTTGTTTTTTGAATATTCGTATAGTATAAATTATAGACTTTGTAATAAAACAAAAAAATTAATAAATATAGTAATAAAGTTTGTTTATGTATACATAAGTCTCAGAAAGACAATGTCCATGCAGTAATACAACAATTTTTACTACTAAGCTGTAAAAAAAGATCCTAAAACGATGCTTTATTTCAAAACGATAATTCGTTAATAATGCATTTATCGTTAATTTTGTAACAAATAAAGCAGACTTGAAACAAACTGTAGCGTAATACTTGATTTGCTATTTTGTTCAAGACGCCATCTTGAATACAAAACGTTGCAACACGTTTTACTCAATTCTAATTACCATAATCTTCCATTTGATACCCATATTGTAGGGGTTACCGTAAAATATATGATCTTCCGTTTTGTATTGGTCACTATTTTGGATAGAAAATTTTGCAACTTATTTTACTCGATCCTACCAATCGTACCCCTTCATTTGATACCCATTTCATAGGGGTGGTCTTGAAATGGATGATCCATTATTTTGTGTTGGTCGCCATTTTAAATGGAAATTGATGCAATACAGTTAAATATATACTATTTACTGAACACTTTTATTTGATACCAATATTGCAGGGATTTTAGTGAAACGGATGATTCACCGTTTTGTGTTCGTCATCATTTTTAATTAAAAATGGCACCTCACTTCTTATCACTTAAAATGCATGTTCACTGCTTGTTTAATCGTTATTTGGAATAATTTGTAGTGAATATGATCGAATTATGACAAAAATAATGGAAAATTATTTAAAATTCATCCATTTTGGCCGCCATATTGCCACCCTTACGAATCGTCATTATTATTGAGAAATGTTACGCTGATAATGCAAAGGATGATTTTTTTTGTATTTGGTACAAATTACAACAAAGTCTGTGAAAATTGTTGTTTTTTGTCATTATATGGCGCGTTTTATGGGTTTTAGTGCCCCCCCCCCCAGAGCTAAAATATTACTTCGGACAACTTTTCTGTTATCCTACTATCCAAAATTTTAAAAGTAAAAAAATCATCAGAATCAGACTTATTTGTCGAAAGCCATCTTATTTTGAAAAAAGTTCGACCGCTTCCTCCTACTGTGGGTAAATCAGCTATTTTTTGTATTAAAATCTCAAATCTCAAGACAGGATTAAGATATCACTATGGATTTTCCTAATTTTACAGATAATTAGACAAAGTACACAGGAAAACTATAGTTGATCCCATAATATTGTTACAAACAATTATAATTTATCTTAATCATTGGAAAAATTACTGAGAAAAAATACAATTCTTTATCAAATTTCTGTTTTCAAAAGAATTCGCTTAAAATTCCTTTCTTACTGTTGTCTGGGGTCGTTACATATGATTTTAAAGTTAGTCTTTGTAACTATTAAATGTCTGATCTAATATGGCAGACAGAAGTAGAGAATTTCAAAACTATTTAAATTTGATAGTTGTCTTTATTGCATTTGGGTTTATGGGTGACTAGTTACAATTCTGAGATTAGTTTTTACAAATTTAAAGACCGATAAAATATGGAAGACAAAAATTTAGAATTTTTCAACAATTTGAATTTGATTGTTGTGGTTATTATTGTAGGGTTTCTAAGATTACTAATTACGATTTTGAAGATAGTTTTTGTAAATTAAAAATAGCCGAATAAACATGGTGGACAAAACCGAAAATTAATAAAAGTTACTTATACCAAATTTAAGGTAAGAGTAGTAGTTACCAAAATTAGGGATTAAATATAAACAAAAAAATTTGGAATTTTTTTTCAATCAAAAAAATTCATTTTTTTCATAAATAAACGAATGTAATGGATAATGTTCACATGCTACAGTCACCAATATAGGTATGTATTGTGGTCTAGGCTAGGGCTTGCGTAGCAGGAGTTGTAGGCATGAAATTTAAAATGGCCGATCCAACATGACGTACAATAACTTTTATACAAGTATTTAACTAGATTGTACTACAATTAATGCATTTTTCATTGCTTACAAGGAATTTGAGGTATGTTCTACGCATTCCGAAATGTACTATTTGATATGGCTAAAAGAATGGTAACATTGTTTAAATTTTAATATAAAATTTCACGTTATAAAATGTAACGATTGTACTTTGCTTCTACTCTTCTATCTATGTGAATTCAGATAAAAAGTTTGAGGAAGTTACGGTAAAATTCTATAAAAAATTTAAAAAAGGTTGTGCAGCTTTTTTTATCAGAATATTTTTCGCTGACGGATTCGTTAATACACGAAGATTGGCGAATTTATCATAAATTAATTAGATCTCATTTTAAGTAGTACTAGTGTAGATATATATATATATATATATATATATACATATATATGCACGCGCCTTTGGATCCGAATGTCAGTTCGTGCTGTACAGGGGGAGGCGCGNCAATCAGAGTTTTGAATCTTCCATATGTTTTTCTCTAGAAGTGAAATAATGAAGTATTGTTTCGACAAAAAACGTTTACCCAACACTTGTGGACCATTGGTAAAAGTTAAAATAATGTTCTTATCAGTATCTTTAAAATTATTTCCATTCAAGGTCTTTAAATCAATGAATAATGTAGTCTATCTCACTTTATTAAGTATTAATTAAAAAAAAAAAAAAAAAAAATATGTATATACTAATAAGGTTCCCTCTGCGTGCTACGTGCGCCAACCCCCCAATTTTGAATCAGTTAAATACTTTGTTTTTTCAGCTTGCTTTTTGAAGTTGAAAAGATTAAAAAGTCTTTGTTAAGTAGTTAAAGAGTCAAAACAAAAGTGTTGTAAATCTAATACATACCGTTTTATTAATTTTTAAGACAATTTTTGGCTTCGTTTTCAATTGTAGAAAATATCCAAGGAGATAAAATTAAAAAAACATTTTCAATCATTTTGTTGATTATGTAGTGTTTCCGGAGAAAAGGTCTAATAAGTTGTTTTCAACATCCAAATATGGGATTCTAATTAGGCCTTATATTTAGTACAGATAAAAAAATTCAAAGAAGTAATAAAAATGAAAAATGGTGGTTATACCCTCTAGCCGTAATGAATCTCTCTGATCGTAAATCACGATTTTCAAAATTCTATGTGAACAAACAGATAAAATTTTTCTTATTGATGGCCGAGACGGTCAGGAAAAAAATTTTTTATGTGAAAAGTTAATGTATTATTTTATTTTTCGCGAAAAATCAAATTTTATCTATGGTATGGACTGGTATAGCATCAATATCACTTCCAAAAATAATGACCTGTCATAGAACTTTTCATTTACCATTAGACTTAAACAATGTAGAAAGTTCGTCCTTCGAATTTGAATCTAAAGAACAAAAAATGAACAATAGTAGTTTTCCTACGAGTTTGAAAAGTCTCTGTTTGCGAACCGAGAGGTTTGCGGCCCGAGCCAAAGGCGAGGGACGTAACGAGGTTCGTGAAGGAGACTTTTCGAACGAGTTCCGGAAAACTGCTTTTTCGCCCGAGGAAGTACCAGCCTCCCAAATCCACCTGAGGGCGGAAAAGTAGATTTATTATATTGGACGAGGCTTCTATGATCCCAAAAAAAGCCTTAAAAATAGTAGAAAGAACATTATGTGATTTATGTGATGCAAATATCCATTTTAGTAATAAATCAATTGTTTTAGGAGGTGATTTCAGATAGATTCTTCCAGTTTTGAAAAAAAAAGTCATAGAAGCATAATTACACAAGAAAGTATTAAATTATTACATCTTTGGTTGTTATTTTGTATTTTCAAACTTAATATCATCTTTATTCGTTTAATTGACAAAATATTTTCATAATTATTATTAGATATTAGAGAAGGAAAAGTTGAATCGTTACAAGTACTAAATGAATGAAAATAACTTACGTTTGTTCCGATATTTTTGTGTAAAGATATTAACTTTCCAATAAATAGTGTTATACTTACTTTTCATAACGAATATACTTACTTTTTGAATAATAAAATTCTAAATCATGTAAAAAGAAAAATGAAATCATATTACAGCATAGATCATGCTACTTACAAGTGTTAATAAATCTGATAATGATATTTTTATAAATTTTTCAATGAAATTTCTTAACAATATTCGTGAAGGCTTATTACCGCATGAGCTTAATTTAAAAATTGGACCAAAATGTTACGTTCAAGCAAAAAATGCTTGACGAACGCGATGATCTTAATATCGATTGTTCGGGAATTACTGAGGATCAATAAACTGTTGAGTGGTAGTAGTTTAAATAGCGTTTATTTAATAGCGTATGTATTTACAATAGTGGTTAGCGGAGCTCAGAGTGCAATTGATGTTGGCTCTTTGCTTGTTGAGACGTATCTGATTTATTACAATAATAGCAGAGAGAATAACTAAAGTTAACTATACAAATATACACTGTAGTCGTTATATGAGTCAGAGTAGAAAAAGAGATAAGATAAGAAAATATAAGTTCTGAAATTAAAGTATGTATAAATGTAAAGTGAAAGTTATAAAATTGATAAGTGTTACTTTTAGATGATAAAGCAAAGATAAAGCTATTACAATTCCAGGAAATATAACTATTGCATTTAACGTATTGTGCTAAAGAAAATTAGAAAATGAAAAGAGAATTAAAAGTTCACGATTGGCGTGAACATACCGCCCGCCATTTTATTATGAAAAAATAAAATTATGATGCGTCGATGTTCTGGCGAAATTCGATGATAGAGTTGATGGCAGCTTAGATGGCCCGATCGGCCCGGATAAAATCCAACCCAATGCAGTCTGCTGAGCGATGGGTGCATCGGGACGCTGAGGTTGACGAAGACCTGGTCGTATTATTTGGGCGTACACTGCAGCGCCTAGTAGCAGTTCAATTGGTTCACTAGATGGTGAATCCAAACGGTCGGCAAGCTGCAGGTCGCGTAGATGAGGCCATCCGTCGGTAGGCCGATGCACTCGAGGTCGATATGACGTGACCGCCTTGAGCAGAAGCACATCCACATCAAGAGAGTAGGGAGCACATCGAGACTTGACGGTGATCCTGCTTCGGCCAAGGGCAGCTGTAGGATGAACACCACCTACTCCATCGATCGATACACAAGCAGGGCTGCGTGGAAGCTGCAGTGAGTTGGCCAAGCGTTGCGACAGGAACGAGCACTGTGATCCTTGATCGATCAACGCTCGAACACAATGTTCCTGGCCATCCGCCCCCACCAGACTGACCCATGCTGTAGGTAGCAATGTTGGCGCAAAAGATGTTGTTTCGCTTACCAAAACTTTGAGAGGCTCGTCGCATCGAATCGGCACAGAAGAATTCGCAGAGACTACAGCTACATGGGTGTTTGTTGAGGCGTCAACGTGTATAGACGTGTGGTGCTTAGTCCCACAAACAAAACAAGTCCTCCCGGAGCGACAGGTTGAAACTTCGTGAGAGCCCAAGCAGTTCTCACATAACTGCCTCTCAAGCAAGAGTTCCCTCCTTTGCATTGGATTCCTGGCTTTAAAGGCTTCGCAAGTCCACAGCTGATGACGCAAGGAGCAGAGAGAACATACCGGCACCTTCGATCTGTATGATGCCTGGTGCGCATGCATGCCTATTGACCGCTACCCTTTCCCGTTGCTCGAGGCTACGCTTGACAGCGTTAGGATGCGTCCCTCGAGAAACTCAGTCAGCTGACTGAATGCAGCCGGCTCTCTCGAAGTTCCGAGCGATTTTTCTCAATCGCGACGTGTTACGGCGTCCAGTCTATTTGCAAGGATATAAACTAAGACGCCTTCTGAAATTGTTGGCCGTTTAAGATTTTTAAGGCCTTCGACAAGAGTTTTGGCGGTTGAAAGGATCTGACGGAGGTCTGCCGCATCCTCACCACTGACACACTTCATCAAGAAGAAGCCTTTTAATAGTGCATCAACTTGCACGCGTGGCACCTCAAATGCATTCTTCAGCGCGTCCCAATTCCGTTGAAAATTGTCACCCTCGAGAGAGATGCCGCGGACGAGCTCAGCTGCGTCTCCGGCCAGACTCGATTTTAAATAAAACAACTTTTCAACGTTGTTTAATAACGAGCTGGAAGAAACGCCAGAAATAAACAAGTCACGAAACTCTGGCCACAACTTGTAGTCACCCGTGAAGGTCGGCAACTTGATCTCGGGCAGTTTGCGCGAAGATGACGTTTGTGCTGACGGAGCTTGAGAAGACGATGTGGTAGTCGGAAGTATCGGCGCAGGATAGGTCTCGAGAAGCGACAGCATAGTGGCAAGGGCAGTCAGATAAAATTCCTCTGTTTTTGCGTAGACATCGGTTTTGATATAATCCTGCTTGCTTAGATTTTCTTGTAGGCTAAGAAGAGTAAGATGATTGTTTTTGAATTCCTTTCAATTCGTATCCAGGCTATTCATACGAATTGTGATAACGGCGTTAGAATAATTTGCTTTGCCCAACTTAGTAAGGTTTGCCAAAGCATTTTTTATAGCGTTTTGAAGGTTTTCCTGGCGTGCGAGTAATGCATCAGCCGAACTTGCCATGCCGCCCGCCGTACTAGAACGTTACAAAAAATCAAAAGTTCACGGCACTGACTGGCACACAAACACGATGGTCACTGCACTTAGCGTATATTGTGTTAGTTTTTTAACAGTCAAATGTCACTCTCGCAACCCCAAACCACGCTCTGCTACCAAAATGTTACAAAATGCATATTTAATGTTGCAATGTTGCTAAATGTTTATTTGTGTATATATGCTGGGCTTTTCTTGAGGCTCGAGAATCTTCGAAAGCCTCGAATGGAAAAACCCAGGGCAATTCGGACTGCTGCCGAATTAAAGAAAGTGAAAATTTGTTTTCTAATTTTCTGAAATAAATTCGAGCTTCTGCGAGGGGTAGTGAAAGGATTTACAAAATGCACAGGGATCGATTAATGCGCGAACTTTTAGAGATTTACCGGCTGAATTGGCAACTATAACGCGGGCTGTTGCCAGAAGTACCGTTGCTCCTACAGAGGCAGTATGTGATGCGATTTTACCGCCTGAATCAGCAGAAGTAGCAGCAGTGCCAGTGACCTGTGTGGCATTATTATTATTATTCGATTTTGGAAAGCCACGATTGCTTGAATCCTGAATTTGAGAAAATCGGCCGGATGAAGCTTAGTATGATGCGCTGCCCGGCATGTAAAACACCGATGCTTTGAGGTGCATTTGTCAGCGAAATGCCCTTTCTTACAACAATTAAGACAAAGTTTAGCCTTTTTGCAGAACTCTAAACGTTGAGAAGGCATTTTAGCATTGAACTGACTACAATGATGCAGCCAGTGATTGTTTCTACAAAGATCGAATGAAGGGCCGGACTTCGAGTCTGTTGACTCAACAGTCTGGGCATTATTGGCTGTCACATGATTGGAAAAACGAGAAGCCGAATTATTCGCTTTCTTGCCACGCGATTCACAGGTTTTGGTTGTAGCGCGTGCTTGCTCTAAAGTTTGAATACGCTTCTCTAAAAAGCGTAATAACACGTCACAATTTGAGAAACCGTCAACTGCACTCTGCGAAACCTCCCACGCCTCTCGAGAGTTTAAATCGAGCTTTCTAATAATGCAATGCACGAACCAGTTTTCATAGTGCTCAATGGGGCAAGTCAGATCACGAAGCGCTCGAACAGCTTCCTCGACTTGGTCCATCATATCATTCAAGTCCTGAACATTGCGAGCTTTGACTAACGGTAGCTGTATCAAGTTCTCGAGAGTATTAAAAAGGTGAATTCGCGGATTGTCATAACGCCGCACTAGCTTGTCCCACGCTACATCAAAATTCGTTTCAATTACGTCAAGACCCTTTAAACGTTGCGCCGCTTGGCCTTGAACTGCGTTAAGCAAATGTTGTAGTTTTTCTACTCGCGGGATATTGACCTTATCCTTAATTAGCTAGCAAAATCGCTGTTTAAAGCTATCCCATTCTCCTTGGCTGCCGGAGAACGTGGGTAACGAAATGCTTGGGAGTGTTAATCGGGAAGAGGACGTGTTAAAATTTTGTACAAAATGCTGTGAAGCTGGTGGGTTCTGTTGAGGGGGTTGCGGATTTAGCTCTGCTAGCTTACCACGTAATCTAGCACGCGCGCTCGAATACTCAACTTCGGCCGAAGTATATTGATCGTCGCGAAAATACTCTCTATCTTTCAATTGATCCTCGAACTTGAGCAAACCCTCGTGTCGTTCCTCAAACTTTGACCAATATCTCTCAAGCAACTCTAGACGCGTATTGAAATGATCTGCAGTTTGTACCCTTGCACCTGCCTTTTCCGTTGAATTTACAAAAAAATTTACGATATTTTTGTACCCGCTGAGCTGAGATTTTAAAATCTATTCCATAATGGCTAATTCAAGAGAATAGGACGGTACTCAATACTATATAGTATAGCAACGTAGCGTTAGCAATCGCTGATTTGTTTTGAAAAAATCGATGTATTCGCAGGCTTACCGTCCCTATCACCTCTCCCCCTTTACTTGGTCTCGTCCAACTCCGAAGAATACAGGCCTGCGAGAATCAAGCTTGACTTGGGGCTGTGAAGGTTGCGAAGAAGGGGAAAAGCCTGGTCACCGGAACGAAGATCCTCACAAAGAGGAGACGGTGATAGCTTTCCTTGTGCGCTCCAAATGCATCTCTCTCTTTCTCTCTCTCTCCGATGGTAGCGATTTGTTATGGACGATTGCGTGCTCGATAACGTCGCGGTGACCTTGATGACGGTCGCGTCCAACGATAGATCTGTTTTCCAGAAAAACAAGACAATCACGCTCTGCTACCAAAATGTATATTTGTGCTTATATGCTGGGCTTTTCTCGAGGCTCGAGAAACTTCGAAAGCCTCGAATGGAAAAACCTAGGGCAAATTCGGACTGCTGCCGAATTAAAGAAAGTGAAAATTTGTTGTCTAATTTTCTGGAATAAATTCGAGCTTCTGCGCGGGGTAGTGAAAGGATTAACAAAATGGTTTCACTTTAAACAACCAACAAATACATTTACCAAAGAGAAAGAGATTAACAATAATTTCTGAGATAATGAAATATCGCGACGCTATCAAAGAATACTCGAAAATTCATTCTAGATCAGCTTTACAAAGCGAGCTGTTTACGATTTAAATTTGTCTGCCGATTCGACGAATAGCGAGTCGATCGTGCAGATAAAATTCACAACGCTTCAACAAAATCACTGCCTCGACACGACGATTAGCTATTCGTTCGTGCAGTTCTTATCTATTTGAATGCTGCCTCTATTGCTTAGGCCTTTAAGAAATAAAAGATACTAAAATTTACCAATCCATCGTGGAGTAGTAAATCTCTGCGGTGTTGCTGCTGCTTGGGCACATCTTTATCCCGAAAAGCGACTTTGCTGCGTTATACCGCTTGCTTGAGTATAATTTCTGTTGCGTAGGTACGTCTACTTCGCTCGAAGTCTGGACAGGAAGAGTTCTGCAAGTGTGCTGCCCGAGCCAGACCTACTCGCGGCAAGCCTCATTAAATGTTTTATACAATACACGGGAAGGGGGAAGAGACACACTCGCACAAGTGTATTAAATACGCACTCCTTGGGGGAGTGTGACCCCGCACCTCTCGCACAGCAAAATCCGCGAGTTAAATTAAAAGAAAACTCGCAGCAAAAGCGCAAAGACACTCGCCAGCGATACTTAAATTCATAAATGAACACATTTGTTGATAAGAAGTTTATGTATAACTGATGGCTTATGTAACGGTTTAAGATTACGTGTTTTGAACGTGATAATAATTTAGTAATAGAAAATATTTTTTACAAAGAACTTTTTGACGTAAAATAATCTCAAGTAAATAAAAAAAATTTAATTTCTTTACATTAGCAAAAGTATAAAATTGTCCAAAATAATCTTGCTCAGTCATGTTAATAGTAAATTAATGTATTAAATCAATCAAATTTTTTTTTAAATATTGTTCCCTGACGATGCATATTACTTGACATATTTCAGTAAATATGATTTTTATCCTTTCGTGGTAAATAGGGCTACGAGCAAGGTCTACGGTTTAAATATTCTTCAAGTTTATTCGTTGTTATTCATTAAGTATACATACATAATGTCATGTTCTTATACATATTCAGTAATGCAATTAATAAGGTTTAAGAAAATTTAGGAAAAGAAAAACCATCGCACCATAGCAGTACCTCAACGGTAGTGTGGAAATGTGCTAATGTACTAAAAATCAGGTGCTTTTTTAAAACTAGCTTAAGGAGAGCCGAGCCAGAAGGTGCAAATAGTCAAATAACTAGAAATGATATAAAAACCGATATAATTTTACCTCATTTAGAGATATGGCTGGAGGGTGACTGGAGGAAGTTCTTTAAAATTATGTTGGATTATCTGGTTGTTGGGTTATAAAGTTTTGTGCCCTTGGGCCACATTTTACGTTGTTTGAGCACTTTAGGCCCACGGGTACCAAAGTTTTTTGCGTCCTCAGGATCTTAAGTATTTTTTCTGCCTTAGGTTCCTGAGTAATTTACTGTGTGCAAAGCTTGTCCACGGATGGACTGTTGCGCTCTCGGTAAAAAAAATATTATACATGACTCTGGAATTAACATACAACAACCGCACTCTTCGGCCACTCGTGTTTGTACTTTGTCCCCTAGTGACTTAATGTACCATTACCTACCTCGGACGGTTTTGAGAGGTAATCAGTGACTGCAAAAACCTAGCTGTAATAAATACAATTATTAAATTTTAATTCTTTTTAAATTCTCGATTTTTGTCAACCGTATTTGATCTACCAGTTTAAATTTATAAAAACTAACTGTAGAACCGTATTTAGCGATTTTAAAAATCTGTCTGAGGAATTTACAGAAAATTTCGTTGAAAACAGGAATTTTATAAAGAATTGTATTTGTTCAGTAATTTTTTTAATGGTTTTGATAAATTATAATGGCTTATAACAATATTACAGGATTGCCTTTATTTTTCCTATGTACCTAGCCTTTTTATTTGTAAGATTAAAATAAGTCATAGTAATAACTACATCTAGTCTCAAGGTTTACGATTTTGTTACAAAAAAAAACAAATTCACCCACTGTGCGGCAAGGAGTGGTCTCTGAAACATGTGGCTTTATCGGGAATCCTGATCAGCCTGGATCTGATGCTTAGGCAGAGAGCGCTAGCTTAACCGGTGAGGAGTGGACGGTTCTGAGATATGGAGCACTATGCATTTAGCATGTTGGTATTGTACGTAAAATTATAGCTAACGTGTATCGAACAAAATACATAGCTATAAGATGAACCAGTGTATAGACACACTAATTGTATGGTATTAATTTTCCTAATCTAATCAAAACGCTTTCGCAACTCATAGAACTCTCTCACCAAACACAATTTTTTGTCTACCTGTCAGCTTTCATAAATGAGTGGATTTGTTTTATCCCTTATTTGGTTTGTACTATGGTCCGTAAGAAAGGATACATGTAAATTGGAAAGTGCTTATAAGTGTAAATGGCCGCAATTGTGCAAGTGGCAGTAGATATACAATAATCTTACTACTGATAGCACTGGCCAATTACAATACGCCATATCTATTACAATCGAAGTCTAAGCTATATTGTAACATAACGTAAAATATGATCTAGATGATATGAAACGTGAAAATATAATTTAGTAAATAACATTGGTTAATAATAATTTTATTTGTAACGTATACAAAAGAATTGTAAAGATTATATTTTATCGCTTATTTTGCGATCAATCATAATCAACACTTAATTTTACCTGCGTTATTCCACGCAGAATTGTTTGTGTAAGCTATAATATGAATTACAGTTGTGCCTTGATGTTTTTAAAAATGAGATTTTATTAAACCGTTTCTCTAGTAAGTACGCTGTCTGCAGCATACATAATAGCAGTTACTTCGAAAAGTGCATTTGTGTACTTGTAAGACATACAGAAAAAGTGTTTTTATTGCTTATTTGTTCTAAGAGAGAAAATACTCGAAACACATCATGAGCTTCACGTTCCAATATTAAACTGATAAATTTGGTTTCGTTACCGTACACATAAGTCGTCTCTTGAGGATTTTCGGCAGAGTCATAAAATATAACTTTGAATTTTTATTGTTATTCCACCTAAATACTATTTCACTTTACTCTCAAAAAATAATTATGAATTTGATAATATTTGATTGTATGAATATTCACGAGTATAATTTTTTTCTAGAAACAAAAATTAATTTTTTTTTCGTCTTTGCACTGATCAAGGGGCTTTTTATTTTCTGTTGCTCACAGTTTTTTAAAACATTTCGATGAACTAAGAGAAAAGTGTAATGTAACTTATACTTATTACTTATTTTTATTAGAATTAGTGATGACTTTTGTTTTATGTAAAAAAAAATGTTTTCATTTCTATAACTACTTGGATATTACAAATGGAATTATAAGACCCATTATAATTTGGGCATACGTTAGCTAAAGTTGTTAGCTTTAGTTTTGGATAGTCTGTCATGTCCGTAACTTGAACACCTAATTTTTGTGCCATTTTTTCTTCCATCCTTCAATAACAGAAATCTTTTTAACATCTTAGAGATTTTCTCGTAGCACATTGCCACCATTTTTGTAGTAGATATCAACTAATTACTAGTGTAATTTATAGTATTTAAGTTTAAGCCGTAATTTTTACAATTTGTATTTGTAATTTACATTGCACCCAGAAAATAGTGGTTTACTAAGCAAACGATTTGCTAATCTTTCAACATATAATCGTTATATTGTTAATCTTTATTAAGCCCTGCATGTTTATCACGTACTCCACTGTAATAAAGACTAATATATAAAGCAAAGTCGCTAAAACCGTTCTAATCGCTAACCGTGAAAACCACTAAACCGATTTTGCTGAAATTTTGCATACCGATTCTTGACACTTCCTAGATGGTTTTAGTATAAATTTTATCTTGGAAAATTTAATAACAATAGCAATAAGTAAGTTCAAAGTTTTGCAAAAATACGCCAGCTTTTCACATTAGTTGAGTAGGATCCACTAGGTGGCGTTGACATAAAATCGAAGCTACCTGCAACAGAATTAAATAAGTATCGTTAGAATACGCCGAAGCGTCTCGACAACTTCTGCCGTCGTTTGCTGGCAAGTCACCCGTCTGCATCGAGAATGTAGATGATAGTCTTGCAGCTGGTTATCTCGGTTACCGACTACACTCTTTTCCAATGGGCAAGTGACCTAAGTCTACTTTCACCCTGAACCTCCAGGATTGACGAGGGCCACCAATAAAAAATTTATTCTAACTGATAACATCTCCGGTAGAATAACAGGAGACGTGTTAAGCCAGAGCACAACCTGCTCCAACACTTCAGAGTTGTGTGGTCGTACCACAATCTGGCCTGGTGCCGTCAGAGAATTTTTTACTACAAATGTAAGCCAGGGAAGACAGCCCTGAAGAGTACGGGCATACACAATGGCCAACTTCTTAGTGGTCGTTCCAACGGCATACCTACAGAGAAGGTATTCTCCAGGCCCACTTTCCCGACGCAGAGACTCAAAGGATAATCGTCAAGCTACCTGCAGCTGGCTCTTCATCATCAAGAATAATAATAAGAAATAAGTGGAAATTTTATCATCTTAGGGTTTCAAATTATAAAAGGTAGTAAATGATACATCAGACCATTGTAAATAATGTTAAGCTATTCCTCACCTTGCAGAATTATTTCTACGGTAATCTAAATCTGAATTTCAACAACAATCATTTCATCATCATTTGAGTTACTTAAGTAATGTACATGATTTTTTAAAGTGCTGGCTATTAGTAGAGATGCTCTGCCCATACGGTAAAAGAAATTTTATTACAGAAATGCTCCCCCACCGTCATAAATAGCTCATAGTAAAGTGAAGCTTTGAAAAGAGCTCTATTTTGTGTATGTAGAATTTAGTTAAGAAATTATATTCTTTAAGGAACCGGTGCTTGTTGTTCGAGTTGATATTTTTACACAGTTAAGTGCAATTTAGTGAGAAAAAAAGTAAGTACAATTGTTTTTTTGTGGTCCAAATTAATGTATCAATGGTTATTTAAATACGTTGTTATTGTCATATAATACGTAGTAGATAAGCAGGGCTTCACGAAGTCGAGTCATGATCATGTACTAAAGGAGAAAGCAATAATTTCGCTTAAGAATACTGTAAGCCATGTTTACTTATCTTTAAGACATTATTTTTGAAGTACAACTTAAATAATTAATACAGTTGGCAAAATGTATGGCTTAACTGTTGTAGATAAGATTAGAAATCAGAAGATAGTAATTCAACAAAATTATGTGAATGTCCTTCAAGATAATCTTTTTACGCCAATAAAGTATATGTTATTAAAAAATTAAAGAAAAAATAGGTCAAAAGATTTAGCTTCCAAGTTACTAACATGATGGTCTACTTTCCAACATTTAAGTTACTAACTATGATAAGTGCCAACCCACATTATAATAGCTTACATAAATCCATGTGAGCTATGCGTGCTTTCAAGAGAACTAAAACGTTTTATTTTCACATGAAGTGGAAAAATGTCACTAACGCTGATGAAGAGATGCTGTTAATACAAGTTGCATTACACTTTTTACTGAGTTCATTGCAATATTGAAAAGTCATAAGAGTGACAGAAAAAAAAAAAAAAAAAAAAGAATCCTATCAACAACTGCCAAGACGAAAAGAATAACAAATCTTTATTTTCAATTTTCAGGAAAGTCACGATTAATAGATACACAACGTACACAAAATCTTTTTTTGCGAAAAAGGATTAAACAAGACTGTAGTGACTTATCATCATGGGTTTTACAATAGATATTCAAGATTTTCGGATGGTAACAGAAAACTCATACTTATAAAGAATAAAGAAAGTGTCGATACAAAATAACAAAATTGTTTATCTGATAAAATCGAATTTTCTCGCATGTTTAATAATTTACCTTACAGTTTAAAAAAATATTCATACAACTATCGAAGCACACATAACTAAGATGTAAAACGGTGACATAACAAATTTAAAAAAAAAGTATCATTTTGCTTCTTTTACGAAGAATATTGAGAGATTTTATGTGTATGGTAATAGAAAGCTAACTTTGGCTAGGAATAACGCACTCAAAATTGAATGGTGGTTGTGTCATCAAAAAAAAAATTAAGAATAAAATATTTGTGGAATTCTACTGCATATGTTTCAAGAAAAATGATCATGAATTAATTTTGTAAACTTAAATATGTTTTTGTTTGCAAAGATTTCAACAGTTTAAGAAGAAGCTAGTTACTTTAAACCAATAAAATTATTGATCAGTTAAGCTATTAAGGACTTACATATTTTAAAGTACTTAGGCTTGGACTCATTTTAACTATCAGACTTTATACATTTGACATGCTTGACGATTGTGGTACATGCTTGCGTGCGTGCGTGCATATTTGTTTATGTATGCGTATATAAAGGCAGTTTCATATACTGAAGGATAGGTAAGGGTATAAATGAGTATATACGTTTTAAGTTTAAGATTTATATGTTGCTGATAAAAAGTCATAACAAAAGAAATCGAAGTAGTGTCGTTATTAAAGAAGATTTTTCATCATCGGATACTAGAACTACTCTACACCTTCAGTGATTTACCCTCTGATGTAAAAAAATGTAATAGTAACAAAACACTGCTAGTACAAGTAAAATAATAATTAAAAATTTAATTATTTTGTTACCCTCCATAAAAATCTGAAGAGAATTTATGTACATGGTTATAGTGAGGCCAAATTCGTTCGTTCAATTTTAGGACGTAAAGTTCTTGATGTGTTTCGAGTATTTTTTTCCTTAGAAAAAGTAAAGGACAATAACTTTTACAGTAGATTTTAAACGCACGCACTATATCATTGTTGTTTTTAAAAATGAATGACAAATATATTTTTTGTTATTCATTTTCTTGCGTACTAATTATGGCTTATCATTGGCATAATTATTAAACAAACATGATAAATCATTCAGCTGTTCTTCAAAAATCACAAGAATAAATGTTGGACTAAATGTTGGGTTTTAGATCGTGAAGCACGCAGGGAGCGGAGCCCTTCAGTCACTATAAATAACAACTAAATTCATTTAACGTTGAAATAGCTGGTTCTTGCCTGAAATACTGAGTTAGCGGGTTCTTGCCTGAAATACTGAGATAGCGGGTTCTTGCTTGAATAGTGAGTTAGCGGGTTCTTGCCTGAAATACTGAGATAGCGGGTTCTTGCCTAAAATACTGAGATAGTGTGTTCTTGCTTAAAATAGTAAGATAGTGGGTTCTTGCAGTAGACCGACAATACGTAGGAAAAAATTAAAAATAAAATTTCATTGTAAATTTTGATCTTAAAGCTACTTGAATTGTTTATCTACAAAAAAAGTTTTCATTTAAAAAAATGAAAATAACTGTTTTGTTCGAAAATTTTGTATTTATCTTGACATCAGACCTAAAATTTATTTTAACTTCTTAAAGATACTTGTAGAAAAACTCTTGATGGCATGTGAAATAAAAATCTATAATTATTATATTTTCCTAGGCGTACTGTGATGATTTTTTTATTCGAGCGATTATTTTCACAGTATATGAGGAAATCCTTATAGATTCTTAAGCTTAATTATTTTGATACTCTCAGACAGTACTGACACAGCCCTCTAATTATTGTACCCACGAACAAATAGGATTCTCCATCCTTACTAATAGCGTCATACACAGCAGAGTTTGAGCAGTCACAAATGTTTGAAATAAATAAAGTATTTCAACTGCCATCTACTCAATAACACCAAGAACATTAGTACCTGTTAGTGTCAGTTTATTGGAGCCCCCATTGACAGTCAGAATATCACTGTGCCCCATCGCTATTTACCTTGGGACTTTAGTGTATCTGATCGTCGTTGATCAGATGATACTTAAGACCATAGCGTCACCACTTTAATATTTTGTGTATGAGGCTACTATATACTAACTGATGAACTAACCAGAGTATATCGAAAACTAAGGTTTATTCAACGAATCTTATTACTCTTTTTCTGTTTAATATAAAAAAAAAACATATGTAATTCGAAAAAAATTCAACTTTAATGCGTTAGCGAGTTTACTGTGAACGGCTTATTTGCCTTTTTTTCAATCGACTTCGAGAAAAAAATTTTTCTACTTCAATAGTACTAAAAAAGTGTTGTATTATGTTAAAATATGTTTTTCGTTATTGCACACTTTTTCTCTAGAAATTTGGCAATCTCAAAAGGTTTACATACAACGTACCTAGACAAAGAATTATTTGGACTTCTTTAGACCATCGATAAAAGTTGCAAGTCCTCGTCTTTTTCACGAGGACTTTTGGTGGGGCCAACGTGGATCGCTTAGGCGTACCGTTCCTCACGGTGTAATAGTTGGCTCAAAAATCCCTGAATTAATTTTAAGATTTATTTCTATTGGATTAACTAAGGACAAGGACGTGATTAAATCAAAACGTATATTTCACGAGGCGTAATTAAAGAAATAGAAACTTGATTTATTATACTTGAAAAGTTTACAAACAAAAGAATAAAGATAGACTCATCAGCTATCGAGCGCACTTACAAATAAAGTTTATCCTATTTGGCGTAGTCAATCGAATACACTTCTCCTCACTTACATACTCGAGAGACGAAATTCGGAGAATTATACAGGTCGCGCTAAGTATCGTGTTAGCGAATGTTTCGAGGGTGAGAGCGCGCCCGCCTATTACCTTACAATTCAAGAATCGGATTTTTGACTAATACGGGTTAATTATTTTTAAGACTTTAATTCTTTTTAACACTCATTTATAATTGAAAACAAAAGTAAAGATTTATGTTTCGGTTTTTAACACTATGTTCATTAATCGCGAGTTGACTTTATATCACTTAAAATAATCCGATATAAAATTACGCTATCAGATTTACGGAAAAAAATTACGCAGAGGCTCGACGCAAAAAAGGAAATCAAAGATTTACCCGTCCGGAAATGCAATGGTCCCAGATTCAGGAAGGAGAATCAAAACACAGATTTTAACGAGTACGTATATAAAAAAGGAGAACACCGTCTACACCACTCAGCTGGCACTGGGGCCACCACTCAGTTGATATATTAGACAACTGGGGTTTTACCACCCACTCGCCTTGATCAATTCGGGAACGAGTTCGATAGCTTCGTGGCTCAGACGGGATGTCTACTCACACTCTTGAAACAACGAGGTCCAATGTCGCAAAGAGTCCCAAGGCTCCTTAGGTCACCGGGAGGAACCTCCTGTTCCCTTGTGGAACTCAAAAAAAACTGCTCTCCCCTTTGACTTGATCCGACTCATCACCTCGGTACCCCCGGAAATCGGACCTCGCGACTCTTTCCGCAAAATGTATTGCGCAAAAGTATTATAAACGGACACTGCGTCGAGCCGCCTGAACTGTTTTCCCCCGAAAATAACCTTTTCAAAAATCAACAAAAGTAAGGACACTGCGTCGAGCCGCCTGAACTGTTTTCCCCTGAAAATAACCTTTTCAAAAATCAACAAAAGTAAGAGCGCTACAATATGTATGTGTATAAAGATTTTGACGTGTACTTATAAGTAAAACCTTGCAAAGTTGAAAATATATTGGGTCTCCCTCCCAGTAATAGGAGCCTTTCCATCCCTATCCTTATCATTTTCCAAAGTGTCGACTACCTTTAGTAGTGCACCTTGTGTACCTGGACGTATAGCACTAATATATAAATATTTATAATATATTATATATTGGGCATAGGTCATGTAGAAACGTTCAGTATTCGAAGTCTAGTACCGATCTTTAATTTCGGTTCATCTGCTACAGCGCGTTATATTTGCGCATGTTAGTGGATAGTCAATGAGGCAAAAGTTGCCGTTGTTTTTAGTAGATGATTTACTATAAGTTTTGAGAATAAGAATAAAAAAAATTAAAACATAAAAATCCATAACAGTTGTTTTAATCAAAAGTTATGTAAATGTTTAGTATGATGCAGTGATGATTAAGTGTATTAATATTTTAGTTACAAGTGCTAGAGAACTTCTCCAATATTGAGGGATTTTATTTGCTGAACAACTTTGTCTTACTGTTTCTGCCCTTGTAAATAAAAATAGGGGGGAAGAACTGGATACGATTATTGTTCCTGTAAGTCCCTAGGACTCTCGTTTATCTGGGTTTTACTCTAAAAAAAAGAAGGAATTGTGCTGCCCATTCTACAGGAAGAACAAATATCAAGTAATGTACCAGATACAAAGGCATTATCCCGTTAATAGTCCTGCTGCACACATGTGTCCGATACCAATACTAATTGCGACTGATACCTTAACTCATTTGGGGCCATATTACAGTAACAGAATCCTGCTACACCTATCGTCTTACCTACCGCTAAAAGTTTTTTTTTTTCGTATCGATCACCCTCTGTGCCTGCTGTAAATCAGACAAATAAGTGCTTCAGAATCTCTGGTTTTCCTGATTGTTCTTTGACCAGCTGGCAATCTACCTCACTCTAAAATTCAGAGGCTGAAGACGATACACTGTTTAATACGATAGAAGGTAAAGTACAGAAATCAGTTGCAGGAGATATTTGAGGAATTGGAGTCTAGGACTGCTGTTTAAAAAAATGCAGTTATGCAGCTACGTACCGGGACTGCGGTGGGCGATACGCATTTAGTTTTGATCTCTGTCATTCGTGGTAGGGTGGCGGTACGATCTGCTCTTATGGGTGTCACTGCACAAACGGTACTTGGTTAAGGATGTGATACTTCTTTGTGATGCCGTCTCCTCTAGCTCAAGAATATGTATGTGCTTCTGAGTAAGGCGAATCCGTAAAGATCTGAATTGTGCCAATCCAATGTTGAAGGGGCTCACGGTTTACATGTGTCTCACCGCCAGATCCGTGCTTGCACCAATTTGTGTGTCTAATGATTTTAAGCAAATACTATCTGGTTTTTTTTTTTTAACTTCTTGGCAACATCGGCATCAGGAGTCGATTTCAGCCAATCTACTATCTGGTAGTTTTGGATGGCTGATTTTGCCTCATTCAGTCCCTGTGATGCATTAAACTTATGATACAGCTGCAGACACATTAAGGGTTCTACATGCAAATGTCGACAGATTGGAGTCTCACTTTGATCTTGTTAAGGATATCGCTAGTACACCATTACAACATATTTTTGCTGTTACGGAGACTTTTCTTGGACCAGATGATTAAGACTCAACAATTGGACTATAGAGTAACAATTTTTAACAGACTTGAATAATCTGGAGCAGGTGTTAGGGTTTATAAAAGAAATAATTTTGCAGTTGATATAATTTAATTATTTCTTAATCAAATCCCACCTTTGATAATTTGCTAGAATATCTAATTCTGTCAATTTACTATTAACAACTAATACTCCTGTTCTCGTTAGTGTACTGATGCCCAAAATAAGCTTTTCCTTTAAAATCTTTCAGTGACCTTGCTGATCTTTCACCAAGTTACGACCATTTGATAATAACAGGATACTTGAAAATAAACATTATTATAAATTGGGTTAACTCTGGCTGTATCTCGTACCTTTTTCACCAACTCATCATGTTTTTTGGCGTGACTCGCAATCGGACACTTGGGTCGATGTGTTGGCTGTCAGTGATTAATTTCGAGTGCTAGTTTATAAGAAATCTTCTAGTTCTTTTCTGACAGGACTCGACTGGATTGAGCTAAGATATCGTTTCACCAAAATGCGTGCTGAAAAGATGATCATAGTGTGTAACTTAAAGTACATAAATAAAGTAGAGCTCCATCAAAAACTTCATGACTGCCTTCACCAGCTGAAAGATAGATTGTAAACTATCAGTGGTTCTCAAGATAAAGATAATATAATTTTATATCTTCGATCACCTGCACTCTTCATGCAGTTTTTAATAAACTTACACTAGCTTGTAAGATCAAACTGACAACAAGACATACACCTTAGATCACTGCGGAAATTAAAAAGCAAATGTGAGAAAGAGACAGGGCGTATAAAAAGCTAAGAGAACGGGTTACGTGTAGAACTTCGAGAGGATTAGGAGGCCAATAGCTGCTGTGTTATATGCAATAAGTACTGTCAATAATCCTGCTATCCCTACTGACATTAACAATGCAGCTGAGTTTAAATCTAAGTGGATGGCTTTTAAAAACAGGGCATGTCGTCATCTATGCTCTTTCTACTGGGTATTTTCCCACCACAAGATCTGATCAGAGCCTACAATCATGATGTTTCTGTTGAACCAGTAGAATCGTTGTTTAATGGTATTGTTTCAATTTATCTGATACGCCTTGTAACGACTTATCAACATACAAATGAAAGTGACGTTCATTCCTTAGTGACACGTTTTAGCTCTGTCTTTTTAGACATCGATGATATTTTCCTGATGATGACACACTTATCTTGGTACGTCTTTTCAACGTATGTTTTCATCAGAACTATTTTTCTGCCTCATAGAGAACTGCATAATTAATGTTACTGGCGAAGAAAAAAACACGTGGTGACACGTGGCTGGTGGTACTGCTTCCATCATTATCAAAACCGTTTGAAAGAATTCTTTGCCAGTAGATAATTTAGTAAATTAGGAAGCATAAATTGTTGGATCCATTCCAAATTGGATTTCACTGTATGCACAGCACGTATTCACCGTATGCAGATTTTGGATGACGCTCGACTGTTCATAAATAAAAAAATAGTTACCATTCTTACATCCATTCATTTTTCTAAAACCTTTGAAATGGCGCCACATGTCAAGTTACTGAAAAAGTTACGTCCTTTTAAAGTTAATCCGAGCGCGCTTCAGCTATTGGCATCAGCATGTACAAATATGCAAGATAGAACTCCATGACAAGTTTCTGCGATTGGAACAAGAAGAATGAATCACCAGGATCATTAGGGAAAGAAATAAAGTTCATTATTTTTTCGAAGGACATAGTAACATTTCAGAGTACTTGCTCATTTTTGAATATTTCACTAGGGATTTCATATAAAGGACTTTTTAGTGAGCATATTACAAATATATAACACTAGCAAAGTACGTATATATTTATTACCTTATTACTACGTTTTGTTTCAATTTTTCGGACCTCACCAAGCAAAGAAAAGTAACATATATGCATACGTAGAATAACAAATCAAAAATAATTACAGAGAACAGATGCACAAATTATGTCTTACCTGATGAAACTTTTTTTTTTGCATTGATCTATTTTACTTATAGTGTTGCTGTAAAGACACTTAATTTCGAGGAACGTTTGAAAATGGCTGAAAAACCGTTGTTAGTTTAAATTCAAAGTAACTGTGACATCCCATGTCATATACTTATTATTTATAAAACATAGAATGTTGTTATTAAATTATAAAAAACAAAAGCTCAACGATCTCTAAACATCGAGTGGTACACCTGCTTTTGTAATTGCGTGACGTTTAACTTATTTCTTTTGAAACAAGTTACCGTCGCAAAACTCGAACTACGCATGCAACCTCCAATAATCTTATAATGCGCTCATCTTATAACATCAATTCGTAGTGGTACATCCAAAAATGTGAATAATCAACAATTTCAATTTTCTTTTCTGCGTATATCCACAAAAAATATCATACACTATTTCGACAGCAACTTTTACTTAATGTAATATTCGAGAGATCAGCAGTTTTAATCATCGATTACTGCGTAACTGTTACACCACGACTGTGCTTGTGTCGATTGAAAGTAATTAGGTTGAGCTCTGATTGGTCGTTCTGACCTTTAACCTGACGTGTCCTCTTTAAATTCAAGAGCATAAAATTTTCTTGCACATAAAAATTTTTTCCTTTTCTCTTTCATCAAGTACTCCAATGTTACTGGAAGGGTTGGAGAGTGAGTTCTGTTGCGTCTTTTGAGCGAATGTAAGACTTAGTTCGGTGATTAAGCTACGTGTTAAAAGCGTGCATTTCACGTGAATGTAAGACTTAGTCCGGTGACTAAGCTGTGTAAGAAAAGCTCGAGCAAACCAGGCCACTGTAAACTTGCCTAAAAAGTGAATCAAGGAGGAACAAGAAAGGAACGACCGTCGACTTGGGTTCTGACGTTAAAAGTAGCAACTTAATTATGGTCATTGCCACGAGGACTCTCGTGTAAGATTAGAATCCTCCTTGCGGTTAAACGTGTAAGATCTTGCGACTGCGTGCGTGCAAGCAGCGGCTAACCAACCATCATAGAAGTAAGTTAAGTTAAGAAAAAACTACAAATTGTAAAATCATTTTAAATGCAAATCTACAACTTTAAAATTTATACCGTTTGTAAAATCAACTATTTCCGGCTTTTCTTAATTTATTAAATCATCAGATAAGACATAACTTGGTTGTTGATTAAATTTACTTTTGTAATTTGAAAATATTCTATTTACTGAATAATATGAAACATTCTAAGACTCAAAATTCTAATTGATTGACACATAATCCTTACTTTGATTAATAAATTAAATATCAAGGAAAATTTAAATAGACAACGTATGACCAAGACTTTTACAAGGACGTGAGATGAAAAGACAAATAAGTGACGTTACCATTACATTACATAAGATATAAATTCAAACAGTAGATCAACGCTCAAATTAAAAAGAAGAGTATATCGTTAGTAAGAGCAAATAAGGCCCTTGGGCTGACGGCTGGTTCCTGATAAACAAAAATTAAATTTATTTGTTTGTAAAACGAATCTACGAGGTCCGCCCTTTACTTATAGAAGTTCAGACGTAACATGACTAATTAGTTATAATACTCAGCTTAATGTGATATCAGAATAATATTAAAATTAAACTTTGTTATTCAATTAACACTTTTTGCATTGCGACCTTGCAGATTAGTCTTGCCTTACAATTAAAATATAGCGTTTTGCATAAATCAAGCCGCTTTTTTATGTACAGTAACGTAATGTTTTTTTTCTAAATTATTTTTTGAAAATTTACTACTACATTCTGAATATATTTTTCAATTTTTAGGATAAATTATTTTTCTGCCCTCGGGTGGTTTTGGGAGGCTGGTACTTTCTCGGGCAAAATAGTAGTTTTCTTACGAGTTTGAAAAGTCTCTGTTTGCGAACCGAGAGGTTTGCAGCCCGAGCCAAAGGCGAGGGACGTAACGAGGTTCGTGAAGGAGACTTTTCGAACGAGTTCCGGAAAACTACTTTTTCGCCCGAGGGAGTACCAGCCTCCCAAAACCGCCCGAGGGCGGAAAAAGCAGTTTTCCGATACTCGTTTGAAAAGTCTCCTTTACGAACCTCGTTACTGACCTCGCCTTCGGCTCGGGCCGCAAACCTCTCGGTTCGCAAACAAAAACTTTTCAAACTCGTCGGAAAACTACTATTTCGCAATAGTGTGCAGAAAATAGGTGTTTTCCGCACTAACATTAGTGTGGAAAATCGATTTTCCCACATAGTGGGCGGAAAAGGTGTGCGGAAAAATTTTTCCGCACAGTATGTGGCAAAGGTTTTTCCGCACAGTATGCGGAAAAGGTGTGCGACAAAAACCTTTGCCGCACACTGTGCGGAAAATATTTTCCGCACACCTTTTCTGCATACTATGTGGGAAAATCGATTTTCCACACTAATATTAGGGCGGAAAACACCTATTTTCCGCACACTCATTGCGAAAAAATTTGTACGCAACTCGTGTGGGACGATTTCCTGCACTCGTGTGATAGACTCGCATTCGCGGCCGGTGACGGTAACTCGTGCCGTGCTGTCACACTCGTGCTACGCACTTGTGTGCTCAACTGGCACTCATTCCTGTCAACTCCGGCCGCTCGTGCGAGTCAATCACGACTCGTGCGTGAAATCGTCTTTTCCGCACTTGTTACGTAAGTAACTAATAATGATTCGAAAGTTATTTTCACACTGATAACGAGGCAGATAAATCAGCTTTGTAGTTTCAAATTATGTTGAAAAAATCTTTAAAAATAGATTTACAGTTTATTAACTGTGTTAACTGTTTAAAAAATAAGTTCTTACGCTTTTTTTTAAATACACAATTTGTTGTGCGTTGTCTTTTTTAAAATTATTAGCATTACATAAATGTGTAAAAATTAGTAAAAACATGTTTTATATATACTTTAAAAGTTCATTTAATGTGAGAATTTTCACATTCTGATACAATGTGTTACGTGAAATTCCTCACACATTCAACTATGTAATTAAGTAAGATAAGTGTTGAATGTTATCATGGTTTACATGACGCAATTGTCCATAGAGCATCCAACATTCCTAAGACTTTCGAGACAAAAGTAAAAACTACAAATCTTGTTATACTTCCATCTACATACATCGGAAGTCCAAGATGTATGCAGAAATATATTTAAGATGCAATGTCTAGAATGAGAAAAAGTAATAGACGAGATTTATTTATAACAATAACATGTTACCCTAAATGAAAAGAACTAAAGTAAGCTTTAATAAAATTTTCTAAAAATACGAGAAAAAATAATGTTTCTAACGTAACTGTTAGACTATTTGACTAAATATTAATGTCAGTTTGGATGGCATCAAAAATGATTTATTTAGTAAAGTAATAGCATACGTCTGTACCATCGAACCTAAAAACGTGATCGACTTCATGCACACATTTTGATAACTTTGCATCTTGATAAAAAAACTTTTAGGCTTAAACAAGTTGATGCAATTATTTCAGCCAAAATTTCTTCTGGTAGTACCAAATTTACAAAATTAGTGATTAAACACATACTTCACGGACCTCATACAGAACAAAGTTCGTGTATAATGGATCAAAAAAATAAAAAAAAAATTTTCAAAACCTTTCACAAACATAACTTTATTTCAAACGAATAATAATCCCGACTATAAAAAATGAGAACAATACTTCTGATCCAAATATTTAAAACTTTAGGGAAAAAATAAAAATTTCGTAGATAATTTGCTGGTTGTATTGAATAATAAATTTTTGTTGATGAAGTATAAATATAATGTACAAAGTTGAAATTTAAAAGAACTCGTGGTAAATAAAACACTAAGGTTTCTCTGTAAAACAAAGTTTGTATTTATTATTAGATAAACTTTCTTATTACAATATTTACAATATTTACAATGATCAAACTTCTTACCTGTAAAACAAAGAAACGACATTCAATGTTAATTATTTACCGTTTCTCTTTTACAGTTATATGACTTATGATACACTAACTAGTCCTGCACTCAACTAAGTTAAATTACTCTGCCCGCGTTTAACTGTTCTAATATCATATTGTATAAAGAGACATTTACGTTACCAACACTTGTAGCGGTGCGGGGAAATTCAAATCATATTAAGGTAGTATACTTCCTTACATA
>NW_019379627.1:577356-617334 GCF_000648655.2 Copidosoma floridanum | reverse complement strand
AGGTACGCCGCTGACCAAAGAATATCTCGTCTCGGGTCGTTCCCCGGATAACCAACCGCTCATCGTTAGACGGGAACATGTGGGTAAGCGCGTTGGGGACGCGACGACCAAGAAGGTAGCCGTTGTGGCTGCCTGTGCCCCTCAGAGCTGTTGTCCCTTGCTTACATTTGTAGCCACAAATTCTCTAACTGCACCAGGTGGGATGGTGGGACTGCTATAAAGAGTTGGTGCAGATTGTGCTCTGGCTAGTTATGTCTCGGGGTATTGAGACAGAGACGGCATCGGTTGGAATTAATTTTTTTTATATGATCGTACTCGTCGAGAATCAGGGTGAATGGACATCTAGATCCCTTCCCCCTTAGAGAAGAGTGTAGTCCGTAACCGGGATACCCAGCTGCAAGACTATCATCAGCATTCTCTATACAGCTCGTTGAAATGCCGAAGCTCGACTCCAACAGTACGGAGACGCTCCAGCCTATTATAACCACACTTATTTAATTATGTTGCAGGTAGCTTCGATTTTATGTCGACGCCACCTAGCGGATTTTACTGAACTAAAGTGAAAAGCTGACGTATTTTTGCAAAACTTTGAGCTTATTTATTGCTATTGTTATTAAATTTCTTAAGATGAAAACTATACTAAAACCATCTAGGAAGTATCATGAGTCAGTGTGCAAAATTTCAACAAAATCGGTTCAGTAGTTTTCGTGGTTAGCGATTACAACGGTTTTAGCGCTTCTGCTTTATATATTAGTAAGACTAACTAGTCCTGCACTCAACTAAGTTAAATTACTCTGCCCGCGTTTAACTGTTCTAATATCATATTGTATAAAGAGACATTTACGTTACCGACACTTGTAGCGGTGCGGGGAAATTCAAATCATATTAAGGTAGTATACTTCCTTACATAAATATCATATTAACGTCAAATTCTGAGCATCTATTCAAAGCATAAAATGGATTTATGACTATATATATAGGTAGCGACAGAGCATAGGAGCCCATCGTATACGAGGTTCCAGAAGTTCAGCCATTCCGACACCTTGGAGGTTCCCCACTGATTTCTGAGCTCAGCTTAGGTCCGGGATCTTGCAAGGACGCCCAAGGAAATTTTGACAACAATAGACGACAGCTTTAATCTCTTGGTCATTTCTAAGCGTAGGAGCCCATCGTACAAGAGGTTCCAGAGGCCTGGACCCAGCGCAGAACCCTAAGCCACCCCTAAAGTCAATCTTACGTCTCTTGGTTCTGAATTGTATTGTACTAAAGTGCACGATCCTGCAAATAGTTGTCCAGGACCCTTTTGAAGTAAGTCGGTACCTTTTGTTAGCGTAGTGCCCTACTTATGTCGGACCATCTTGCCAACTGAATGGTATTTTTAACGTCTAGGATAATTAGGATGCAAGTATTTCTTATCTTGTGAAGAGCTTGTCCAGCCCATGTCACGTACTCCAGAATCTCGGTTAGTGCTAGGCAAGTCGATCTACCAACCTTAAAACCATGCTGGTCGTCAGCTATATTTAGCACGCCACAAAAGGTGTTCGAATCATCCTCTCCAGTACCTTGCCTAAGTCGTCTAGCATACACAAGGGCTGCAATGACGCCAGGGTCACAAGTGGACCCTTATCCTTGTCTAGAAGAATGAGGTGTTAGATCTTCTACGGCACGTTGAATATGCCTGCTTTCAAACAAGCATTGAACACATCTAGCAGAACATATGGTTTTTCTGCTGCCGTGATCTTAAGAACTTCATTAGGTATTCCATCCGGACCTGGGGTCCTCCGTCCCGGCAAAAATGACAGAACCGTCGACAGTTCCGTTTGCGTGAATTAAGGAACCTTGTCCAGTACAACCGTTCCGGTTCTCTCCTCTTCTGGATGTACCGCGAAGGAAGCCCCGACAACGTTCTGTAGAAACGACGGCTCATTGATCCCCACTGGTGTTGAACCACTCAGTCTTAGTTTGTCTGTACGGTAAGCCAGACCTCAGATTTGCCTGTCGATCTTGGCCACAAGCTTACGCCAACAACAGGTTTTGATCACCCTCACCAGTTTTTTCTTTGCATCTTTGAAAAGCTCCGCTTTTTTGCCATATTTTCTCTTCACTGGAAGCGCTGGGATCTGCGACAGAGTCTGTGACACTCCCTCCAGATGTCAGCAATTTCTTCGGTCTAGTTTGGTTTCTGGCTTGAGCTGGCTAATTTCAAAGGCATACTTGCATCACACGATTTTCTGATGCATTGCGTGGGGGTTCTCACGACCTGCTCTATTTTCGTTGGTTCAGAGATGCCGCTTACGTCACCCGAAGGTGTCGTATTGGTCAGGGCTTCGTGAAATGTATCTTGATTGAGTCGCACAGCATTCTACTCAGTGGCTGGTGCCTTGACTGCTTGACTGCTTCCCGCATTACAGTACCTTGCAACTCACCAAGTTTAAAGGATATGAACTGTTGATCACTCGTCGAGTAGTCTTCTAAAACCCTCTAGTCAGACACCCGCTCTGCCATTCCTAGCGTTGCGAGTGTTACATTTACTATTAAACCCCTGGTTCTTATTCGCCTGTACATCGTCTTGTCATCAGTTTAATACGGTGAGGTTGAGACTTAAGGCCATTTTTAACACCGTCAGCCCCTAAGTATCGGTTTGTGTTCCACCCCAAGTGGTGGCCTTAGAATTAAGGTCGCTGACAATGACTACGTCACCCCTTCCCTTTAACACATGCACGGCGTCCTCAAAGCAGTGAACTGGTTTCCAAAAATACCAATCGTTATGCTAAAGGTAATGGACACACTAACATAGGTTACACGGCCACTTCTGATTCATGAAAAGCTGCTCCTGACTCCGAAATCGGCACCTGGGAACTTGTCTTTATTGCAGACTATTATTGCCGCTGTACCCGTGAGGACATAGTGCCAGCACGCTGTTGGATTATCACGGTATTGCTTGCTTATTTTGATTAGTGCCACTACCCAGCCCCGAGAGTACTGGTCCCAGTACTTGTGAAGCAGTGCTTGTGAGAGCCAGGACCTCTGTAGGTTGCTCTGCAGGATTTGTGCCATCCTATAGGCCTGTCTTTTCCAGCCTTGAGGGCCGCACATACAGTAGATTCTGCCACACGGTAAAGACTAGGTATTGAGGTTATTTTTGGGCAAATGTAGCTCTACTTCTTTAGCGGAGTAACCAATAGCCTGATGACAACTCTTACAGCACCTTCAACATGCTGTTGTTCTGCTGGTGCCCTTGCAGTTACCTGCAAGATGCTTAAACCATAATCATCTAAAAAGCAGCGTTTGGGTCTGATAATTGCTGGGCTGAACCTGCAGTTGATCCAGCCTAGCCATGAATAGTCCTTATTATTATTGACCGCACTGGCCGACGAAGGTGCCTTAAAATAGTCGATCCGGTTTCCCCTAATACTGCTAGACGATAATCGTACGATGATATTAGGTGCTCTCGCTTTGCTTGTTGTGGCACCAAGGTCCAGACACACCCAGCTTCCGTGATTGCGTCAGGTAGTGCTGTTGTGAAGTTGTCCAAATTTTTAGTAGAGGTGTCGTTTAGTTTAACAAGGACTCTACCGGCCCTTGTTTCTCTGACAGCCCTTACTCTTGCTCCTTTTTTGCCCACGTCCACTTTCTTTTTAGGGATAAGGACTTTGGCGTATTTTCTGCACTTTGAGGGTTTGACCAAGTTTGCCTCTGGTCTTTTTCTTGGACGCTTAGCTTTCACCTTGTTAGAAGGCGTTTCCTCTGTGACTTCGTGTACCTTCTTTATTTTTGGTATTTTTTCTCAAGTTCGTCCACTTAAGATCATGTGTCTCCATTGGGTCACTCGAGGAAAGTGTCTCTTTTCTACTTTTGGATCTGTTTCGGTTTTTTTGTTTTTTTTTATTTATTAGGCTGAGAGTTCCTCCAATAGTGGTTCTTTTTTCTTATTTGCGGTAGACAAATACAATTGGGGACTCTTCTACTGTCAATTTTCCCTCAAGTGGACTATTTTTTTCATTGTCACAGCGATGATTTCTTTATCAGTCTAAATATGTTTCTTTTTGTGTTGCCATACTTATTACACAACACACTGAGGGCTTCCATAGTCCTCTGTTGCAACTTATACATAGTGCCCTCTATGCTGGTCTTTACCCCCAGTGTAACTTGGATCTCACTGTTAGATATGCCTGATGTCATCCGAATCCATGATTATCAGCAATCCCTTTCATATGGCTTCTTGTCCATCTGTTATTTGGTTCAGTGCCATACCTAATATACAATATTTTTATCCTAGAATCCCCACTGACTCATCTGAATCCCTCCGATTTTAAGAGCATCCATCGTAGTCTTCTACACGTATCTGAAGGGTGGCCCCGGGCTCGGTGTAATCTTGGGATATAACACGTCCTGCCATGCTTGTTCACCTCCACTCCCTCGGGCTTCAAGCTCCAGTCAAGAAGTGATACACTCTGTGGAGAGTTTCTGGCAGGTATCACGCAGCAGAATGCACTTAGGTACGCAGCCTAGGTCGCCTTGCTGCCCAGGATCTTCCTAATGCCGCTTGTGGGTCGCACAGCATGGTGGTACGTCAAGCCTTTTTCCCTCGGCTAGGGATTTTTTTCTTAGAAGTTCCCAAAAATAGTAAACTAGGTGATAAGATATTGTTAAAGGGTAGGTGTGGGGTTCTTCCGTGTTATGTGTATCCCAGACAACAAGCCACTGCACGACAACTGCCATATCGCGAGCCCCGGTCGTGCTAGAGGGTACTAGCTAGTATGCACTACAAGTGTCCTCTACATAGTTCTTTAATAGCCAGACTCCTTTATTAAGAGGTTTGCCGATTCTTTTTTGTTCATGTATGTACGGCTTCATAAGTGGTAGAGATACCAAGGCCTCCCCAGTCATCGCATCGAGTCTCACATCCTTCTCTCGCCCAACACAAGGTCGTGGGCGGCATCTAGCCCCCGCCAACAGTCTGAATCGTCCAGGTTTCAGGAGCATATCAGTATTAATCTGTGTAAGTATTAATAGGATTGTGATAAAAAAATGGAAGAGTTAACAGAAGGATAAGAAAGAAAGTATTTCGTTAGTTTAAAGCTCGCTTACTCGATCGAGGCTGCAGGCAGTATGGTCTTTGACTAGGCTATGCATAGTATTCAGGGTAGTTCTTATAGTAGTAGTAGCGGTAGTAGTTTTCTTTTGTTGAAAAAGAGGAAATGCCTTGATGCACACCGCAGGAACAGCAGTAGTGTGAAATTTTTTATTAGACCACTAATACTCACGAACTTTCCCCCGTACTGCATGGCTTAAGTTTCTACCCTGCAACCGCGTTACTATTAATTCAAGCTGGAGCCATTAGGAAGATCACCGTAGCTTACAATATTAACAAGCAAGATCGCCACCAGTTGCTAGGGGTGCAAATTTTCTCGAGTCCTAAAAAGGACTTGGGGCCCCCCGACAACCGGCACCCCTGTCTAGGCTGCATTCTTTGCAAGCGCCATGATATACTTGATGCTTTTCCTAGCTTATAAGTAAGAGTACTTAACGCAGCGTAAATCTACGTTAGTCTACTCTGCTTCTTAAGATTTTGATGCCTAAGTCCGCTCTGCTTGGGCCGTTTTCCTTGCCTTATCTAGTGCTTTTCTAAACGTGAGGCACTGTCGAGGGCTGCTTCTCTGCAGTCCTCATGGCGGGTACTGCTCCGCTTTGGCCTTGTTGCCAGTGGGCCCTCTCTTTATAACTTAGCATTTTTCCACCTGATTTACTGACTAAATTTTACTCATCAGTTTGCGTGTGCCCACGCCCCTTGTTCTGTGGAGGATCTCGAGCGAATAGTTGCTGGTGCGCCTCTTGCGATGGTTTTTCGTTTCGCCCGTTTACTGTGGTCGAGGTACGTCAAGCGATGTTGCACTGTTTCTCGAAGACTAGAAGTCAGAGCAACGATGGTCTATCACTGCATTATTTTAAAGATGTGTTCCCCAATATAGCACCCTTTCTTGTACATATATTTAATACTTCAATTGCCACTCATACATACCCAGACCTATGGAAGGTTCTCGTATTGTACCTTTACCAAAGGTTAAAAATCCCTCATGCCCCTCGCAGACTCGTCCAATAGCCAATTTGCCCCACTCGAGAAGACGTTAGACTATCTGATCGCAAATAAAATTCATGACTATTTGAAAAGCGCTTCGCTTTTATCGCCTTTTCAGTCAGGATTTAGAACCCAGACAGTTCTTCTGCGGGTGTCTGACGATTTTCGATGGGTATGGACAGGGGACTGATTACCATTTCTGTGTACACTGACTTTAAGAAGGCATTTGACACCCTGAATCATCGAGTTCTCTTGTTAGCACTCAAGCATTCGGGTTTCTCGGGGCTTTCAATTCGCTTCATCCAATTTTTATTCTTATCTGGGCGTTGCTTATCTGTGGTGAGAGGAGATGAAAGCATAGCTGGGCCTTGCGGTGTCACTTCGGAAGTCCTTCAGGGGTCATCGCCTGGTCCGGTGTTGTTCCTCAATTCGATTATATCGTGTCTTAAACACTGTAAGGCCATACTATTTGCAGACGACTTGCAGTTATACATTCAGTGCATGCCTGGTGATGCCCCGGATGCAATTGCAAAATTTAATGGGGATGCAGGTGCTGTTGTTCGTTGGGCTGATAAGCATGGGCTGTCTTTTAACTTTACCAAGATTAAAGCGCAACTATTAGCAACTCAACATCTACTTAGGAGGATTGACCCCTCGTGTATGCCTCTAATCATTGTTCATGGCACAGTGGTCCCTTTTGTTACGTCGGTTTGGAACCTGGGAGTTATTTTTACCGACGATCTTACCTGGAATGCTTAGGTTTCTTGGGTTTGTTCGGCTGTCCATGGGGCGTTGCGCAGGCTTAGGTATAGGGCATGTTCGCTATCGTGATCGATTAAAAAATGCTATTTTATTAAATAAATCAGTTTCATCATCATGTCTCTCTCTCTCTCTCTCTCGCATGCGCACAATAGTGCGCTGCACTTACTCTATCTACATATATTATGTAGCTTCTCTCTATCTCCATATAATATAAGGTAGACAGTCAATCGATCCGAAAAATCACCAGTGCAAGCGAACGGACTATTAGTCGAGCGGTCACCCATCCGACTACCAACTACAGCCAACTCTGCTTAATTTTCCAGATCAACGAGACTGCAACTCTACTGCTGCGCCACCGTGTCGGTAGTAGGTATACCTACTGCTGCATGGTAAAAATCGTAACATTGCTGTAATGCAGGCTTAACTGGGCCTCTGTTACAGCTAAGGTACTGTGAGGTAAATAATGTCTGACAAAAAACATCGCTTGACCTGTTAAGAGTCTTTGAAAAACAGTAAAAATCGTTTTTTTTTCGTATGTATATATATATTTATATATTTAAAAAAACGTACTTAAAATTTTAAAGATGTGTAATACGACAACTTAACTTTTGAAAACAAGAAAAACCGTTGTATCTCGAAAGAAAAGAAACTATTTTTACAGGTTTCGTAAAGGGGATCTACATGATTAAGGTGCACAAATAGAGAGGGGTTAAACTCTAAACAAACGTAACCTAAATTTTTTGATTTTTCGACTGTATCTTACAAAAAATAAGTAGAAAAATTTTTCATTCAGTATGGCATATTTGGAAAATTAATACAGATATTGACAAAATCTTCGAAAACTTTTTGTTGCAACATAACTTCTCGAAATAAGAAAAACAGTCATACCTCGAAAAAAAAGCTAGATAGGCCAAAAATAATTCTACGTATAGAAAATAATTATTGAGGTGCAAAAATGTGTTACACGGATTCATACAAATAATCGTAATAATTCTGAAAATAATAAGTCATATCTCAAAGGCAAAGCTACAACTTCCATATCCTCCCTATAAAGTTATTTATTCTCTGCTCTCTATAATGTATTATAAGAAAAATTGTCACGTGTCCAAAACCAATATTCTTTTTATTTATTTTGAGATTAGTAGAAATTAGTTAAGCATGGGTGAATTTAAATATTAAATAATAAGTTATTATAAAAACGAATAAAATAAAAAATTAAAATTTTATAAGGGTAAATAGTTATATGTCTATTGTTTTCCTTAATTTCAATAAGATATAGTGGATTATTTTACTTTTATGGCAGCCAAAATTTGAAGAAAAATTTTATTTGTCGGATACAAAGATATAAACAAGATATCATTGAACACATTTGATGTCATATCAAAGGCACGAATATTAATTTTAAATAAAAGAAAGTTTTGTCTATTGAAATGGGACAAAATTACCTTCTTTTGGCACATTGTAAAAATTTTTGTTTTATTCTGCATAACAACACCAACAATTTTTACATGTATTACATATATCATAGCAAACATGGAAGTACTTAAAATGCGCGAATTACGTGTAACATAAGTGGTATTTATAAGTATATGTATTATATTCTTGCGCGTGCTCGAATACGTAATAACATTAAAATTTTCGCTATCTTAATATGGGAGTCTTAAAGATCTATTGAAATTAGGTGTACTCTAATTTTCTTAGTTCTTATAATACCAAGTTTAATAACATTTGAGTTGGAAGTTTCACTTCTGCTGGGGGTTCCGAGACCCACACCTGGTTTTTTTGGGAATGCAGCTTTCCTTTGTTTCTCAGGGCTGTCTAAAGGATTCCTATTTCTTTTGACGTATTCTTTTTCTTCAAGGATAGCGTTCACAGTTTTTCTCCAAACATGCTGTTGAAAATCTTCCTTCCTATATTTCCTGATTTGCAAAGATTTACAAAACTGTTTCTGGAGTCTATAGTGCCTTTCTTTAGTACCTAATACACCTTATTTAATTATTTCTGATGATTCAAAGTGTTTAAAAGCAGCTTTAAGACCATCCTAACAATCTTCCTCTTGTTTCAATACTTCTGGTTGATGGCTTCGAGCATTTTGTTAATCTCTTTAGTTACAGATCGAACTTGTTGAATCTCTTGATTTCGTTTAAGCCTTAGTTGTGCACCATTTGTTGTTATGGAGGCGAGCTCACCTTGCATCTATTTGCTAAAGACTCTGATATTTTTTTCCTGGCTTACATTGCTACATCATTTTCGAAGGCTAAGTGTTCTAATTTTATTCAGTGACAGCCATTCAAGATTTAACAAACCTTGTTGACAACCTAAAACGTCTTTGTTCCTCCTCCTTCCCCAGAATCTGTGGGGCCTGGATCGAAACTGCTGACGGATTCTCTTGAAGAGGTTACCGCCTGGGGTACTTATTTTGCATCAAAGTTCATTATTAGGAAGCCAGCGCTACTTTTTTTTTTTTTTTAATAATCTGGAAAGCATTAAAATCAGCGCAGCAGCCTTCTCTATTACCAGAGAAAAAATCTATAAATAGAGCAGAGAATCAATCAAATTAGGTTAGCGTATACAGTGTGCCGTAGGGTTCCATCGCATACCCTTCTTAGTTGTAGTAAGCCTAAATAAGTCAGCCCACCACGTCTTTTGTTAACAAGGTGCTGCCATATCAGATGTGGTTATCCAGCATTACCCGGGCCTCATTGTCAGGTTTCACTTGCTGCTAGGGCTTCCAATCCAGCAAAAGAGAGATCCTGCCAGCTGTCATGAGAAACAACTCGATAGTATGCCTTTGTGTTGTTTAGTGTGAGTGTATCTTAAAAGAATGTTGTAACCATTGCTTAATGTTAGATATGACTGGTGTCAGTTTTTCAGGCCGCACTCCTAGTGAAAGTGGAAAGCAGAAAGCATGAAGCATCGGCATTATAGATCCACGCATCCACATCAATAAACACAAAAAGCTTAAGGCTTATTCTCTAACAAACACAGGTATACTAGCTAAAACCACCTACAAGCGTCTCCTTCCATTTTCCACCGGTGCCGCGAATAGTGCCTTGACCTGCTTGGTGACCCTTAAAACTGAGGAGTGTACCTCTATCCAACATCTGGAATAAGCCTGATACTAAAAAACTAGCAAAAATTTTCCACCGGGGTATTAGTAGTAAGTAGTAGTAGTAGTAATAGTAGTAGTATTAGTAGTAGTAGTCTTTTTTTTTTTTTTTTTTTTTGTGGAGGGAGGGGAAATGCATTAAGGCACATTGCACGGACAGTGGTAGTGTGAGACTCGGTGGATTTTTTTTATTAGACCACTCATACTCACTAAAATCCCCCCATGCCGCGTGGCAGTAGTTCCACCCCGGAACCGCGTTAGCATTGCTTCAGGGTGAAGCCACCAGAGAGACCATCCCGTTTCACAGCATTAACGAGCTAATTCGCCACTATTTTCTAGAGGTGCCAATCCTCTCGAGTCCTGAAAAGGACTCGGGATCCCTGAAGGTTAGCACCCACTCTCTAGCGCTACAACAGTTGATGCTTTCCTATGCTGATGCCTAAAAAGCAGTCTCAGCATCCCGCGCGGCAGCTTTCTCCTCTTCCTTCTTGCGACGAACCACTGACCTGACGTAACCGTCCACCGCCCTCCATTTGTCTTCGGTGCGAAGCATCTCAGAGATGATGTTTTCGGGAGTGGGTGTCACGCCGAGCTTATCCACCAGTTGCTGGCGCTCACGGTGCCCTTTTTTTTACACAAAAACCGTTTGTTCGACGGTGTCATTCACCGCGGGGCAGTAGGCACATCTGGGGGATGCTTTCACCGCCACGCGATGGAGATAGGCATCGAACTGACCATGCCCGAAAGGAACTGGGTGATGTCGTAATTTACCTCTCCGTGCCGTCTCCTCACCCGTATTCGCAGGTTCGGGATCAGCCAGTGCGTCCATCTACCCACACTAGCCCGATCCCGATTCTGTTGCCACGTCGTCAACGTTTCCTCCCGCCTGTCGCCATCGCTTTCGTCACCAGAGCCCAGGAATTTCCTTCGCCACTCCAGTGCAAGCAACATGACAGGAATCGTTCGTGCTATCATTATAACAGCAGCAGAGGAAACCGTGTGGTAGGTGGAAGCGATCTTTAGACATCTGATGCGCTGCACCGAAATGAGGCGCTCTCGAGGCAGTATCGAGTTAAAGACCGATGCCAGAAGCCGTCTTTTGGCTTCTCGCGGGTCTTCAACGTTCGGCATTAACCGTGTAAGTGCTCCTGCAACCTTGGCGGCTTTGTCAGTTGCTCTCTTGATGTGCTCCCAGAAGGTGAGCCGTGAGTCGACCCACACCCCCAGGTAGCACACAGCCGGGCTTGCGCAAATTGCCTTAGCCGCAACGTTTAGGCGAAAGTCCCCCCCCCCCCACCACCGTTGCCTGGTAAGAACGACCATCTCCGTCTTGTTGATCGCAAGTTCAAAACCGTGATCCCGCAGCTACCCCGTCACTATCACGATCGACCACCGAATTTTGCCCTCGACCTTCTCTCGGGATCTTGCTGTGATGTGCAGTGCCATGTCGTAAGCAAAACACATCAGCTTGACCCTTGGAGGCATTTCAAGGTGCAGAAGTTCATCATAGACTAGGTTCCATAAGTCAGGGCCGAGGGCGGAGCCCTGTGCGACTCCCGACGTCAGGCGCCTCTCTCTTGGTCCATCCTTCGTGTCGTAACGAAGTACACGGTCCTGGAAATAGCTATCCAGAATCTTTCTAAGGTAGTCCGGTACATTCTGGCGCTTTAAAGCTCTCATTATATCGGACCATTTGGCCGAGTTAAAGGCATTTCTAACGTCAAGAATCACCAGGACACAGGCGCTTCTCATCTTATGTGAGGGTTTCCATGCCAACTTCACCGACTCGAAGACCTCAGCCACAGAGCCATGACCGTCGATCGTCCCCCTCGAAACCCGTACTGATTGTCCGAGAGCCTGACTTCTTCTCTTAGACGAGTTCGCATCAGCCTCTCGAGCATTTTTCTGGCATTATCTAGCATGCACAAATGGATTTTTTTTATTAGACCACCCATACCCACTACCCCCCCCCCTATGCCGCGTGGCTTTTGATCCACCCCGGAATCACGTTAGCATTACTTCAGGGTGGAGCCACCAGGGAGACCATCGCGTCTTACAGCATTAACGAGCTAACTCGCCATCATTTGCTAGAGGTGCTGATCCTCTCGAGTCCTAAAAACGTGCAGGCCGCTGACCTAGCAAGCACCACAATAAGCTTGTTGCTTTCCCTTGCTGATGGGTAAACGTACCAAGTGCAGCGTGAGTCCACATTAGCCTACTTCCCAACTTGAGGCCTCTCTGCCTTGATTGTTTCCTGCTTGGGCATTTCTTCTGGCCTCTTCTATCGCTCTTCTGAATAAAGGGCAGCTGCCACTGCCTGCTTCGTGCTTGTTGTCCGTTGTTGGGCAAAGGAAGCACCGTGCTGAGCCTGGACACTCTTTTTTCCGGTGGTTTGAGCTTCCACACCAGAAGCAAAGCTTGGACCTATTTTCTTCATTACAGTTGCCTGAGACGTGTCCATATCCCAGGCATTTGTAACATTTTGTTAGTTCAATTTTTTTCGGATTCGGCAGCTTACAAAGCCAACTCGTAACCTGCCTTCTTTTTCTGCTCGTCTAGCAGTTTTTTTGTCCATATTTATCAACGCCAGCCTCTGTCCTCTGGCATTTGGTTTTTAAGAGAGCTACTTCTGGCTCCTGGCTCCTAAGTCCAAAAGTCCTAGTGAAAGCCTTTTTCCCTTCATCTTCCTCTACAATAGCATCCAGGTCTCGGACCTCTAGTGTCACTTTTTTCTGGCTCATTTTGACAATACTCTGTCCGGCTACCGACTTTTTAATTTGCTGTGAGAATGCAATAGCATTCCTTACACCTTGGGCCTCAATAATTATGTCTCCTTTTTTTGTAGTGACAACACTTTGGACTGCTACATGAGCCTTATCAGGCTCAAAAATCGCCTTCATCGTCTTCAGCACCTTTGCAAAGATCTGCCCTTCGGCCATCTTAACTACTACTGTTGTTGTCACATCCACTTTTTTTCTGGCTTGTTTTGTCATTCAGGAGAATCTCTTGTTCTTTGCCACTGCCTGTTTTTTTTTCTTTTAAGACATGGTTTGCTGGCGTTTCTCAGGGCTGTCCGATGGGCTCCTGTTTCTTTTAGTTCGTTCTAATTCCTGTAGGGCAGTGTACAGGGTTTTTTTTCTGTACATGCCGTCGGAAATTATCTCGCCTTTGTTTCCTCCACTTCAGGGATTCAAATGACGCCTTCCAAGAGTTTGCAAACACTTCTTCTTCAGAAAGAAAGCCTTTTCTTATCATCTCTGCCTCTTCGAGGTATTTAAGCGCGGCTTTGAGCCCATTTTAAACAGCGTTCGCTGTGTTACCATCCTTTTTGTTGATTGTTTTTGGCGTCTCTGTTATATCTTCCGTTGCTGATTGAACTTCATCAGTTACTTCCTGTCGCTTCACTCTAAGCTTAGCACCACTTTCTTCTAAAGAGGCATGCTCCTCCTGGGTCTGGTGGCTAAATACTGACACGTTGCTGTCCTTGGTGTCGTTGGTGCCTATGCTTGATAGGCTTCCTCTTCGTCCTTTGTCCGTGAAAAAGGACCATGGAACATTTAGCAGTCCTAGTTGGCCTTGAGACACGTCTTTGTGCCCCCCCCCCACCTCAGAATTCGTGGGGCCTGCGACAGTCACCCGGGCTTTCACCGGATCGGAACTGCCAGTGGATTCCCTCAGAGAGGTTACAGCCTGGGGTACATGTTTTGCATCGACGTTTTTCATGTTGGCATCTTTTTAAATGTCGTACTGACCCACGAAGGTCAGCACAACCGTTTTTTCTAAAAATAAATATTTGGAAAGGGTTAAAACCAGGGCTGTGGCCCTCTCTGTTACCAGAGAGAACCGCTACTTGCTTGGGCCGACTAGGAGTTGCCACTCTCCCTCAGTCCCACCCGTGGAGACGGCCCTGGCGTTGAGTAATAAGTCTAAGAATGGTGTTCGTGAGTAATGTATGCACATGTTGGTTCACTACAGTCATCCCAGCGAGACGAGTGGCAGGTGTACAGTCCCACGACCGTGCAGCCAACCCGACAAAACGAGCTGGCGTAAGGCACTAAGGTGCCGCCATATAGCCTCCTTAGTGGTCGTAAGCCTAGATTAGTCAGCCCACCACGTTTTTTTTGTTTATGAGGCGTACAGCCATATCAGATGTGTTTATCCAGACTTACCTGGGTCTCATCGTTCGGCTTTACCCGACGCCAGGCATCCAACACAAGCCTGGGAAAGCCCCCGCCACCTGCAACCTGGGACAATCCGTAAGTATCCCTGTGTTTGTTTAGTGAAAGTGTGATGCATGTATCTGAGAAGAATGTTATAACCGCCGCTTACTTCTATATACGACGGGTACTAGTTTTTGTGGGCCCGCATCAAGCATTGACGTGCCACCCACGGTGGCAGCAGAAATCGAAGAACAAAGAGCACAAGCAGGGCTGGCCCATGCATTCACATCGATGAAGAAAAAGGGCATGAATCCCCCGTCCATACCGCTACAGATACACACGCCAACGCCGCACACGGCTCCCAATCAGCGCCTACGACCACTACCACAGAGAGTCACCCCAACTGCCCATCGTCACCTCATATTTTAAGAGGATGCTTTACAAGTCTTTTGTCTGCACCGTTTGTGTCTTGGTGGATTTTTTTTTATTAGACCACCCATATCCACTAAAACTCTTCCATACCACGTGGCTTTCATTCCACCCTAAAACCAACCAACCCTTAGCGAGCAAGCTCTCCATTAATTGCTAGAAGTGCCAATCCTTTCAAGTCCTGAAAAGGACTTAAGGTAACTGAGAACTGGCACCAATGTTTAATTCTGTTTTGCAGACTGTATCACTTGCAAGTGCTACTATCCTTCATGTCTTTTCTAGCTGATAAGTAAATGTATTCAACGCAGCGTGGGTCTGCAGTAAGCTTCTCTTCTCTTTTAGATTTCAATGTCTTATGTGCGCTTTGCTTGGGCTTTTTTCCTGGCATTTTTTAGCGCTTTTTCAAATGTCGGGCAGTTTTCACTGCTGGTTTTGAGATTGTTTTTTACTGTTGGGCAGAGGAAACTTTGTGTGCGGCCGAGACACCCTTGCTTCTAGTCGTTTGAGTTTAGAGCTTACGGATAGGAAGCATAACTTGGGCTCTATTTTTTTTTTTACAGTCCCTTGAAACATAATTATATTCCAGGCATTTGTAACACCTTGTTACTTCTATTCTTCTTCGAATTTGGCAGCTTACGAATCCAACTTTCAGTTTATCTACATTCTCTACCTGTTTTGCCAGCGATTTGTACAATTATTTACGCCATCCTCTATCTCCTGATATTAGGTTTTAGAGAAGCTGTTTTTGGCTTTTGGCTGTTCTGTCTGAAAATCTTCACAAAAGCTTCTTTAAACTATTTTCCTTGAACAGTAGCATCTAGATCTTGAACCTTTGATGTAATTTTTTTGTTGCTCAGCACCACTGCTCCTTGCCCAACTACTAACTTTCTACTTGATGTGAAAACGTTGCCGCTTCTTTTACGCGTTTGGTACTAGTCAGCATGTCTTCTTTTTTTTTGTGACTACACTTTAAACTGCAATATCAGCTTTGTCCGGGTCAAAGTTTGACCTTATTAACTTGAGCTTATTGGTGAAGGTGTGTCATTTAGCCACCTTCATTAATACTTAAAACTTTCGCTTTTATTCTGTTTTTCTAGCCGTTTTTGTTGTTTGGGAGAACCTTTTCTCTTGCTAACCCCTGCCTGTTCTCTTTTTTTTAAAAGACATAGCTTGTTGGCGTTACTCAGGGCTGTCTGATAGGCTTATTTTGTTTTATCCTTGTCGTATTTTCTTGAGGGCACAGTTCATAGTTTTATGATTGCACATGCAGACGGAAATTATCTTTTTTGTGTTCCTGTAGTTGTGAGTATTTAAAATACTTCTTTACAGAAATGACTGAATCTTTGTTTCTTCAAAAGAACAGCTTTTCTCATAGTTGCAGCTGATTTGAGGTGCTTTAGAGCATCTTTGACAACTAATGCCGTGTTTTCATACTTCTGGTTAATAGTTGCAAGCGTTTTTTCAATCTTCCCAGAGGTAGACTAAACTTCTTCCATTTCTTGGCTACACTTTAATTTGAGATCTACACCATATTTTTCCATAGAAGCGGGCTTCTCCTGCGCCTGGTTGCTGAAGATGCTCACGTTGTTGTCTTCGCAGGCGTTACTGCCAATGCTTAAAAGACTTGGTCTTCGTCCCTTATTTTTAAAGGTGATGTTACGTTTAATAGTCCCTGTTGACCATGAATAGCGTCTTTGTGGCCCCCCTTCCTCTTGAATTTCATGGGGTCCGCGACAGTCACCTAGGCTTTTGCTGGATTGGAATTGTTGGTGAAACCCCTCAGAGAAGTTACCGCCTAGGGTACTCGTTTTCCTTGAAAGTTCTTCATTTTAGTGTCTTCTTTGTTGCGTACTGATTAGTGAAGGCCAGCTTGACCCTTTTTTCCAAAAATTATCTGGAAAAGATTAAAACGATTTCAGTAGCCTTTTCGATTACTAGAAAAGAGTGCAACTTGCTTGGGCTTGCCAGGAGTCGCCACTTTCTTTAAGTCTCACAAGTAGAGACTGCCCTGGTGTAGTGGTAGTGGCATAGTGGTTATCATGCTGACTTCTATGTCAACGAAGATTTTTATCTTCCTAGTTGACAATAAACGTTTATTATTTTTTTTACCGGATTTTTTTTCTGTATTCGAAAATTTTTACGTGATTTTTAATTATTTGTTATGTTAAACCTTAATATTTTTAAAATTGCTGTAGCGTCATTATAAACGTATTGCTGACCTCTCATTTTAATCTAAAATGTAAAATGATTCATATGGCAATTTTGACTTCGTTACTTTGAAATATAGTTCGATGAAATATAGCTTGGTGTCAAAATCATGCAACCGCGGGCACCCACATTACACGTCAACAACATACACCGATGCACACTTTGAGTAATAATTAATTAACTAACAAAAAATTAGTGTATTTATTCATCTGATACTGGATCTTATCATAAAAACAGGCTTTAGGAATATCACGCACTCAATTTGTTTTAACTCTGAAGCCTTCAAAAAAGGTAAACAGTTGTTTGAAAGTAGTCATGTGTGCGATGTTACAGAATTTCATAGTGATGAAGTTAGCAATTTGACAAGTGCCGTCGTAATAAGGCAGACGTCGATCGGTAACTTCAGCTCCCTACAAAGTTAATCTACATGTACGTATTATTTAGATTATTTTGAAAATTGTCGAAGTTGCAATGCACATGAATATTACTTTTATTTACAGTTGGATAACCATTGAAATTTATGTAATTTTGCTCCATTAGTATTTGCCCTACTGTTACACTGAACGACACAGCACTTTCTTACACCCACATTTCATAAACCTTTAAATAATAGAAATCACAATGATCATGTTTTATTTCGCGTATTTATCTCTCTTTTTGCCGTCTGCTTCTGAGAGTGTGCTCTGGATCGAAAACTAACGAGGCTTCATTAATAAGTATGTTGTTACATTAAAACATTTTACAACCGTTCTTGGCACCACATAGTTCATTTTCTTACATTAGTGTAACTGCAATTTGATAATATTGATACTATTTATGCATATGTGATGATAACATCTGTAAATTTGACGAAATACTGTTATTCTTTCCTTAATTAAGCAAAAGTAACAGTCATTTGGTATCCCAAGTTTCCTGTTTTCGCCACTACGCACGCTGGCGTTGGCTCATCTATCCCCTCTCATCACTTGCACCTGGCCAATAATAGTTGAAGATACTTATTGCTCCTTAATTTTCAATTATTTTCATCATAATTAATATCAAAACGGATAATTTTGCTATTTTGCAATATATAATTGTGATGAATTTAAAAAAATCCACGGCTATGTAAATAATAACAAATTTCATTACGAATAATTTTGCTTCAATACTTATTTTAATCAGACCGATAGAATGGAAGTTACAACCCAAAACATGGAAAAAATTTCAATCATCTCGACCATTTGTTCGATAACAATTGAAACTGACATGATGCCTTGATTAAAAAAAATTGTTTTTATAATAATATGACTATATTTGTTATTAGTTTATATAATTTTCTTTTACGTTGCAGAAATTTTTTCATTATATGCTTCACCTACCAGACTAAGGAATATTGTGATGAAGCTGGTGTTAACATGAGTTACGTTCGACAAAGAAAAATTTGTAATATTGAATACAAAAGAAATGAAATGTTTGATCATTTGTTTCATACTTAACCAAATTTTAGCCACAACCTTAAAAATAAGCTAGAACTAAAAGTTAGTTATTTTTATTTTATTTGTTTATTTATTTATTTCAAACTCCACCCCTTTCAGGTTTAAAGGGGTTCCGTTACACATTTGACATTCTTTTAACACGATAATTTAATAATTTTTAAATTATCTTATATTATCTTCATTTTTTTTTGCACTTACTTTAAATTTTACTTTACCTTTATATTATATAATTATTCATAAAAACAAACACGATTAATTTATAACCTTCGAAAATTCGAAAAACAAAAAATTCAAAATTTTCAAAAATTTCAATACTAATCTCCTTTCTTAAATTTGTCCTTTTAATTTCTTTTATTCTTTTGTCACTGCTCTCTCTTTTTCTTCTCTTCTTCCTTGTCCTGCAATGCATCCATTTCTTTTCTTTACTACAAACTCTCTTTATTCTTCTAATCTTTTACTTATTTTCTGCTTCCTTTCTCTTTCGAATAACACGTCTTAGTGACTGTATCTCTTTTGCATCACGGCTTAGTATTTTCTCTATTTCTCCCTCATTTCCCGTATCTATACAATTCTTTAATATGTGTCTTTAATCTTTTTCTTCTTTGCAGAATCTTAACTTCTTATCCTCCTCTCCTTTCCAATACTCTCTACCCCTACATTCATTTCCGCACCTTAATCTGGCTACTAGTCTCCTTTCCTGTAATGGCATATCCTTTTTGAAATATCCTGGTTCTTCCTCCGTTCTTATATCTTTATATACCTTGTTGTACCGAGAATTCTCTATTTTTTCGGTTCTCTTCTCTTTTTCTTTTCTTTCCTTGTTCTATAATACTTTTTTTCTTACTTTTTCTTTAAATTCCACCCCTTTCATAAATCTCGTTTCTTTTATATTTTCTTCACGAAGCATTTCCACTCTTTTTTAAAATTCTTTTCCTTCTTTCTATCTTTCATTGTCCTTATCTTTTTCTCTTATACATTCCTTAACTAATTATATGTCTGGATCCCTAATTTTCTCTTTAAATTTTAACGCTCTCCTAAGCGCCTTTGTACTCATCTCTTCTAATCTACACTCCTCCTCCACTATATAATTTGGCGTATTGCTATCTAGTCCTAATATCCATTTCATATATTTTCTTTGTACACTTTCCAGCCTTTCTTTTTCTTCCCAACGCTATACTTTCCACTAGTGCTGTAAATAATTTTCTTCTTCTATTGTAGCTATCCTTGAATATTTTTTTACCTACGTTTCATGCATTTTTCATAGCGATTACTGCTTTCCTCTTCCTATCTTCTGTATGTCTATTATTCCTCCCATTTTTTGTAGTATGTATTGAAATACCTAATTTTATCTACTTCTTTTAATTCCTCGATTCCCCACTTCCATCTTCTATTTTTTCCCTTTCTTTTTTTAAACACTAAAATTATTGCTTTTTTCTCACTTAAAATCATTTTCTTTTTACAGGTGTACCATTGAAATCTTTTTAGCATCTCCTTTAATTCTTCTTTTCTATCTGCTATTAATACTATATCATCCGCATAAGACACACTCCATATTTTTTCATTACCAACTCTGCATCCTCCCACTTGTCCTCTCTTTAATTCCTTCTCCAAGTCCGCTAGATATATATTAAAGAGCGTTGGGCTCAGTGGACATACTTGACTCATACCTTTCTCTGTCCAGAATCCCTTGGATTTCTCCTCACCTACTTAAACTACATTCCTAGTTTCTTTATAGACATCCATAATCCTATTTCTTAACTTTTCGTTCACCTTTATCTCTATTAATCTTTTCTTTAAAACCTGCCTATCTACTCTATCAAATGCTTCCTTTAAGTCTATAAAACAGGCAAATATTTTTCCTCTTGCTTTGCATAACTTTCCATTCACAATGTGTTTGAGTGTGTGTATCGCTTCTATCACCCCTCTCTTTTCTCTAAATCCAAACTGACTTTCTGCTAATTTACCATTAATTTCCTTCTTTAACATCTCATTCAACAAATTTGCATAAATTTTGTATGCTGTGCACGTTGATGTCACTCCTCTATAATTTTTTAACTTATCTTTCTCACCTTTTTTGTGAATCAAGCATATCACTCCTCGTTTCCATTGCTCTTGTAATTCTCCTTCTTCACATACTGTCTTAACCAGTTCTGAAAGGGCTGCGTTTACTTTACTAGGCATGTACTTCCATACTTTGTTCTCTAGCTTATCTTCTCCTGGTGCTTTTCCTATTTTTATCCTTGCAATTTGTCTCTCGAATTCTTCCTTGTTCAACTCTTCCTGATCCTCTGTATTTGTTTTCTTTCTTATTCTTTTCTTGTATTCTCTTTCCCGATTTCTTCTTCATCCTTCCCATCTAACTTTTCCATAAAATACCTTCTCCACACTTCTCCTGTAATCTTTTTATCTATTTTATTCGTACGTTTTTTTCTGAACCTATTTATGTACTTCCACACTTCACCTTCCAATGTTGTGTTTTTTATCTTTTCTTCTTCTAATCTTTCAAACCTTTTCCTCTTTGCTTCGCACCAGTTTCTGTACTCTCTTTTTTTATCTATATAATAACTCCTTTCTATTTTCTTCTTTCTCCACATCTTCATAATCCTTCTTAAATCTCTCTTTTTCTCTTTCCATTCTTTATCGTACCATTTTCTATCTCTCAGTTTCCACACTTTAAACTGTTTTTCTACCTTAGGTACCGCACTCTCTATTCTTTCTTTTAATTCCTTCCATCTTTCTTCCACCTCTTCTTCTTTCCACTTCCAATCCTTACATCCTTCTCCGTACTGATCGATCGATTCTTGAGTCCAATCTCTCCTTGCTGTTATCCTCTCTTTTTTTTCTATAATTCCTACTTCTACTTCCTTTTCTAAATACACCTCTAACGGCATATGATTCGATTTTGTTCTTTGTCCTATCTTCATTTCTTGTACCTGATCTAAGGCTTCTTAATTCCCAATTTCATAATCTATTACAGATTCCCCTCTGCTGCCAACGTATGTGAATTCTTCTTCTTCTCCTTTTTGCCCATTTATTATACGCCATCCTTCTTTTGTTATTTCTTCTAATAGTCTTCTCCCTTCCTCATTTATTTTATCGTATTTGACTTTTTTACCTTTATTTCCTTGTCGCCATCCACTTCATTAATCCATCCTCCTTCTCTTCCGGTTGTGGCATTCCAATCTCCCAGTATTAGTACACTTCCTCTTTCCATCATTTTGACTTTCTCTTTTATAATTTCCATTGTCCCTTATACGTTTTGACTATATACTCTTATAATTTTTCACTCCTGATTTCCGTATATTATCTTCTGCATTATTATATTATCGCTCCATATTTCGTATTTTCTGCTTTCCATCTTTTTCTTTATTCCTAATATTATTACTCCTTTCGCTCTACCTTTTTTATGTTCTCTTGTCGCTGTTATACACTTCCATTTTAAATTCTTTACAACTCACTTTCTACACTAGTCCACTTGTCCTGCTCTAACCACGTTTCTTCTAACACTATTATATCAAAATCACTCTAGTACTTCCACACTTCACTGTCCTTATTTAACACTTCCGCAACGTTCCACGCACAAATACTGACATTCCTTCTTCTCACTTCCTCCTCCTCTCTATCTTCTTGTTCTCTTCATTCTTGCCTCCTGCTTTTTCCTTCAGTGAACTCTTCTTTCCGTTCATCATACCTAAACCACTTACCGTCGACCATCAACTTCATGTACCCAATTTTTGTATTCTTTTCGTTACTCTTTTGCTCTTTTGACTTGTTTAAAATAGTTCTTTGAATCTCTCTTTCTTTCTCAGTTAAATTGCTATCTATGTGAACTCCTCTCTCCATATGTTTTTTATTCCTCATTACTTCTTCTTTCATTTCTTTGTTTAGCAACCTTACTACAACTATCTTCCTCACATTTTGCCCAGCGTTTATACTTATTTCTTTAGTTTTCTCTACCTTTACTTTCACTTTGGTCTTTTGTTCAATGAATTCTTCCACATCCTTCTCCAGATTCTCTCTTTCAATATTTGCTCCTTTTATGACAATGTCCGGTCTCCTTTTTTCTCTCTCATCTTTTTCTTTTTCCCATTATAACTTGCTTATTCTTTCTTCCAGTGCCTTCTTTTCTTTTGTCCGCTGTTGTCTCTCTTTCATCCACATCTGTTTTTCCTCTTTTCAATCTTCTTCTCTCCTTTCTAGAATACTAATCATACCGTCAAACTTATCTTCTAATCTGCTCAACTTATCGTTTAAATCTTTATTCTCTTTACTTTCTTTTGTGAAGTTTAATAAAGACTGCTTCTTTAATTTTATATTTTCATTACATCTTGTGTTTACATTTACATCCGTCACTTTCCCGGTCATTTCCAGGTTCTTCCCGATATCACAGTTTGCTTTTGGATCGGCTTTTCCACGTCGATCTATCAGAAATCCTCTATAACGACCTTAATTAATAATGTAGGAATTTTTCTTATGTATCCCTTTGGGGATCTATCCTTTTATCTAGTGTCGGTCTTCCAGAAATTTTTCTTATCGACCCCTATCTTTGTTATTCTCTCTTCTTCTTCATTTACCGCTATTTCATTCGGCCAGGGACCTTCCTTATCTACCTCTCAGCTTGCCCCTTTTTATCGACATCTTTCTCAAGTTGCCGTTTCCTCTTTCCTAAACTTTACTAACCTCACTTTTCTCTCGCATTTTGCACTTTTTACTTTTTCTCATCTCACCACCACTACTTTAACACTGTTTTCCTGTCCTCTTGTCACTCGTTTTTCCGCTCACTATTACCTTCTTTCATCATCTACCCTCTTCTCTACTTGCTACTCTTTATATTTCACGTGTACCGTTCCGTTTCCACTGACATGACCTCACTAATCTCACTTCATCCTTTCAATTTCTTATATTTGTTTACTTCACACTTCCTCCTTTGATATTTCTTAACTTTCTACACTTATTCGTACTTTTATTTTCTTTTATTTTTGTTTTAATACCTTCTGAATATTCTAATGTCCGGAGCGCTCACTCGACACGTCCGCTCTCTCTCTCGCATTCATAACGGAACTCTAAAAGTTAGTTATTAAAGTACTTAATACAAGGTTGATGCATATTAAAGTGAGCGTAAACATTTTTTTTTATTTTGATGATGCTTTACCAATTAATATAGCTTTCTTACACCTCAAAACATGAGCAGAAATCTAAAAAAATAAATTTGAGCCAGTTCTCGTGTACCTCAAAGACCAAACTTTTTCTTGTGATATTTTCGTGTTAAAAGTAATACAAATTATCTATCTCCTATAAAGACCATGAAAAGCACTAAAATTCCAACCCTAAAATACGGATTCCCATGTATTTTTTTCTCTTGAATCTAATGGTATCATTAATTTTAACTAATGTATTGAATGGAAAGGTCTGTGAGAGAAAAATTGCGATAGTGTTTTATGTTATTACAGTATTCATTATAAGAACCATGAAAATCATTTAAACTATGGTTCTAAGAATACGTATTTCTATGGATTTTTTTCTTCTGAATCTAGTGGTTATATTAGTTTTTACCGTAGCATCACCTGAAAAGGGTTGTGAGTGAAAATAACTCCTGGAATCTCAGATTATGAATGGTATACCGATGATATTTATTATAGAAGCCATGAAAATAATTAAACCTATGGTGTTAAAAATACGTATTCCTACGTATTTCTTTCTTGTAATTCCGATGGTATTATCATTGTTCACTACAGCATCGATTGAGAAGGTGTATTAGTATAATAACGTAAAAACAAGCTGGGCGCGAAAAAGAATGAGTAATGAAACTGTGAAAATAGTTTAATTTTGAGGTCAAAATTACATCCAATTATAAACTTAAAGTTAGAATCATAAGTATCTGTTATTTACGGTGTTTTAAAAATATTTCACACCCTTTTGTCAAAGTATAAGTATACATTATTTATCACTAGAAAAAGTAACAAACGTTGATATAAACAATATAAGTGTCGCAGATATTATGTTTTTTTCAACGGATATTTATTTGCAATTGATAATTTTATATATAGTTTTTTTTTTTTTCTAATATTATTTTGCAAAATAAGTATATATTTACACATGCGTATATAATGCAAGTCGAGCGCGTTGGAATATCACCATATTATACAATAGTGTGCCCAGACGTGTACTTACTGTATGTACGTAGTAGTGATGTATCTACTCAGTGAGAGCCCGATAAGGTTAAGAATATTATCAGTGTTGTTGCGTATTTTTCTTGCTTCTTTTTTTTTGTTCCGTGCTGAATTGTTGATGGTGTCTGTTTGACCGAAATTTTTGAAATATTGTTTGAGGAGGCTTTAATATTCAACTGATGATGTGCATACGTATGACGGGATGAGCCTTAAGCTATTACCGTTACACACAGTTAAGCAATAACCAGCTCATCCAAGACTCTGTCTCGTAACCAGGAAGTCACATCTCTGGGTGATTTTCTGAATCGTAAATGTAAAGGTAAATAAATTCGAGCTTACTGATACACTACCGCCTACTGCGTTTTTATGATAGTATCTAAAATTTATAGGACGAACGATGTGAGTATTGCTAAGGATGAAAAGCAACGGCAATGTCTTTTGCCAATAGTTAATGATCACATTAGTTTATCTTCCAAAAGTACTAAATCCATGTTGTCAAAATAACTTTTTTCACAAGTTTTTTAGGAGTTTAACTGATAATAATTTTGTCATGTATTACTGCAAAAGTTTTATGTTCATTTTGTAAGTTAAGTAAAATGACAAAATTTTAGATTTCAATCGTAAATAAATGAATGTATGATTATTTTTAAGAAATTATTGAACTTCATTTACCATACAATATTTTGATGTTTTTCAGTTCTATAAATACAACATAATTTATAGTTAAATGTATAAAACCAAACCATTCAATATAAGTCAAGGGATTGATACGTTTATAAGTACACTGTTAAAAGAGACTTTAAAAACGAGATATCTTCTACCAAAATTTTAATTCAAATTTAAATTTTTGTACTAAATCATTATTATTCTAATCCATATTTTAAAGAAATTTAACTTAACTCTATTTAAATTTTCACAGAATTTTCTGGTTTTTCAGACACATATTTAAATGTCTCCATGAGAATCAAATCAAATGTGTCAGAAGCGTGCTGCAATAACATATTTAAACGTCTCTTGCCTTTTTTAATGAGATTGTAANAGAAGAGAAGTACAAGGGGCTGGGACGCACTTTTGTCCATACAACTGTGTAATATATATATATATATACAACTAACGAATATTTTTACTTGGTATTTGAATGAAAAGAAACATCCATATGAATATTGATTTATTAGTCTCAGCTATTACTAAACGTCTTTTACCATTCTTGTAACAGAGAAAATTAAAAAAAATTTTTTACTAAAACTATTTGTTTTTCAACTGTATGTACATGAACTAAATGGTACAGCAGAAAAGTATAATAGGAACATAACGGATATGTCTCAGTGTTCATTGAAAGAGGTGAGGGTACATAACAGATTTTGGCCAGAAATAGTTAGAACAGCAGCTTATATGGAAAATAGAATTATTACTAATACTGTTAAAAAGAACAAAATACCCTTTGAAATTATTTTGGGGAAAAGCCTAGTATAAAAAATAAAAAAATTGATGGAAATAGCATTTTTGTAATAATTTTCGATTAAAAAAGAGATTCAAAGTAGGACAAAAGGGCAGATTTAGGTATTTGGTTGGGTTATGAAAATGTTGCTTACAGAGTTTTGATTAATAATAAAATTGTAGTAGCTAGACATGTTGATATCATCGAAGATGGCACAGATTGTATTAGTTTAAAAGCAGAAGACGACAGTAAAAATCAGTTTGAATGAAAACAAAGTTAAAAATCAAAAACGATGATTTAAATAAGAACTGCAATGGTAAACATAAAAATTTGATTGTAAGACACTTAGTGAGAGAAAAAAGATAGCCTAAGAGATACAGAGATGACATACATTTTGTATACAGTGAAATTATTTATGTAAATTACACAAATGCTGATGTACCCATTTCTTATAATGATATGATGAATAGTTATGAATCTGAAAGTTGGAAAAAGGCAATAGATAAAAAATTAATTGTTAAATGAGAATAAGACTTAGATTTGTGTAAATAAACTAGAAGATAAAAAAGCTTCCGATTTGAATTGGATTTAAATAAAACAGGCTAAGGGTGCTTTTAAAACTTGGTTAGTAGTAAGAGGATACCAGCAAAATAATTTAACTGATATCTGGATACCAAGAGCAAAAATCTTAACTTTAAAAATTTTATTTTCGTTTTTTTAAGAAAATAATTCAATCATAGAAAAAATGGATGTTAAGACAGCCTTTTTTAACGATAAATTCAAAGCTAAGCTTTATGTAAAACAGCCACAAGGCTATAAAAATGGCTCTGAGAAGGTATTCAAATTAGATAAAGTGTTGTATGGATTGATTGAACGCCCAAAAGCTTGGTATAAATGTTTTGATACGTATATTGAAGAACTAGGATTTGTAAGAAGTAAAAATGCTTGCTGCTTTTTTATATTATCGAATGAAAATTAAACTATTTATACAATTTTGTTTGTTAATGATCTATTGATTTGTGGTAGAACTAAAACTAATGTAAATTATAGTAAAGGATTTTTGTCAAAAATGTTTCAAATAAAGGATCTCGGAAAAATTAAAACTTAATAACGTATGAATATTGATTTAGATCATGAAAAAGAGAAAATGACACTTAATTAAAAGGGGTGTATTGAAACATTAGCAAATAATAATGATATTATTAAATCAAAATTATATGTAGTTCTGATAGAACCAAATTTATAATTAGAACTAGCGCAATCAGCGTGTAGAGCGATTGACTTTAAAAACTCAATTAGAGCCTTGTTGTATTTAAGTGTAGGGATAAGACTTGGTATCATTTTCGTGTTAGTTATTTTAGTAGATTCCACAATCGTTTTGATAAGATACATGTAACACATTGATAGGAAATTTTTTGAAAATTAAAAAAATTAAACAGTGTTACTAAATCGTCAACTGAACCTGAGTATGTTGCGTTATCTAAAAGTGTTAGTAAACTGAAAAAAAATTAAAAATATTTGTTGAACAACACAAAGTTTATTAATTTTGTAAAAGTTTTCTTGTCTTTTGTTAAACAAAAATGTAGCAGATATTCTGACAGAGCTAACAGGACGTGATAAGTTTGAAAAATATAGAGAAGTGTTGAATGTTATTTAAATTTAAGGAGGCATGTTAAGATATAAGTAAATTTATATTAGTTTTATATGTTAGAATATAAGTAAATTTATATCAGTTATGTAACTAATGACATCTATTGAGCGGCATACATACTCTGAGCGCAAGATGACATATGTATATGTTCTTTGTATAGTGATGCAGTTAGATAGACAGAACATGGCCGTTGCCGCGTATGCACGCTCTCGCAGAGTCTCTCGGTATCAAAAGAAGAAATTCTGTAAACTGAAATAACCTTTGTTTCTGTTATAAAATGTATTAATTTAAGTGTTAATAAATGTAACATTATTGATCCACTACCTTCTAGTTAGTATATTAAACAGTGAAACCAGCAACATCTGCGGCATGTACACTACTAGTGTGAGCAGATACGTGTACGTACTTTGTGTAGTAGTTTAGTTACAGATATGAAATATGGCCGTTGCCTTGTACGCACGCCCTCGTTAAGTCTTTCTCGGCTTAGGAAAAAGAGATTTCGTAATCTTCAGTTATTCTTACTCTTATTGTTAAATATAGTTTTTAAGTGCTAAAAAGTGTAACATTATTAACTCACTACCTTGTAGTCAATATATTTCACAGCCACAAATGTTCTCTGAGATTCAGAACCACGCAAAAAAAGTCGTAATTAAATTGGAAGCGTAATATGCTAGCTTCATTGAAATTTTTATGAATTTAAGTGTTATTATTAATTGAATCCATAGTCAACGACGTATTTTTCAACGCTATATGTTTATTATCGTTATGTATTTTAATATCTTTCAATAATGTTTTTTATTTGATAATTCTTTTTTTAATGATTTGTTAAGAAAAATTGTTCAGTTTTTTGAGGAGATATTATATTTAGTCTGCTAATGCTGGATTTTTTAAAAGTTTCTATTCAAGAATTCTAAGGTTATTGTTAAAAATTTAGTTTTTACAAGCATGCACGTTCTTTAATACTTTTGCAGAGGCATTAATTGTATTAAACTTAAACCAAGCTCTTAAGGCTGTCTCTCATTTTTTATAGCGATTTTAACTTCATTTTCTTTGAGTATTAGTTTTGGCTTATTTCCAAGATGCACGACTAGATTTAATATTTTGTGACATTTACCAGAGAAATGTCACATATATAATGTGATAAGATTTTATACAATGAAAACAGATGATAATCTAAAAGTTTATTTTAACAGAATTTCTGTAATGTATTAATTATAAAGATTATTGTTACAATATTGATTATAAGGATTTTTTCTACTATTTGCACTAGTACAGTTCTGCCCTTACGATAACCATTATTTTTTTCAATAATATTGGCATAATTTTTAGTACTATGTTTGTAACTATATCGTTATGCACAAAAACTTATTTAAATCCAAACAAGAGCCACAGCCCATATTTCGACCCATGCGCACTGCAACTGGTCGACAATCTAGTCGCAGAAGAGAAGTACAAGTGTGAGCGCTGAGCTGTCCTGGCGGTTACACTGCGACTTTCTTGATTTTTTTAGCTTTCCTTTTAATGAAATTTATAAAGTACTCCGACAGTTTAATGCGGAAATACATGTACATGATACAAAAATTTTTTTAAACAAGAAATTAAATTACTAGTCCATTATTGCAAAAAACGCCAATTTTTTGTATCTCGGCATCAAAATAAGCAAGAACTATTTTTTTAAATTCGGGTTTTTATGACAAACACAATGACGTTTGATGGGAAAAAAGTATGCAAAATTGACTGAGCCGTTTGCAATTGTTAAAGTTACAAAACAAAATTTTTGTTAGCAAAACGTTAGAACTCACAAAAATTAATTTTTTTTTATTTACTTTCATTATCAATATTAAATATGATTTTTTCAACGTAGTAAAATATCTGTAAACCGACCAGGAAGTTTGTAACAAGCTTTGGAAGTTTTACTTTAAAAAATTAATTAACAGAAAACGAACAATTTTTTTGCAATTTTTAAATAACTACATTTTGAGCAACTTAATATCTACATTCGTTCATGGCTGTGTTCAAAGTATCACGATAGTTTTTTTAAGTTGATCGAAAATATTTCGGTATAAAAAATACTTTTTTTACACTTTCCTGCCATTAACGAGTTACGAATAATAAAAAATAGATTTGTAAAAGAGTTTTCTTATAGAAAATTTAATGACAAAAAGATTGTCGGCTAAACGATTTCTCCAGCAGTAATCGAAACAGATATGTAAGCAAAAAACTAAAGAAGAAATTTAGAAAGACATTATTTACAAATTGGTAAATGAATATATGAAGCCGATTTTTGATATTGACAAAACTATTTTTCCGTATTTGGAGAGCAATTCTGTAAGGGAATGACCAATTTTTTTTCTACTGGAAAACATAAGATTGAATAATTTTTTTTTTTGTTTTCCAGGCAATGGACTATAAGTTAAAATAAAGGGAAAAAAGACTTGATTGTTACTTATTTTTCTCATTGTGTGCACTCTGCATATTTTCTCTTATATACTCGTATATATATGTGTGTATGCATATATGTATATATATATATACATATATATATATATATATATAAATTATAAATTTGTGAAAATCGTTAGTAATAACCCTGTTTGTTATAGCAACTTCGTATACGTCATCAGGGTTTTTAGCACCAGATCAAAAAAATTTTCTTGGCATTTTCCAGGTAACTTATCTTAAATTTTCCGGTTACATTGTTTTCGTCCAGTACGTTTATGGAAAACAAAATGAGTTTTTTTCCCCTGATTTTTCCATTTTACATACTCCATGTATAAACTTTATACCACTTAGGTTATAAGGGATAGTAAATAATTGTTAGCTGTGTGATTGAGAATAGAACAGAGGTGTAACAAAACTGATTGTTATGTAAGTATTACACATCATTGTTTTTACTAAGAATTAAAGACTAAATAAGTCAGTTATAATTTACAGAATATTATATTATAAAATACATGTAAAATAGAAGCAAAGTATGTTTAATCAAACTTATCACAGGCAAGTTAAAAGGAATTTAAATCTTTGGAATAAACATGTGGAATTTCTGGAGGCCCTTGCTACTGTGGATACAAAGTTGAAAAAATTGTTTACTTAAAGATTATATTTTGGATTTTACGTTAGTGGCAGACAATTGCGCCTTTTTCAAAAGTCTTTTCTTTATTTCTTTTAGCTCACGAACTTCGGACATCTGCTTCTACTTGACTGTAAGAAAATTTGACTGAACTTTTTCCTCCGCAGTACACTTTGCTCTGGCTTCTTTACACTTGCCATTCGCGCATCTTATGGCTCATATCATTTCTTTGGTCTTATCTACGTTGAGAACACCATTAGTCTCTATAACAGCATCATAAACAGCATGGAGTGCCATTGGTTTTTTTGACAAAGATTTCATCAGAAATAGTTCTACTATCGGAGCAATAGAAGCAAAAAGCAAGTCTAGAATTACTAGAACACAGAAGAGATACAAAAGAGAATTACTGAGACATTTAACGACTTTGCTGAAATTTCTATGATTTTTATTCAAAGGATTCTTTGATCTCTCGTTCTGGGCCTTACGAAACCAGTTACGGAAATGAGAAAGAAGTCTGAGTGCTTACGTGGCTAGCTTCTTAAGTTCTGTACACTGTGTAAAGTGAAATTGCATAGAACAGATTTCTGATCCAGTTGTTCTGGTAAAATGGCTACATGATCAGCCATGAACTAGATAAAGTCCTTAACTACATAATTTAAGAAGGTCAAAACCTCAGTCGTCTTTAAATTTTGTTTCGAGATTTCGTAGCATCAGAAAGTTCACATAAGGCCCATCCATCGATACTTCGATCACTTTGTTCTCGTTATTTCCCACGGTTTTTTTGAGACCAGTGCAAAGATTATGTATCTAGTTACAACTCGGTCTACTATATCATCTCAAAATGCAGCTATTATATGCATTTGCTACTTTTGTCAAAATGAATTCAAAGCTTTATCAAATACTATGCTGATAAATTCGCAGTGGTCAAGTCTTGACTGCAAGTGCTGTTGAAAGTAAGGTGCTAATCCAAACACGATGGAGTAGGATACTCCTCGAAGTATTTTCCCAGCATTTTCGCTATCTAGGAAAATGTAAGGAAAAATTGTAGCTGAATCTGCAGCAGTGCAATAAGAAAATTGTTTCATAACTGCGTTTAGGCACCATAAAATCTCTTTGTGACATTTTTTTGGTTAAAGGATTTCTGCATCAAAGATGCTAGGCGTGGTGTGGATGTTTTCTGCTTGCTCTACCACCAATTTATCGATTGAAGGTGCCTTAATGTCTGCCGGATTCTTTTAATGAGAGTCAGATTAGTGGAAGCAGCAGAGACACCGCGTCGCCAGTACTTGAAACAGCAAAAAAAAAAAAAAAATTAGTTACCGCAAAACTGAATCTTACGTCCATTGGCATTTATCAGTCTATTTTTGATGCGATACTTAATCGATACTCGAGTCTCGCAAACGTCTCGACAGCCCGTGGATGAGCTGGAAATCTGGATCAAGCGACCTGCACGCTGTTTGCTATTTATTTTCAGTTCCTACATCTAATCAGTAAAGCCGTAAATAAATATGTATACTTTTGCGTGCACCGCATACGGCCGATTGTTACTTGGACTTAATATTTTTCTTCGTTGATCTCCAGTGCTCAGGCGTTCCATGAAAAGTACAGATTCAAAAAGCACTGATCAGATGTTTATGTTCTTCAAAAAAAAAAAATTCTTATACTAGCGGGGTTTCTAAGCTGGAAGCAGCTAACAATGCTTACCCCCATATAGTGGCTGACAAATAAAGACCTCCCTATCGTGCCGATCTTGAAGATTTTTTTTTGCAAAAGGCAAAGTACGTGTTGTTCTGGACTTGCCTTGACCACGAAAATTCTACAATATACGACGGATTATATGTTACTGGCATACTGACTAAAAAAAAATAACATTCAAGGACAGCTCTGTGCTGATTAGCTTCACTTTATTCAGGGCTGACTTCCGATCTTACATAATATAAAAAAGTGAGTGGACAACTCGGACAATAGCTGATTGGTTTGGCACAACCCATAAGATTACTACCAGGATACTCCGTGTTTTTTTATCAATGGTGGTCTAAAGAGACCAGAACATGTTGGCTTTCGAATTATCTGCCACTTTCTCCTCAGGGTGCACTAAGATGGGGTCTGGGAGTTCGCCTGACTGGCCTGCAGCTCGTAAGAGTGAGTAAAAGGTTAGATGTGGTTACGTCATGAACATTTTTTTCACTCTTATGAACTTCAAGATAGTCTGGCTAACTCTCAGACTCCATGCCAACGTACCCTTGTACCCTCTTTATCATGACGCGATACCTATTTTCGCTGTCCTCACTTTTAACACTGTGTACAAACGCTTGCCCTTTATATTTCATGTACACCTGTACTTCAACGTTAATTGTATTTAATATTTAAACACACTTACTTATAAGTAGCTTTCAGCCTCACATAAGCGTGAATTGCATCACGCGTTTTCTATCAAAAGTTCGAATATTATATTCACTTCTAGAACATTAATGTTTAAAGTTTAGATGATTATTTTAAAACGATTTTAATTAAAAACTTAGTTATCTAGTTTATTGTTATATTAAACATTTAACTTTGAAACGTATTAGAAGTAGAAAAAACTTAATGATCTTCTTTCATGTAATTTGAACAAATGAATTTGTTTGTTTTAGTTAGTTCAGGAGCCAAGCAGAGATAAGTTACTCCCAGATCCTATCAAGCATCCATATGTTCAACCACCTTATACTGTAATATTAGAGTTAACAGATGTATTAGTGCATCCAGACTGGACGGTAAGCTCCTTCAAAGTTACAATCTATTTGATAATACTCTACAAATACCACTTAGTTTTAATTTAGTTTTAAATAAGCTGTTGACATAGCTAATATAGATCATTATTTTAAGTATAGTATTGATACATTAGTTAAAGTGTTGTGTGTGAATAAATATAGTTAAAACATCAGTGTTTATAATTATACAAACTCAAAATGATCCAGAAGTTTTTTTGTCAACTAAAATTATGTATGAAAAAAAAATCTAAAAAAATAATCAACTACAATCAAATTAAATTTTTTTAAAGATATATAACTTTCGTAACATAATTTTTTGTTCTAAAACGGTTAATTAATAATTATAACTTTATAAATGCAGTGAAATATTTTGAACAGTAATTAAAAACATATTATTTAATACATACTATAAATGTAGACGAACCAAAAAACTTATTAAGAGAATCCACGTAATATTCAAAGTATTATTTAAATATATATGATGTCTCTCTAAATTTTCTACGTAAAAAGCAAGTACATATTCTTGTAGGTTATTTTATTCGTTATACTTAAACGTATCAGCATATCAGTTTTCAATGTACACTGTGTAAACAATGAATTGAATTCGTGGATCTTGTAGATGAATGAATTAACTTTCATCGGACGAAATTGGTGGTGTTTATTAACTTATTTTTAATTGACAACATTTCGTTAAAAGCTGTTTGGCCTCATCAGATCAAACTAGAAATAATGCACAAAGTATTGAAAATACACTAACAAAATAGACGTACATGTCTCACCAATAACATTAATATAAAATTATATGAAAAGGTTGACCGGAGTGACCGCTTTTCTTAGCTGTGCTGGTATAAAAAATGGCTTAAAAATGCATGTTGTAGAAACAAGTCAGTCTTAGTACTTAACTTGAGTGCAAAAAAGGCATGTATACACTATGTAGTGGAACAACATAGTCAATAAATATATTTCTATATAAATAGCAAAACAGTGGTAACAGCGTGATACACCGTTATTGTTTGGCTAGAATGTGAAGCAGTTTATTTTGTGCTCACCTATAAATAACTAAATATTTACACGTTTGACATTGGGCGCAATAAATTACAAATCAAATTAATTCAGATTATCTATTGAATTCGTACGAAATATCGTTACATAAAGTTTTGTAATCCCTCTCTTTCATTAATATTTTTATTGTTTAAATAATTGTTAGCCATTTCAACACAAAGCCGTTCTTCCAAATTATTTTCTTTGTCTAAAATTTCTCGTGGAAATATCCTTGTGGTATTTTTGTTGAAATTCTTGTATATGCGATAATACAACTGATTTGCTATTGGACGCATGGTACTTGAATCAACTTTTTATTGAGCCCTTCGATTGCCCTACCTAATTAAGGAGGTCTGGGAGTATCATTCAGAGAGGCGAGGAACGGAGAGTCCCACCTGCCCGCGCAGTTGGGCCCCCTTTCCTGCGCACCTCTTCTTGCACTCTACAAACTTGAAACTGTACGACTGTAACTGCTTGTATTTTTGATAAATGCCTGGCGAGGCTTGATTTTTTTTTGTCGAGCATTTTCCTTTTGTACCAAGGCATCTATGAAAACGTTTTTTTTATTCCTACTTATTTAGAAATATCTTAATTTTAATTAAAAGGTAAACCTTACCTCGCTCTCTCATAAGAGACCGTGTTAAACTGTCAATATTTCATAACTTTTTTCTCGAAAATTTCCTGTAGTGAAAAATCTGAAAAAATTCATGTACACTCCCTATATGCTCAAATATAAGATAAATTTTTTTTGGCACGTTTCTCGATTTTGAACTCTTCTTTCAAACTTCCTTAACACCACAATCACTACACTTGAGATGGTGAAGGGTGTTAACTTAATCAAATATATCAGTCTTGCCCTTACGTAAACTTTCTATCCTACTCAGTGTAGTATTAATTTTTAGAATGATTTTACAAGATGTTTTGGTAAAATTGTTTTTACATTTATTAAAAATATTGTTATGAAAAAAATGCGAATGTAATGAGATGTGTCGTATTTAAATTATTTATTTCGGATCAGCTATTGTTGCGAGTGTAGTTTTTATGTTTGTGTAGTCGTTCTTAAATCAGTGAATTCTACGAGTAAGTAGATACAGTTGAGTTGTAGAATATATTTTACTCGGCTTAAATTATTGCGATGAAATTTGGCACATAAAAGTAAAATGGCTTTATCAAGTAAATTGAAGACCATTTTTTTTATGACAAAGGGTGATTAGAAAAGAAATTTACAATTCTGTCTGAAGAAGTAGGTTCAAAGAACCAGTGATTAACAGTTTTTCTGACAGTGCCCTAAATTCTTTTATCCAAAAAGTTAATAAAATTATTAGTTTTGTAAGTAAATTGTAGTTTTTTATGAAAATTATTAAACATGTTTAAAATAATGTCCATGAAATGAGATGGAATACATACTATAGCATCGTCTACATATTTGTAATAAAGGCGAGGTTTACAGTTAAAGTTAGTTTTAGTGTTAACAGGCACGGGTTCTCCGAATCCGTCATTACCAAGTGAGCAAAAAAAGGTGAGTTTAGTGAGCCCACAGGATTTCTATATATTTGTTGGTAAACATTATTTGAAAAGTAAAAAAGTATCAATTATAATCCTAGTAATATCTCTAAGATCCTTAAAAAATAGTTTACAATTTTCAATAATACAAAGAGCTCTTCTCTTGTGGCTGTTTCAAACCAAGATCAACGCTACATTAGTGAACGGGACTTGAAATCTACTGATAATAGACAGTAATTATCAGAAACTACTACATTTTTAATATTATCAATAAACTGCATACTATAAATAACACTGGCGCTTGGTATTATAGTTCCTGTATACCTTTTATCTAATGTAAAACTGAAGAAGAATAATATCAGCAATTTAAACAAGTTGTGTAGCTCCATTTTTATATTATTGCAATAACTTTATAGTTGTAATAATTATGTTGCAATAATTAAAATTGCTGTGCAAGGTTATTGAATCAAATTTTTAAAGGTTACTTAATTTTCAACCATTGTTTGAGGAATTGAAAGTAGCAACTCTATTGAAAATTCACTTTCATACTAATTGTTAGATCAAACAAATGACATAGATGAACTTTATTAAGTACAGCTGGATTGAAAGCCGAGAGATATAGAACATGTTAGAGGATCGTAGCAAGAAATTAGGTCACTACTGCACTTGCATTGAATTGTTATGTAATAAGCAAGAATTTGATTGTTAATTGTCCACGCGCACACTAATAGCATTAATTGCGGATACTATAGGAAACGAATCACTTATTTGGCACACTTTCTACCTAAGCATTTGAACCTAAATTTGAAAATAAAATCAAGTAACTGTTCTAACCATTATTGGGCTGCTTAATTCTCAAGAGCAAGAGGACTCGCAATACTGACTTTCAGCCAGTGCACAATTCACACCAACGTCGCCACACACATGCCACTCACTTGAACGCTCGCTTACGCGTATTGAATCACCTACACTTGACCGGTACTATTAGCCACAAAGTCATTTTCTCAGTACATTGACTTTTTATGTGACATCTCAAAAAAGCGTACAAGTTGTCGGCATCAAATATGTTTTGAGTCCAAATTGTATAAAAATTCTCATTATTTGATGATAAAATTTTGTATCACGAAATTAATAACAATGAAAACGACAGTATTAAGTTACAAAAAAACTTGCATAACAATATTTTACTTGATCAAAATACAAAATACTAAATTTACCTGTTCAACCTACCCTGCTCTTCTGTGAATGACACAAAAGCAGATGTCATGCATATGTATAGTACTGTCTTAGACTTTAGTCTTTAATTATTACGCAAAAATAATACTCAAATACTGTATCACTTCCATAAATAAATAAGTGTGTACATATATGTATATATACTTGTGGAGCTTTGCCTCCCTGCGCCCTACGCCTCCCAACCCTCGGCGTAAGAAGTTGAAAGTTTATTTTCGTAAATCTTGAATTACTTTAAATTTATTTATGTTACTTTTATTGCATTCTCATAGAGTATTAAAACCGCAAATGTAAAAACTAATTTGTTTCAGTATTCCTTAGCAAGTATAAAAATGAATATTTGAAATTTTTACGTACAAACTATATTTTTATTGACATATTTTATAAAATATTATAAAATCTGCTCATGGTATTATTTTCCTTTAAAATACACTTTAATTAGCATTCTAAAATAAATTATATTAACATAATGTCAATAAATAGGATGAATATAAGAAGTATTGAAATCAAAAGCTTGTCCGGTTTATTTAATGCTTACGTTATAGTTAATTTCTTGAATAACGATAGTCAAACAACTGACCGATGAAATACCTTATATAAAACGTTAACTAATTTTTTTATTTCTTAAAGTAATAAACTGGCATAGCATCAATTTTGCTTTCAAAGGGGATGACAAGTCATAGAACTTTTGGACTTCCTAGAAATCTTAATAATATAGAGTGGTTTTTTAAGATTTTGAATTAGATATAAAAAAAATTAATAAAAGTTGATTTAATTATTTGGGATGATGCTTCATTGATTTTAAAAATGGCTTTAAAAATAGTTGACAGAGCGTTAAGAGATTTATGTAATACTAAAAAATGTTATGGAAATAAATTTATTTCCTTAAGACGTAATTTTTGTCAGATTCTCCAAGTGATAAAAAACGGTAATAGGAAAATTGTAAATGAATAAACTATTAAATCTTTATTTTTATGGATTTTATTTTAAATTTTATAATTCGAAATTAATATTCGTTGTAACGATAAAGGATTGTCACAATTGTTATTAGAAATTGGGGGAGGAGGAATGAAAACTTTTAACAGTCCTAAAAATTGGATTATTCTTAAATATTTTTTAACGTCTATAATTGTTCGATGAATAGTGTTATACTAACATCACTGAACGAGTACATCCGTTATTTAAATAATAAATCTCTCAAAAAATCAACTGGAGAGATTAAAACTTACTACAGTATAGATAACACAACTCATAAAGGAGTTTATAAATCAGACGATACTGTTTATTTAAATTTTCTGGTGGGAATATTGAATAATATTCGTAAAGGATGACCACCTCATGATCTACATCTAAAAATTAATACAATAGTGATGTTACTTAAAAATTTAAGTATATCAGATGGATTGTGTAATGGAACATGCTTACAAATCATTAAATTACTACAGTATAATATAGAAGGCGAAACAATAACTGGAGAAAAAATTGAAAATAGTCTTCATTCCAAGAATAACTTTAGTCACTGGAAACACCTTAACAGTACCTTTTATTTTGTATCGTAAACAATTTCCTATCGTTGTGGCATTTGCTATGACAATAAACAAAGTTCAAGGTCAAAGTTTTGATAATGTGGGTTTGTATTCAAGAAGACCCTTATTTTCTCGTGGTCAAATGTATGTGGCCTTATGAAGATGCAAAAATATAAATCATTATTTATTCAAGTAGAACGAAAAACAAATTCATAAATAGAAAATATTGTTAGGAAAGAGAAATTTAAATAAATAATTGACTTTGCTTAATAATTTTTATGTATAAATTGGCAAATTAATGGCAATGTATTAAAAACTATTGTTATAATGTAAAATTTACCATTTAACTAGTTAACATGACATGATGTTTTTTTGTGATGATATTTTTTTGTTAAAAAAATTTAAGTTTGTATTTTTCAAAATAAATAATCCTTAGTTCTTCTAACACAAATTGTTATAATANGTAATGCTATGGTGCGCTGATTTTTTTTTCTTAAATTTTCTAAAAGCTTATTAATTGCATTACTGAATATGTATAAAAACATGAAATTACATTTTTATACTAAATCAATAACAACGAATAAATTTGAAGAATATTTAAACTGTAGATCTTGCTTGTAGCCCTACTTATCATGAAAAAATAGGAATCATATTTATCGAAATATGTCAAGTAATGTGCATCGTCATGAAACAAGATTTAAATTATATTATTGATTTAATACATGAATTGATTATTTAAATGAACTGTGCAAGAATATTTCAGACCATCTCATACTTTTGCTAATGTTAAGAAATTACATTTTCTTTTAACTACTTTAGATCTGATAATTTCAAAAATTTCTTTGTAAACATTATTTTCTATTACTAAACCAGAGCCGCGGCGGAAGGAGAAATTTGCATCATCTAACGATAAGCGAGAGAGAATCATGTTGCTCACCCTCGCCCTGAAATTTCGGAACCGAAGAGAGCTTATGAAAGAATTTGGTTGCACAGATAGAGAAGCTAGGCAAGCTTTAAATTTAGTTGCAGAACGTGGCATACTCTCATAGCCCGATAAAAAAAAAGGAAAAGTTTTATCTGCTGATGTTGAGGTCTGCGTAAAAAATTTTTACGAGCGTGACAGTGTCAGCCGCTTGATGCCTGGATTAAAAGATTATGTTTCTGTGAAACAGGATAATGGTCAACGTGTTTATGTACAAAAACGATTATTACTTGGAAATTTGAACGAACTATTCATTTTATTTAAAGAAGAGCATGAAAATGTCAAAGTGGGTCTCACGAAATTCGTACAGCTCAGACCTCCTCACTGTATCTTAGCCGGAAGTAGTGGCACGCATAACGTTTGCGTATGCGTGCATCACGAAAACGTAAAAC
>NW_019379627.1:530585-573408 GCF_000648655.2 Copidosoma floridanum | reverse complement strand
TAAATATCTAATATTTAATCAATATTAATCATTATTTATTTCTTTATTATAAAATTGTTGTATATATGAATAAATTTTATCAAAACATTTATTATTTATCCAGTGTAAACCCTGGTTAACTAATTGTTGTTTACATCGCCACTGCTACATTATATATTATATAGCCAAACAGACTCACCGTAGCAGACGACACACGGTGGACGCGCTGCTGCCGCGCGTGGCCTGGCCGCCGCGGCTCGCATCGTCTCGTTCGTCGTTTAAATACGTTATAAAAACGAAAAACCCCTCTTTTTTTACTGTCGATGTATACGTTAAAATGTCTCATCTTTCGATCTAGACTATCAAAAAAATTCCAAAAGTTCAAGATCATAGAGATAAAACGTGTTTTTCGAACAAGGGCATTTTTCGAGGTTATGGAAGCAAATTTTCGAAAAACTGATGCCACTACTGGAAAGCTTAGGAAAAAATACGTAAGAATATGTTTTTAGATAATTTTTTTATCAAATTTTTGACATCGAAACGACGAGTTGAAAACGTCGTGTTTGACGCCCACTCGGGCCGTCCACCGCGGCGCTGGGACAGTTGACGTAATTTTCCCCATATTCATATTGTAATTTATATCATCCTGATTTTAAATTAAATACGGAAAGTTCTGTCTCTTCGTGGTAATTATATAGCTAAATTTAATTGGTTATTTGCTTAACCTTTTTAAATTAGGTTATACTTTAACGGTTATGATCATTTAATAGTTATGTAACGTTTAATACTATATATGTAGTAGTATCATGGCATATATATACATGTAAGAAATAATAAATGTTACATTCAAAAATATATGCATTGATAACCTCATACTTATGAGGAAATCGAAACAATTTGATGATCATTATATTATAATTTTAAGTTTATTGTTTATAAATATTATTACAAAACTAAACATGAGTCATACATCCTATTTATATGTATGAAGCTCATTTATTTGCCTCCATGGTGGTGTGAAAAAACAAATGAAAATGATTACTTTTGGAACCAAGTACAATTAAATATAATATAAATATGGGTAATTGATGCTTCATAAAAAAAGTTGTGAGGAAACAAGAAAAATAGTGTGGCAAGGATGTAGGGGGACAAGAAAAATGGTGTGGTAGGTCTGGGGGGGGGGGTCTGTGGGGGACCAGGAAAATGATGTTGAGTGGCTGTAGTGAGGGGCTGTTGGTGGTTTCAGGAAAAAGTAAAATATGTCAATTTAACGGTAAAAAAGGTTAAATTTTAGTTTATTTGTGGGGGGGGGGGCTGTGAAGGTGCTGTTGAGGCGACATGTAAAACGCTCTACATAAATAACTATAAAATATAGGGAGATATGGAGGTATATGTATATCTTCCTATGTTATCAAGTGATTTTAGAAAGTCATTCGACACAACCTCCCCTCTACCTTTTTCAGCCCCCTTTAGTCCCCCAGAAGCTTTCACTCTAAATAAGGTGAAATAGGTTTTTACGTAATTTTTATTGGGTAATATTATTGGTGGGCCACAATCCACCCCTTTTTAACCCCCTTTAGTCACGTGCTCGATTTTAATGAGCCCCCTTTCAGCCAACCTCTGAATAACGTAAAATTCTATCAGATTTAAGTGTATTTTTATTCGGTTTAATTTCTGTTTAGCCCTCCATCCGCCACGCCTCATAATTTTGTAACCCAGTAACCAGATAACCCAATAAGCCTTCCTTAAAATTAAAATCAACTTTTTCAGGCTTTTATCAGCAGCATATTCAAATAAAGAAAAAATATATCAGTAATCATGCCACTGTAAGTTTAATTAGTTTTAGCGTACCCACTCTCAGCTGTCCTCACACTTTACATGAAAACCTCTCAGCCTTCTCACAATTTCTAAACAGCCAGTTTTCACCACTCTTTAGCTCTACGTTATTATTTCTCATTCGAATGTAAAAAGTATTTTAGCTGTATAATTTGTTAGCACATTTCAATACTGTCAGTTTTCACCTATTCTTATAAGGTTGCATTTTTGTTTAGTCTCTTTTTGCCTCTTCTTGTGACTATTTAACTCAACAACCGCATAATCCAACAAAATTTTGACGACTTCCCTTCAGTCACTCTTCTACCTCATGAATGAGGTAAAATTATATCAGTTCTCATGTCATTTCTAGTTACATGACTATTTGCACCTTTTGTCTTAGCTCTACTTACAGTTTTCAGTAATATCTTAATTTCTATCACATTAGCACATTTCCACACTACCGTTGAGGTAATGCTATGGTGCGCTGATTTTTTTTTCTTAAATTTTCTAAAAGCTTATTAATTGCATTACTGAATATGTATAAAAACATGAAATTACATTTTTATACTAAATCAATAACAACGAATAAATTTGAAGAATATTTAAACTGTAGATCTTGCTTGTAGCCCTACTTATCATGAAAAAATAGGAATCATATTTATCGAAATATGTCAAGTAATGTGCATCGTCATGAAACAAGATTTAAATTATATTATTGATTTAATACATGAATTGATTATTTAAATGAACTGTGCAAGAATATTTCAGACCATCTCATACTTTTGCTAATGTTAAGAAATTACATTTTCTTTTAACTACTTTAGATCAGATAATTTCAAAAATTTCTTTGTAAACATTATTTTCTATTACTAAACCATCATAATGTTCTATTTAAATATAAATTCTATTTTTATTTTTGCATCTTGAAAACATGACTTATGATTGACCATGCGAAATCAATGGTTTTTTGAAATATAATCCAATATTATTAATTGTTAGACCTTGAAATTTATTAATAGCCGTTTAAAACGCTAAGACCAAAGGAAATTGTTTTCTGTATATAATAAAAGGTAATGATGATGAATTTCCTGTATTAAGAGCTATTTTACTTTAAAAACTCTCTTTCAAATTTTTCTTCAAATATGATTTTTGCTTCAATATTATATTTAAGTAATTTTGTAATTTGTAACCTTGTACCGTTACGTAAGCCATCAACTATCCTTAAATTTCGTATCAACATAACAATTGCTCTATTTTTTAAATTAAGTTTAAGTAGGTAAGCTTTTACGAATATCGTTTAGACATTTAATTGAAAAATTTACAAAAATATCATCTGATTTATCAACACTTGTAAGTAGCATGATCGTTGCTAAAATTCGTTTTTATTTTTCCTTTTATACATGGTTTAGAATTTTATTCTTCAAAAAGCAAGTATATTCGTTATGAGAAGTAAGTATAACGCTATTTATTGAAAAGTTAATACCTTTACCAAAAATATCGGAACAAACATCGGTTGTTTTCATTTATTTCATACTCAAAACTATTCAATTCTTCCTTTTCTAATATCTGATAATAATTTTGAAAATGTTTCGTCAATTGAACGAATGTAGATGATATTAAGTTTTAGAATGCGAAAGAACGATCAATGATATGTGTAAAGAGGTGAAATTAGCAGCACTAAATTTCCTTTCGACCCAGCGACGCCTCCTTGCTCTCTTCTATTTTTCAGGCCTACTTCGTTGTCAACCATCTAATTGTTTTGGTGTATTTGTGTTTTGGGAGCCTATGCGAGCCTGACGTGACGATGAAGGCACTAAGTCGGATTGGTAGAGACAACAGCAGCTGTGGCGGCAGAAGCCGAAAAAGGCGCGAGAAATCATTGTAGTACAGCGGAAGTCAGCGAGAGGACTGCCTCAAGAAACTGGAGAGGGGAGGGAGTCTTGCTCGAGCCATGCAGCGTAACAGTCGAAGCGCGAGTGTATTGGGGTTTTTTTTTCCGTGGTACCTTTGTGAGGTAGCGAAGACGTTATTTGGAGATCGTGAAGTTAAAAGAGAGTGAAAGTAAAGAAGAGGCGGAGAAATTGAGGTACGAGAGTTATGAAGAACGTGAGCCGGAGACAGAGGCCGGGGTCAACATTGAGGTGAGCAATAGCTGGATCGAGGTCACGGGAGCCAAGCCAAGGTGTTTGAGAGAGAAAGGAGGGAACCAGCCAGCAGCTGAGGATCGAGAAGCTAGTCTAGGGGTAAGACAACGTCGGGACGAGGTAGGGTGTTTGGGGCTAGTTGCATGCAGGTGAGAGCGAAAGGCTTGAGTGTTCTGGGGCCAGGGCAGATCGAGAATACGTGCCGGAGAGTGAGAGTGAGTAGAGCTGGGGGACTTGAGGAGCCGGTCTGAGTGGTGTGTGTGCGCATGTGAGAGCTGCGAGAGAGGGAGAGAGAGATATAGAAAGGAAAGTGCGAAGCTGGGAACGAGCTGGGGAGGGTATGGTGACAAGGTGTAGGCGTGGAGAACCAGGGTGTGAGAGCAGTGAGATCGGGAGAGAAAGATTGTTGGCCTAAGGGTAGAGTGCGATGGTAGTGGGGCTAAAGGCGTGTGGCCTTCTACTGTAGGATGCGGGTGTCAGTCCGGTGAATAAAAGTGTACGTGCTCGCGCGATCGCGGTCGTCGTCGGCGCCGTGGCCGCTGAATCGCTGGCACCCTCGATTGGTGTAAATTGTGTAACAAAAGAAACGGAGAATACTGTGCTTTGATTAAACCCTGATCCCGCGTTAAATCAATTAATCCTTATTGTTCTTCCCCCTTCTTCCCGGAGCCGGGGGAGCTCGGCGTGAACCTCCTTTTGGTTAAGAGACGGCGGTAAGAAGATGTATAATAGCGAGAGAGAAGGAGAGAAACCTCAGTCGCGTGTTTCCGGGCCGTGGAACTCCTTTACGGAAAGCAGTCGTGACATATGGTGATTTAATACTTTCTTGTATAATTATGCTTCCATTACTACTTTTTAAAACTGGAAATAACTTTTTGAAATCGCCTCCTAAAACAGTTGATTTATTACAAAAATGGATATTTGTATCACATAATTCACGTAATGTTCTTTCAACTATTTTTAAGGATTTTTTCGGGATCATAGAAGCCTCATTCCATGTAATTAAATCTACTTCTTTCAATTTATGTTTTTCAGATTTAAATTTTAAGAAGAAACTTTCTACATTGTTTAAGTTTAATGGTAAACGAAATGTTCTATAGCTGGTCATTTCTTTTGGATGTAATGCTGATGCTATACCAGTCTATGCTATAGATAAAATTATTTTTCCACGAGAAATAAAATAAAAAATCAACGTTTTACATAAATATGTTTTTTCTGAACCTCCTGGGCCATCAATAAAAGAAATTTTATCTATTTGTTTACACATAATTTTTTAAATCGTGATTCACGATAAGAGAGATTCATTACGGCCAGAAAGTATAACTAGCATTTTTTTAGTTTATTACTTCTTTGAATATTCTTATCTGTACTTAATATTATCCTCATAGCCTTACTAGAATCCCACATTAGGATGATTAAGTAAACTAAAAAGACTCTATTAGACCTTTTTTTTTGGAAACACTATTTAATCAATAAAACAATAAAAAAAGGTTTTTAAATTTTGTCTTATTAGATATTATTTGCAATTAGAAACGAGGCAAGAAATTGTCTAAAAAATTTATAAAAAGGTATTTATTAAATTTACACTACTTCTATTTTGACTGTCAAACGATTGTTCAAAGATTTTTTTTTAACTTAAAGAAGCAAATTGAAAAAATGAAGTATTTAACTGATTAAAAAAATCGTGGGTTGGCGTGCGGAATGCGTAAGGGGCCGAGCCACACTAGTATACACACACACACACACACACACACACGTTTGTGTGTGTGTGTGTATGTGTTTGTTTGTTCGGAGGGTACTTATGCGAACAATCACATATTTGTAAGGGAAATTATAAGGACAAGAGTGGAAATTAAGTGGTCGTCCGCATGATTCTTCCATGTTATTAATACATATTCTAGAAGCACGTAAAGTTCACATAAGTTACTTTCTATAAACACGCACACACAGACACGCACACACGCACATGTGCTTGTTAATCGTTTGTACTATTGATAGTGCAATGGTCGAGTGTATCTGTGTAAGTGGTGTGTCCTCGATGAATTTGGAAGTTTAACCTATCTATATAGAGCAATGATTCGCCAAGCTGCGCTTATAAGTGGGCCTGACGCGTTACTTCCATAGTTGCATTCACGCAAGACATAGCATCCTCTCCCTCCATGTGTTCCGCGTTTACAAGAAAGTGAGTATAAAAAAGGTAAATATTACGGCTGACGAGTCGACCTTTGTTGCGAGTTATGTCTACCCTCGTGCCCGTTTGTCGTATTTTAGGCTATTACCTACCGTCAGCTAGTTATTAGGGATCCCGACCTTGCTGCTCCCCATTTGAAGGACGACAGTGAGGAAAAAAACTGCTTATGCCAAAGTCTTCACTACTGAGCTCTGCGTCGAGAGAGTTGTGCCGAGGATGGTGAACCCAGAAGTATTATAGCGCTGGGTAGTGTCCTTGTGAATAGAGTGTGTGTGTGTGCGTGCGTGTATGTGTGTGCGTGCGCGCGTGCGTTTGTCAGGAGCAGCTGTATCATATAGCTCTTGAAATCGAAGTGAGAGAGAGAAAGTCTCGTTGCCACGTGTCGTGCCATATGCGTAGAACCAAGTCGTGCCAAAATTTTTGGGTCATGACGCCTGCATATATGTTCCTTTTTTATTCTTTTGCGCAAAATAAAGTAATTTTCTTTGAACAACGTTATTCCGCCCCTTTTTTTTACATGTCGCCTACCCTACATTGTTACTTGCTGGTCACGTGGATCGTTTCTCTCCGGGAGAGTAGCTTGTTTCCCGACGGGCTCCATCTGGTGGGACTTCCTCTGAGTCTCCAGGAACGGAACTGAGTCTGCCGCGTAGTGGGCGTCGTAGGCGCGTCATTATTTTTGCTTTCCAGGTGCAGTGTCGTCATCATCGTGTTTGGTATAAGTATCTTTGTGCGCTGCTTCTGGACCGTCATTACCGTGACTCCTTAAGTATTTCAGGGCAAGGAAACGCCCCCTTACAATACAACAAAAATTGCTACACTAACTCGTATAAAAAAAGTAATTATGTTACCGTTGTGCAACTTCAAGACATAGGTGATCTAACATAAAACTTCACTACTGTATATAGCTGGGGTTAAAAGAATGTAACTTGTGTGCTTGTCCCACTACTATACTTCTTCGGAATACAGACACAGATAACGTGGTTTGTACTTACTGAATGCAATCACAAATATATGAGTTGTGGAAAGAGGTAAAATGCATAAAAAACAAACCAACTGTCGCTCAGAAAAGAGAGGAAATGACGTGCGTGAAATTACTGCTACTTGGCAGTGGGGCAAATCGCCAAAAAGCTGACCAAAATTGAATTTTTCAAGTTTCGAATTTTCCATTTTTTGTGATGTTTACTTCTTCTTGGTACTCAAGAGCATGTAAATCAGTAAAAATCATGACCCAAAAAAATTTGATCTTAAACGTACGCAGCTTCCAAATAAGTGAATTTTGCTTTTTCCGAATTTTTTCGATTTTTTGTGTGATTTATGTTTCTTAAATTGATTGTAAAACTTTTTGGTTCGATTTAGCCATAAATTTTTTTTTCTTCACATTATTATATATGATATAAAGAGTCAATTTTCTTATTGACTTATGAAAAGAAATGAATCCTTAGGTATTTAATTTTATTTTCAAAAAAAGGTATGTTTGTGTAAATATTTAAAGAAAACGTTGAAAATCGAAAAGGTTTTTCTCGAGCTTTCATGGGCTCTCTAGCGATTTCATATACCTTAACATACCTAGATTGTAAATTCATTAAAAAATCTTGCCCATACTAGCCCCTCTTTAAATAAGATAAAAAATCATATCTTAAGTAAGCGCAATAGTCTGAGGGTTAGGTCTTTTCTGGTGTACAACCAGTCTGCACCGGAGAAATAATGGTTTGTTTAGAGTTTATTTTAGTGTATTTTTTTACGCAGAATCTGAATTGACTATTTACAATTTGTTAAGAGTGGTACAATTTTTCTAAAGCGCTATTGGTTAAACAATCATAAAAATATTCAAAAAAATCGAAATTTTGGTTTCAAACTTTTTTTTTATAAGAATCTGGCATATTTTAAGAAGAAAAAGTCTCTTGTAATTTTTTCGAAAAGCTTCAACAAAAAGTTATTAACTTTTGAAGTCCCCAAACTGGGCATTTTTCATCAACTGTAATTTTTNTTATTTTTATTTTTATTTGTTTTTTTTTTTTCTTTTATATCGGGTTACCGCTACAGCCTATTGGCCCAGTCGCCGGGGCCACCCACTCACCACCTATGTGCGGGGGTGTATTGCCACACCCATTAAATCTTCTCTTTAATTGATACCATACACATCATACCATGGGCACAGTGGAAGTATCTCCGGTGTAACACACCTTGTCAGTTAAGCTAACACTCTCTGCACCGGGGGGAAGTGCATCGGGTCAACTCGCCACTGTGTAGCCTGGGTCCGAAGCATCGGATCCAGGCTAATTAGCATCCCCGGAGAAGCCCCATGTTTCAGGGGCCACTCCTCGCCGGTAAGGCCGGCGATTCCTGCCTGGCATCGGGCCCACTAATCCCTACCTATTAGGCCCTAACACTGTTTCGCATTCACCCAGGCCCGAAGAACTGTGGAGCAAGGAAAAAACCCTGGAATTTCTCTGAAGAAAAATTTCACGGAAAAACCCGCCCCGAAACAGCCGGGGATACATAGGAACTTTTCCCGGTGAAAACAGTTTTTTGAAAAAATCTGCACTCACCGGGAATCGAACCCACGACCCCTAGAACAGCGTTGTATCAGTAGCAAGCACGCTTACCACTGAGCCAACGCCGCTCTACTCATAATCTACTATTATATTATTGTTATAAGTAAAGTTATATTGTCTTATCAATTGTAAATTTTCCGGTCGATTTTTTGTGAAAGAGCAAGACTGGTTAAATACTGAAATAGATTTTACATTTAGCAGCCACCCGCGGAAGTTTAATTTACTCTTTTAATATAATACGCATTTATTATTGATTAAATCATAGAAAAAGAAGAAAACGCAAAAAGAGGAAGAAAATCAAAGTCATTTGGCGAAAGTTCTGATCGTAGTAAAAGACGGAAAATAGAATCTTTTCGTAGTTTAATTAGTGTAAATGCGTAAACGACTGCAGCATCAATGGCCTTACATTCTGATGAAAATAACGCTACTGCAAAACTGTTGAAGGAAACCGCAGAAGGTTCTCAAAATCGCGCAAAAAAAAGTTTTAGATTCATGTGAAAACTCACATCATAATTTTACTATGTATACGCCTGAAAAGGCTTTAACTTTTATAATTAAAAACCGCTTTACTAAGCAACAGTACGAAGCCATACGTCAAAATGCAAGAGCGAAAAATTGTGATATCCATCCAACTTAAAAAAACATCGTAAAAGCTAAAAAAGCTGCTTATCCAGCTGATATTCAAATAACGAAAAAAACTTCTTAAATTTCATTGCAGTCTTTGTTGAATAATACTTGCAGTAGGATACTTCAAAGTCTTCCGATTTTTCATGCTAAGCATTAAAATAATTACTTGTTAGTATTCAAATATGGATTAGACGGGAGTTCTAAGTACTCCCAGTATAAGCAATCTTGGCACGGATTTACCGCGAGTGACGAGAGTTTATTTCTTACATCGATAGTTCCATTGCAATTAAAAAATGTAGACACTGGTGTGGTTGTGTGGGATAACCAAAGGCCATGCTCTACAAGATTTTGTCGACCTGTAAAATTGAAATGGCAACGCGAAACCAAGGATTTCATGCATCAAGAAAATGAGCGTTGAAAAAATTAAATTTTTTAGCTGAATCTATCTTTCGAAAAAAACATAGATATACTATTTTCACTCCATTTGACTATGGTTGATAATAAGGTTAATAGGTTTTTATTTACATCATACTTTTGTTAAAAGGTTGTTAAATAGTGAAGAACATTTTTTTTCAAATCAATTTTTGTCATAAGAAACTTAAAAGCTCTCATTTATAACTTGAAAAAAAAAAAAAATTCTCCATTTTAGATAATTAATGAACCAACTAAAAACGTCAAGCATGGCCTGCTCTATTTGCAACTTTTCGATTTTACAAATGAATGATTTGAATAAAGTTATTCAAAAAGAAGAAAATGATCAATCATTGTCTTATAGCTTACCCATATTACACTCTTGGCTGCACTTGTACGATTGCTGCCTGCATATATCTTACCGACTAGATTTTAAGCAATGGAAGGTTTGTTTATAAATTGTTTGCTATCGAAAAATTAACAATTGAAAGTATTTCAATTAATAACACTATGTGAACTGTTGAAAATAAAAACGGGTGTACATATAATTTTTACCCGAATATTTTTAGGCTACAGTAAAAAATGGGTACAAACAAATAATGGAAAATTGAAAAAAAGAAATTAAAAATAAATTTTTATCTTAGTTGTCATTAAGAGTTGACTTTTCAAAACAAGGAATTTGAAATTCTAACGATGGAATCACCGCTCGAAAATTTTTTGAGAACTATTTAAAATCTACAGATATAACTGGTATAAATAAATATTTTTGATACTGTAACTATTTTTGTGAATAGATTCATTTCAATTGACTTGTTGTTAAGGATCGACGAAAAGCTAACACAGAGATTTTATAATATACTTACAACAATAACTTGTGGATATATAATTGATGAAAGCTTTTAAAAAGTAGTGCTTAGAAATCGCAGAGTGATATGTAATGTTGTACTCTTGGTATTACATGCCACCAACGGTTTATAAACCTTACGAGGTAATTTTTTTTTTCAACTTATTAGCAGACTACAGGGTATAAAATTCATAAACCACGACTCAAGTTTGGAACAACTGAAAAAGCTCTACATTTTGCAATACTGAACAGGACTGAATTAATTTATCACCAATCATAATTTTGACCTTCTTACGTGTTGGGAAAAAATTAGATCATCTACTAACCTGTACTGCGTTCCAGATTTTGATTCATGGCGCATCGGTGATACGACATTGCGTATTACCTCTTAGTCGATTTTCAGAAGTTCAAGAAACTTTATACAAGGTTACAAAACTATTAAGAAGAGACAACAGCAGGAAAATGTCGCGTACTAAGACTAACGAAGATATCATTGACTTCTTTTACACTCATATCCTTAGATTTTATTATTAAGAATTAAACCTAAGAAAAAAAAGAAGCAAATTTCAACTGATGGTTTAAGATTATAAACAGATACTGGTTGTCTTAAAATTCCCGCTGACAAAGAAAACTAATCTAGTGATTCCAAATCAGCATTAGAGTTTGATTGAATACTAATACTTAGTTTTGAGTTTTTTAAATTTCATTACAAGAAAAAAAGATAAGATAAAAAAAACTTATGAACAAAAAATTGTTTCTTACTTTCAATTTCGATTTCTTCATTATATATCTAAAAAAATATCATTAAGGGGTCGAATTTTGTATGTTTGATATAAAATTCGTAATCAGCGACCCCAAAAACCTTGAAAATGGTACAAAACTTGATAACTTTATTAATTATGTAGTATTTCATGCAACGGGGTGGTTCTTAAGGGGTGATGGGGGTGAACTTTTGTATGTTTGATATGAAATTCGTAATTAACGACCCTATAAATCCCTTAGAGTACTGAATTTTATATCAATTACTTAATTTCTCGATTTTTGACCAGCTTTTTGGCTATTTGCCCCACTGTGTGACGAGTAGACAGAGTACATGAACGCACATCAGTTGTAACAGCAGTATTCGTATGCTAAACAGTAGAATACGGTGCCCTTGGTGACTTGATTTTTCTTGGATAGTTTGAAGCCTTGACAGCAAGTTATCATTTATGACGCTATTTTGTTCGTTAGGGTTTACAGCTCTGTACAGATTGCGTAGCGCTTAGCTGAGAGAAACAGTAGTAATAACACCAAAAACAGGAGCGTTGGGCTTTCATAGTACAGCAGCAGCAGCATAAGTCTAACAAGACTAAGTTGCGTCCCTTATACTTTGCAGTGTCAAAATAATATATTTATCTCGCGAAAAAGTGGTTTATCTATAGACTCTTAGAGAACAAGTCCTGGATTTTAGCACCAAAAGATAGCTGGCAAAACCAGCTTTGAGAAGAGAAATGAAACATTTAAAAAAATCATTAATTAAAAGTTGAAATTTATTGTAAATGGAAAAGTGTGACTCACGGTTCTAAGAGTTTGTTGTACACTGAACGTCTTTTGTAACCAAAATCAATAAAATTCAGTACATTTTGATAACGCTTGTCGTTTCGTCTTATTCTACTATACGTACAAGTCAGAGACCTTTCACATATTTCACACAAAAATATAGCTTTAATTGATCTGGAACATGTACTTATCGCAGTGTGGGTCTGCATTAGGCGTTACTCCTACTAAAAACTATAATTCCTTGGTTTACCCCCAGTTAAAGCTTTTTTTCTGATCTTTTCTAAAGCTTGTTCTACTATCGAGCATCTTCGATTGCCAGCCTTAAGTTTGGTTGTCTCCTGTTCTACAAAGAAAACATCGTACTATACTACTATAATATATACTGCAATTTTTTTTATGGTGGTTAGAGCTGACGCATCTAAAGTACAGCTTAAATAGATTTTTTTCTTTGCAGCTGCCTGAGACATGACCGTATCCCAAACAACTATAACACTGTTACAAATTTTCTTCTTCAAATTTGATTTAACTAACCTGACTTTTTTCTGCCAATATACTTTACTTGTCGTGTAACGAATTTATGTAATGTTAGAACGGCTAATGTTTTTCCGCTTGCATTGAGTTTTTTAGTAGTGCAGTCTTAAAGTTTTAGCTCTTCTCTACAATAGCCTATTTAAAAGCCGTTTTTATTTCTTCTTCTTTGACAAAGTAGTCCAGGTCTCGAATCTCCAGTTCCACAATTTGCCTTATCACTTTTCCATGTCTAGGTACCGTGGCTTGAATTAGTATATCCTCTATCTTTTCTGTACCAACACTTTAAAGGATGAAATTATGCTTGTCAGGGTCGAAGTTTTCAATTTTGTTGTTACTCCTTCAGAAGCTTCTGCTTCTTTCATCTTTCTGGGCTCTCTGAATTTTTCTTTTTCAGTTAAAAACTTGCTATTTCCCCTAGTACGTGTCTTAATGTCTTTTCTGGGCTTCTAGTCGTAGACCAACCCAGTAGCGCATTCAACGTTGCACGTCTCTTACACTTTTCTTCACATGTTTGTAAAAAAGCTGCTACATTCTCAGATTTCAAGGCCGTTGTACTTTAGCTTAGTTTAGGAAATGCTCCCCTTACCTTTACCTTTTACCCTAGCTCCTATCACTCTAACAGCTTAAATATTATCTTAAACCTTACTAGAGTATCATCGTCTTTGGTCGAATGGGCTACGTCTTTTTCCCACGCATAGAATCTGACAAATATGTTGTCGATTCTCGATCGCTGCAATTTTTTTTCTTATTTTTACTATTATCACTCATTCTAGTGTCCTTTTTTACCATAGTCGTTTATAGGCATTTTTTGGAAAGCATCACATTTTTTGTTAAAAAAACTTGTTTTATGCCATCCATTTCATTTATTGTTTGAATAAACATAAAATATGTTTTTGGTGAGGTAAGTTTGTAATAACATTTTTTACTTGTAAACAAACTTATTCCCCAAGTACAAAAACTTTTTTATAATGTATTTACGTGCTCGTGCGGCGAATAATGTAATCCACACCACCTTGCGGTAAGTATCTCGGGGCGTTTTTTCTGAAAGAAGAAATTAAAATTCCGTAACAATACTTCAAAAAAAAAAAAAATCAGAGAATGTGACTAGAATTTAGTGAAAGTTGATAGACATTATTCTAAGCTCTACTACAGTAGCTATCTTTTTTATCTGTACCTTGTCTATTATTTTAAATAATTTGTGTGTTCATTTATTTTGATTGTTCTTATTAATGCATTTAGTGAGTACAGAAGTGAGCTAGTCGTCACATAAATAATAGTAGTTACATCTGTATAACGGAAAATCCAGCTGTAAATATGTTTGTTACCTGTTATTCTATGGCAGAACTGATTGTTTTGATTCCGCGATATTTACACGGCTCGTTTTTAGCTTGGTGGTATTTTTCTGGAAAGGTGCTCGTGTATGCATATGCAGACAGCTTTTTGTTATGATGTTTTTTAGTGATTAAGTAGTTGTTAAGAAAGCATGCTTGGTTGCTTTTTATGTTAATATGTTTTTTGGTTGTAATAAAATATACTGGTACAACTTGATTTTCAATGCATGTTCGTTGCATATACTGTAGAAACTTGTACTTAGTGTCAGTGCTGGAATAGTATAAATTACTATAAATGTAAAATTTTTTATTGCTTTGTAGTTTGCTGTGTATCCCTGGTAGTTGCTTCAGTGATTTTTTATAAAAAATGTTTATATTGTACACTTTTTAGTGCTGTCGGTTTTCAGTAAGCGTACTCATTTAAGGAGAGTAAAGATTTTTTCAAACTAAAAAGAAAAATAACTAGATATATGTTGTCACCATCTTTCATTCTTCAAATAGTTAATTTTTTTTTTCTTGCAAAAACTGCTGTGATAATATTGAGAAATTTATCATGTAGTGTTTCAAGCTACCGCTGGAAAGTAAAGTAGTATAACGTAATGCGCATCGTGAAGGCCAAGTGTATTGGAAAAGAGACAATATCATACCACGAAAATCAACCAATGATGATAGTCTGCAAATCTTCCACGCCCGAAGTAATTACCGAGCCACCGAAAAACTGAGATCTGCTGTACAAGCAAGAAATAGCAACGCTAGATTCAGCTCTGGATCGTCTGCCTAGTAGGTCGATAGTACCTTGCTTCTCGGACTTCTAGACTAATATCACACTTGACTATTGGCCTATAGTGACGTGCTTCGTGAATCATTGTGTTTAAACCTTTCGCGTACGCATTACGCCAGCACTTATCTTTTTTTTTTGTAAATTATGATTGAAAATGCAAGTAATCCATTCATGATTATTATTTAATTATTATAATTTTATACCGTTGGCTTAACAATCGTACCGTGCAACGTGACGATAATAAAGCCATTCTATTATATTTTATCTGCGAGTCAGCATCTAATGTTGATATCGATATGATTTTGAGACATTTGTTCTCTTGTATGCTGTAGAATTGAATAGATTTATTATTATTTCTACATACATTCTTTCCTGTAATTTATTTACTTATAAAACACTTTATTATTACTACGCCATCTCTTAGGATAATTTCAACATGTTGCCTTAAAAAGGCAATTTGCAGGTTTGTGAGTAAGTGTTTGGATAGGTGTTCGGTGAGCGAGAGAAAGAGCGACAGGAGAAAGGTGTCGATTGCGTCATCGACCAATATGGCCGACGCACCGAGCGTAGAGGTGGAGCGAGATTCGTTTGCTGTGCGACACCAGTCTGCAACTGGCTGTGCACTAACTCGGTTGAGCCGACCGAGATCTAGTGCACAGACGAGGCCTGGGCACCATTTGCACTCGCGAAAAGTACCGCGACTTGGTTTAACAGAGCAGTGGCTCTTTGGTCCTTCTGATTTTGGCGCATCTCGGAGTAGATACTGTTTGCCACGTTATAATTGCACATTTTGGCGCATCTCGGAGTAGATGATACTGTTCGATGACTTTGAAGCATCACGTATCAGTTAAACTAACTCACAGAGGCTTTACCTTCAATGTTCAGCGCCTTACTACGGCGTACAAGAAATCGCCATTTTTTCTTTTCTCTTTTATCGTTTCGCGCAGCAACCGACTCTGTGGCTTATGAATAAGTTAACCACGGTTCAATAAAATAGCTGTCGCGTTGATGAGTGCCGAATTGTCATTAACTTTAACCAAAATAAAATACCGTTAAGAAAAAGGTGAAAGTGAACAGTGAAACAAAAATTAAAGTGGATTAAACATAGTCAAATTGCTAGTCTGATAAGTTTATTAATTATTAGTTCTTGCGCAACGGCCGAAAAAGGTAGAATTGTGATTTTTGAGAACGAAATGAGTGATCGCTAAATTTTATGAGTAAAAGAAAATTTAGGTAACTGTAATAAAAAAATTCGCACTACCATTAAAATTTATATTTTTGTTTCTTCAAGCTAAAACCTTATTGGACAATCGCGGTAACAAATAAAGAAAAACTGTAACAAGTCTAATCATCAAGTTGGTGTTTTACTTAAAATAAAATCAAACAAAATTAACAAGTGCGTAATAAATTTTTTAAGTGCCAAAAATTTCCGATCGAGTTTGTCCTCACAAGTCCCCCCCCCCACCCAAATCATACAGTCCATTACAAGGCTACATATTTGAACGGTAAGGGATCCTATAACCTTACCTGGGATCGTTTGATGTACTCGTAATATTGAGTACTGACAAGCACCAAAACTTTCTATAGTCTCCTACCTGGTCACCTCTACATGAAATATTAGAAGGGCGGGCGATTAATTTCTCAAAAGGTATTACTATCGAAGCAGTATGTTGTACTGTATGTGCGAACCGTGACTCCACGACGTCCTAATAGTCAATATGGTGACTCTCTTATCGGCAATTAGCCGCATATAAACACAAGAGAACGTCACAATGTATACATATAGATACATCAATAAGTGTGTACTCGTATACGTATACGCATGAAATAAGTGGCTGCTTATTTTGTTGATTGTTCTTTTTTTTTATTGGGTATGCTCGATAAGCAGTTTTTGTTTCAAAAGTGATATGTATATATATATATATTTATAGTAGCTTCAAATATAGTTTTGGTAGAGTGCATAAACAAAGTTTAGCTTAGAGTCTATCAGGTATTTTTTGTGCATTATTTAGTGAATATAATACGTTGGCTTGCTGTTTTCTGCTGTCAATGGGTATGGCTTATAATTTCGGTTTTTTTTAAATTCATCTATTATGCAAAACAGTAAAGGTTTTCGCCAATGTAAGGTAATTTTTCATGTGGTAAATCCAAGGTAGTTGATACAAAAATCCACTTCGGAAAAAATTGTTTTAAATTTCGTAATTCATGTACTTCTGTTTTTCTTAATTCTTTATCCGTTTTACGAAACTTAATCTAATTAACGATTTTTTACACGTAAGATCTAAGCGTACGAGATAAAAAATAACCATTAAACACTTTTTAACAAATATAATTGTGATGCTTTAAAAAAAAAAAATTGATTTTAAATTCTTTTGCCGTAGTATTTTCGCAGTGATTCATCACGTTTTTTTTTTGTGCAGATATGATGTTTTTTTAACTGTAAAGATATTTTAGATATTTTTAAATAATTCTGATAATAGTTGTTAAATAGAAACTTAAGTGTATATTTTTACTTCAAGGTAGCTCCCTTGCGAATACCTGAGAAACAAGATATGTTTAATTTGTTAGATTAAAATCTGCTGAATCAAATGGTAACTCTGTTTGTACTCTAAAGCGGACAAAATCTCGAGAAATTTCAGCTTAAAGTTGAACCGTTGAACACGAGCTCAAGTAAAAGAGCATGAAAATTCAGCTGTACAAGCATTTTCTGACTCAAAATAAAAAATCTGAGCAGACGTTTTATGATGTACTTGTAGAAAGAATTTTGTTCTTTTTAATTTTGTTTTGGAAAATGTGGGTAATCAATTATTTTTAAAAGATATTTGCCAAGAAAGACCTGAGAGTCAGTTTCATGGTTATGTGACAGATGGTAGCAAAATACCAACTCTGATATACGCACATATATACGAGAGTCAAATTCTTCTACTTGACTTAAGCAGTAGATAAGGGAGCTTCCTTAAAGTGTAATAATATAACAGTATTTGACATTAAATTTTTCAATTATTTACAAAATGGTTTAGATAGAGAGTCTGTTCACTCTTCTAACTGCCTTCGTTTCGTAAATTTTTTGTAACTTGAAATTTTAGTATACTTTTATTGATTCTTTTCTGTGTAATACACGAACTAGAAAAATTTTTTCTGGTACGGCAACGTCTTTATAACAAAAAGCACAGAAAAATTGTGATATTGACGTGCCAAAGAAGCTAAAAAATTGTGTATTTTTCATAATGCTTGGCTAGAAAACGTGCAGTTTAAACAATGGCTTTCAAAAGATGAATAGAATTTAGAAGAACCTACCCGTAGCTTCTTTTGTAGCATGAACATCACATGCTATAACAAACAAGACTTTATCAGGCACGCTGCAACTCAAACGTATCAAAATAATGTCACTATTGCACAAAAACAAAATGACGTACCTTTAATTTCTCCAGAAGACTTTGAGATTTAAGTTAAGGAGTTTAATGAGATGACTGCTTTCTTTCTAGCACAGTAGAACTTTTTAGTTCGACTTGTGGACGATCTCATCCCTTCCATTTAAAAACTCCTCAAAAACTCAGATTATTGAAAAATGGCATGAAAAACGACAAGTGTGTTAACTTCATAACGAACGTATTGAGTGCTGTGGAACTTCAAAATGTTTTAAATATTTTGAGAAAGCAACGCTTTTTAGTTTTACTTGACGAGTCTACCGAATTAAGTTTAAAAGAAATTTTGTGCATAGTTGCAAATCATATACATACCGAAAACGGTAAATTTGTGTCACATTTTTTAGTATTAATTGAACTTGATGCCTGACACAAAATTTCGAAATTTTTCATCAGGCTTTAATTAAGAAAATCTTAAAGCACGTTGATATTCGATAGTTGTCTCTTTTCAGTTGCGTTAATCGCGTTTGCGATAATTTACCAGCTTTTAAGTCGTTTTTTTACTTCAAACATACGAAAATACCTTAAATAGTAAAAGTGAGGAAAACAGGAGCTTATCAGATTATGTTTATAATTTACTAAATTATGACAAAGTGATAGCGTATTTAGATTTCTTACATTTTAGTATGCATCATTTTGATAAATTTAACCCATTTTTTCAAACAAAAAAACAATTATCCATAAAGTAAGCAGTTCGTGTTCACAAATTCTAATGAAGATCAGCTCTTATTTTCTCAATGAAAACGCCATTAAGTAGGTCGCGAAAGATCCTAATTATAAATTCGAAAACGAGAATTTTAAAAATTTGGAAGGTGTGGTTGTGGATAATGCATGTGCTTCATTTTTTGCAAAGTCTTCCGAAAACAGATCAAACGAAAATTCGAAAGTTGCTTAAATTTTTGTCTCATTTTTTCAAGAAATATAAAAAACTTTTTTTTTAATTCTTTGAGTTTGTTTGGTTTTATTAGAACCTGTAAATGGTTTCAGTACTACATTGTGGAGTATAAATTCTAATTTATTGCAAGATCTCCAAACTTTTTTTTTACTGATATTGATTAAGATACATTAAGAAAAATGATAGAATCAGTGCATTCACGTTTTGCTGATAATATAAAATAAGTTTGTAATTTGCAAGTTGAAGAATTTTGAAATAGAATTAAGAGTACGTGAACTGCAAACTGTGATTTAAAATTCAAAAATCTAAAGATTTTAGTTAAAGTAGTTATAACTTTGTCTCATTCAAATGCTGAGCCCAAGAGAATTTTTATCGTTACAGACGTTAAGTGTAAAAACGAAATGTAATGGAGATAAAGTTATTAAATGCACTTTGTTTTATAACGTCTTATCTTTTAACTCGTGGCAGTACAGCTTTGAATTTTAAAATATCTATAAATTATCTTGATTTGTTTAATTGAAAAATGTATAAACATAAGTCCTAAATTACTCCGAAAATTTAGCCTCAGAGTACATAATAATGTAAGTATTTCTACGACTGTCATCGCTTTTGTAAAGTGTTGAAGATTTTATTTGCTTTTTACATTTTAACAATGAGTATTATGCACATGTTTGTAGTTGAATATTAAATACTACAACCATGCATGTAAGTTCGTTACTTATTCGTCAATAATTTTATAAATTTATTAGTTAACTAATTCAGTAACACAGAAATCATGTCTAGATCAATAGTGACCTTAGAATTACTTAACTTTTTAGTATTTTCCATTTATAGTAAACTTTAAAACATGTTTAAATAATGAAACTCTTAGTTAGTCTTCTTAAATTAAAATCAATAAAGATAATTGTAGCGCTTAGTATATTTTCGATTTAATTTTACTAAATTCTAGTCACATTTTCTAGTTTTCTTTATTTCAGTATTGTTCAGGAATTAAAATTTTTTTTTTACATAAACGCACTGAGATACTTATCGCAAGGAGGTGTGGAAATAATATACTATCTGCTGGACAAGCAAGTCAATACATTATAAAAAAGTTTTTGTACTTGGAGAATAAGTTCGTTTACAAGTAAAAAGTGTTATTAAAAACTTACCATCCCAAAAAATGGTTTCATATTTATCATAACGTTATTTAAGCAATAAATGTAATTTATAGAAGAAAACAGTTATTTTTAACAAAAAATGTGATGCCTTCCAAAAAATGGCCTATAAACGACTATTATAAAAAAGGACACTAGAATTAATTATAATAGTGAAAAAACGAAAAAAAATTGCAGCAACCGAGAATCGATAACATATTTGCCAGATTCCATGCGGGGGTAAAAAACGTAGCCCATTTAAAGTTTAAGATGATATTAAAGCTGTTAGAATGATGGGGGCCTGGATGAAAAGTTAAGGTAGGGAGAGCTCTTTGTCTACAGCTGGCCGGGTTGGAGAGAGAGTAAAATCAGCTCACTGATGTTCGGCATTAGTCACCTTTTAGGTCTTCTCCATGGTTCTCCTTATGCGTTTTTAGAATGTGATTCAAGAGTTAACCCACTGGAAAAAAACCATCTCAAACAGAAAAACATCATACAAACGTCGCCGAGGATATACGCTGAAGAGCCAGACCCGAAGTGATCCTGATCAGACCAGCAGAGGGAAAGAAGTATGCCAAGGTTTTGCCTCTCATCAAAAAGGTTGACGTGGCTGAGCTTGGGGTGGATTTGGGATCCGTTAGAAAAAGGAAAACAGGGGGTGTCCTCGTCGAGCTAAGAAACTCCACGTCTGAGTGCCGCGATGCTTTCGCCGAGGCACTAAAAAATGCTGTGAACTCGACGGTGACAAAGTAGGACGTCGCGATCGCTCTGAAGGCCTGCTTTGGTAAAGGGGAAGTACCTAACGTGGCTTACCTAATACGGCTTAGCTCTAGCAGTGACACAGGAAATCATATAGTCTACGTTGATAAGAAAGACTGGATAAAGCTTAGCTAGGTTAACTGCAGGATATGACCGAAATCCAAAGTAGAGCTCTGTTTTCAGATACCTGGACTTCATTTATATTGCGAAGTAGTGTGGAGGCTGCCCAAAAAAATGGGCTGTTACCTGTTCGAGAGCGTAGTTCCAAGGCCAGATACTAACAATGTTGCCAGAACTACCAGGTGTTGAGCGTTTTGGACGTCTGTAGGGGCTATCTTAGTGCAGATGGCTCTGATCCTGCAGGTGACCCTTGACAAGACTGGGCTCTCGCACGATCTGTTGGAAAAGTTCTCTCTTCCCTGGTGTGTGGACATGTTTTTTACGAACAAGCCATCCTGCTTGTTACCAGGTCAGGGCTAGTACAGCTACAGGACTTGATGCGCAGCCATCGTAATCCGCAGTGGTAACTTATCCATATCTGACGCTGGAAGTGGAGATTGGCTTGAGTTTAGCAGGTTTAAGGGGTATTTCATGTAAGCTGAAATATATTACCAAACATTGCGATGGGCATTTTCAGAGAGTGGCTCGCTGAACTCGAGGAAGCTGTTACTTGTGCGGGGAGAGTGGTGACATAGGTCATTTTCGACAACAACCTGCATGTGCTTAATATCAGTGAGTCGTGGTTTAAGCCGGATAAGCACTTTGCACAGTTTGATATTCCTGGTTATTCCCTGGTTTGCCATCATAGAGTCATAATGGTGGAGGGGGTGTCACTGCGTATATATAAGACTCTGTTGTATCTAATTGTTGTAACTACTGTGTAGTCACCTTTTCAGTACAGGGAGTTGTTTATTCTTTACAGGACTGAATTCATGCTGCTGGAGCTTACCATTTCGCGCAAAAAACTTCTGTGTACTATAGTTTACAGCCCGCCTAAACTGCCCAATGCATTTTGATTATTCTCTTCTCCTGGGTGATCTTAACATTGATTGGAGAACGAAATCAACACCACGAAGAATACTTAGTGATTCTTTTACTACCTTGGGTCTCTTCGTTATACCTTTTGATCCAACATATCGCACTGGCTTATCTGCCGCTACTATTGATTACATTTGCATTAGTGACCCAAGTTTAATCGGAGTGATGTAGACTTCCAGAGAGTATAAGTCGCCCTATTTCTACCCGCTTATTTTGAGCTTTTAACCAGGAACTTTTCAGCCGTGACCTTGAGGTAATTGATTGATATTACATAACAAGTTTGTAAGATATTAATAATAAAGTTAACTTTTTTACTCTCCCTTTTTTAAGTATATTTAATGTGCACTCTCCTTTGCGAACCTTTGTTCCTTGCCGGCGCCCGTGTCCCTGGATATCAGATGTAATTAGGTTGCTCATTCGGTCCCGTAACGATGCTTGGATAGTGTTGCGCAGATCTCGATGCGAGGCCGATCTTTTGACTTTCCGAAAACTATCTAGGGTAAAAACTGTTTTGTGTAATGCACTTCGCGCTTACAACAAGCGAAGACTTTAGTCGTGTAAATGCCTGGCGGAAATCTGAAGATGTCTTCGTGATATCGGTGCTACTTCTGTGCCAGACGCTGTGTCAGCTGCCTCGGTGGACCCCGATGCTCTGAGTCGACTCTTTGTTGGTGCTCTTATATCTGCAGCATCCTCGGACTTCTTCGTGTGCCCCTTTGCCGTTTGATTCTCGCTTTTTCTTTGGCCACGTTAACAAACGTGAAATACATGAGGCATTTTCCCATGCCAAGTCTAACTCATGTGGGGTCGATGGATTATCTTTGAGATTATTAAAACTTGCTATGCCCAAAATTTTTCCTGTTTCATGCACATTTTTTATTGTTCCTTGCAGTCAGGCATATTGCCGTCGGTTTGGAATACTGGTCATACCGCTGCCTAAGCAACGGCTCTCTGATTATCCCAATCACTTTCGCCCCATTAGCATCCTGTGTGCTATATTCAAGCTGCTTGAGTTTGTGGCACTAAAGCAAATGCTAGCTTTTGTTGAGTCTACTGTGGCACTCTGCTCCAACCAATCGGTCTTTAGTAGACATCACAGCACGCGCACCGCTACAATAAATGTTATCAACGACATAGGAATAGCAATAGATGAAGGCCAAGTTACGCTGGTAGTGGCTGTTGATTTCCAGCGAGCTTTCAACAAGATTAACATTGAGTTTTTACCACGTAAGCTGCGTGCATTTGGCTTTTCTGACTCGACTTGTTTCTGGGTTGAGTCATTTTCGACTGGTTAGTGCAGGCTGTTAAGTTATCGGATGTGTCTATATCGGGCTGGGTTGATCGTTCTTCTGGCGTGCCGCAGGGTAATTTGTGTGGACCGCTTCTATTCTCTCTGTTTATCAATGACTTGCTATCGGTTTTAGAGTCATGTAGCTGCTACTTATATGCTGACGATTTAGTTTCGAAGTGCTCAGGCACTGTGTGCCAGATCAGAGAGATAGTGGGGGTAGTTGACTCGAATTTAGACTGTTTTGCATTAGGCTCTTAATGAATAATTATTTTACAGCAAATAGCAGAAAGACTCTTGCGGCTTCATTTGGCTCGCGTAGCAATATGGTCCCTGTCCGCGGTTTCTCTGACAGGCCTCCCACTCTCAATGGAGAGCAGATAAAGCTCACCGAACCCTTAAAAATACTTGGGAAACTCTTGACAGTACTCTCTCTCTTGGGTACCGTTCGCTATAGAGATTTCTAGAAATAGCTACGTGGGCCTTTCACGTCTTCGAAGATGCCGGGATTCCCTGCCGCATTCGATTCGCTTCACGCTGGTCAGGTCACTGATTTTGAATTGTTTAGGAATTGCGTTAGATATATCCGGTGTCTTGTGCATGAAACTAGCTGGCTGTAAAAATGCGTGCCTGCGATTTGTTACCGGTGTTGCCCGTTCGGATCATATTACACCTGTACATAGGTCTCTAGCGATCCTCCCTTTCCGTAAACGCAAAATTAATCTGGCTATTTGCCTGCTTGTTTCGATGCTTAAGCGTGGTCAATCTTTGTACCTGTCAAATCGCCTAGTGTTGAGACCCCAAGACAAATATGGTACGCATCGTCGCACAGAGTTTTACCTGAGAATAGCGCGCGCATCCACTTCATGCTATCGGAGTGCGTTTTATGTTGCCATTTTGCGTATTAGGAATGATCTACCACCTGAGTTACGATCAGGCTACGATTTACCCAATTTTTAAGGCTGTCTCCATCAACACTTTTTAAAGTTATTTCTTCTGCATAGATGGGCATGGACGAGAGTGAGACGTATTTGTTACCTCTTTTGTTTTCTTTCTTCTTTTTTTTTATTCCATTTAGTTTAAGCTGAGTAAAATTTGTATACTGCGATTTTATTTGTAAGATTACAGCTCGCGCATGAGCTTAGTCTTGTTATGACAGCTAAATCTTGTTACGGCGTTGTAGGACCTTGAATCCCTTGCCGTCAATAAACACTTAACTCAACTTATCCCAAGGCCATTGCTATGGGGGAGTCGAGAATCGACTTCAAGGGGTGGGTGATGTTAGAGATGGCCGTAAGGCTGGATCTAATCGTCATAAACTCTGGAAATTCAGCAACGTTCAGGCATTCTGACAATTGAGGTACGATCATTGACCTTAAACTAGCATCGTTACAAAAAACGACATGGGTATCTGACTGACAGGTTCTGGAAGTGAAGGTAAAACATGGCAAAGCTTAATCGACACTCGTTGTGAGAAGCCATAGTAAACGTGATTGGTGAGATGCATGTATGCCCAAACGGACCACCATATGGGTCCGGCTTTCATGCTACTGATGTACCGAAGAAATTTTTAACCTGCGTAAAAAACGCCGTCTTGCACAGCGATATCAAAGTCGTCTAGAAGTAGTTCTTTTACAAATCGAACGGATTTTGACCTTCACCTTTCTGATTCAGCTGAAAAATTTTTTCCAGGTTATATATTTAAAATAAGAGATACATGTCCGAGGAATTGTTTTTTATCGCCTTTTTTCGATTTTATAAGTTATAACAAATTTATAATAGTGGTTAGAGACTCATGTTAAACAGTGTATAGCTCTGAATCCTCAAGAGCTACAAAATTTTCACCAACGGCATTTTTGTAGCTAACAAGTTGAACTATAAGAAAAAAAATTAAAAAAAAAAAAAAATTATCAACATATGAATATTGTTATTGAAGATTTAATTGTTGACATTACAAGTAAGTTTGTATCAGCCTTTCAAGCATTTATCTAGGGTTGTTTAACATGACTTAGGGTCGGAACGACGACGGGACCAGAAGAAAGGTTTATTTTGTTTAAAAGCACAAGTTTTAGACCTTCCAGCACTCACTTAACAGTCCAATGCGCAGGCACGCATTGAACTTATCCAGAAAAAACGTGTGCTAAATTCACGGCTATGACGTTGAGGACTTCAGATGGTTTGCCGGCCATACCAAGGGCTTTGTGACCTAGTATCTTCGAGACCACTGACCTCAGTTAATCAAGGGTGAAAAAAGGGACTAAGCCTACACTTATATCCAACCACCTTCTTTCGAGATACTACGAAAACGGCCCGAGATCAACCTCTTCAAGAAGTAAGTCTCTGTCGAAGCAAACGTGTTCAATCTATGCAGTCTTTTTAGCGCGATACGGTAGCCCAGACTCTACGTATCGCCATCTACTTAAGCAATTAGTTCGTGCCTGCCTCAGCTTTTGCTTACCTTAATCGTCCTCATCAGGACCATTTTTGCTTTCATGTACGTGGTAGATAGCTATCGTCGAATCTTTGGGTTATTCTTTTACAAACCGAACGGATTTTGCCAAAAAATTAATCGTCACTTCTCTGATTCGGCTGAAAATTTTTTTCCAGTTTCTATAATAAAAAATAAGAGATACGTGTCCGAGAAATCTTTTTTATCGCCTATTTTCGATTTTATAAGTTATAACAAATTAAATAATAGTGGTTGGAGACTCATTTTAAACAATGTATAGCTCCGAATGCTTAGAAGCAACCAAATTTTCAACAATAGCACTTTAGTAGCTAAAGAGTTGAACTATAACAAAAAAAATTAAAAAAAAAATTATTAACATATTAATATTGATCAAAAATGTTGACGCTTAAAGTCAATCGAATTATTGACTATCATACGCAGAGTAACTGCCACAAATTTTGCCATGTTTGATAGTAAATGAAGGGAAAACTAAATGAACAGCAAGGACAACTGGCTTAACTTATGAAACGAGAATGACTTAATTTGTGTTTTGTTTCTACCTTTCGAAAGGTCTCGAATAATATCGCTGCCTGGCCGCTTGCAAAACACATGCCTATCATCTCTTCTTGTAGTAAATTTACTAAATACCTGCGCTGTGTTGCTAATCTCACTCGCTGATGTTGAGGAAAGACGAAGGCCTCGATTTGACGAAAAAAACGATGGATTCGTCGTTGCCTCCAAAGACCGCTCGTTGCTGGTAAAGTCCACGGCAAATGATACGTTGTGGTCTTGTCGCTCTCGAATATCCAAGTTTGAGGAAGAGTCGACTCCGTGGCTTCCCAGTCGCTTGCTCCGGCTGGACAGACGCCGAAAAAAAAAAAACTCGAATACGCCTCGCACCATCGACTACCTCAAGAAATTATCCCCCACGCATAAGAAAAAGCGAGCTATCCATGTCTAGTTAATACCAAACAACACACAGACTCACATGGAGAGAGCATACCTACCACTCAAATTACAAATTACTCTCTACTCTTACAGCTCTCTCTCTCATACATCTGAACAATATTGTTATTGACAATTTAATTGTTTTAACCGATTTTTAACAATTTCTCCGAAAATGAATCAAGTTTTTATTATTACCATCATATTCTGCGTAAAGTTTTACGTATGAATCATATTTTTAAAATATGCAGACTCTTTAATTGTTGTTGTTAAAATATTAATTTATGTAGCACGTAATGGTAAAAAAACTGTTTTTTGAGTATAAAATGATATATGTATCTCGTATCAAAAAAAGTTAAAAGTAAAAGTTGTAGATAATTGGAAGATCTAAAACTTTTGTTTTTACCATTTGTCAGTATAACTTCAAAATTTTGTATTGTCATGCAAAAAAGCGAGAAATCACTATTTTATAATTCATTAAGAGTAATTTTTTACTTGTTAAACGGAGATGAGTAATAATAACTGAAAAAATTGTATTTTATTAAATTGATAAAAATGTGTAATAAAAAACAAAGTAAACATTACAATTGCTTAATATTTATTTACAGATGTAACAAAACTTTTATATACTAGCGAAAATTTTTTTACAGTTTCATAACAAAATTACGTCACTTGAAAATTTGCACCATATTTGTTTTTTTGTGCGAAGAAAACAGCCTCGCTTCTAATTTTTGACTAGATTGTGGAACCATGCTATTATACTGTAGCGTTCCCTTAATCGTTGTTGCTCTCAAAAATCTCTCTGACACTAATTTTCTTACTTCTTCGTAATCATCATTTGTAGAATAACGACAAGTACTATTTGGCAGTGATTCTGTGGCTCAATTAAAAAGTTCTCGTGGCGTTCGAATGCAATTTTTAATTCTCTGCAGACTTGCTCTGGCAGCTAGTCGTTTTGCAGTCCCGCCTATTCCATCGCATGGCTTCTTTCCATGTGAAGTGGGGAAAAAATGCCACTCTGCTGCTATTTTAAAGTCTTCAAAGTGATGAGTAAGATAAATAAAATTCTTTTTATTTTTATAATGTCTACTTGCACCATCAGACATGTATACTATTTTATTAACCCACGGTAAATTTTGTTACGGGGTGCTGCCGATGCGGAGTAGCGAAATGGAACTGACAACCTCGACCGTGCCTGTGTTGCCCGGGTACCCCTGGCGAAACCTCCAATAAAACTTTATGCGTGGGTCTCGCTCTCTGAGACACCGCAGGTGACAAGTATTGCGGCGACCTTGGGCGTCGTTGCCTCTCGCGACGGTTTTAGCACGACACAAGGGAATCAGGCACACACAAAAGGAAGCACTCACGAGTAAGTTTAAACTGAGAAATATATTCAATTAAATATACAAAAGATTACAACTCGTACTCGTGGGTGTAGGGGTGTGTTCACGCACGTCGAGCGCGATTGCTCGACGTGCTCGCGGCGCGAAAACGAAAACCGGGCAGACCTACGCGGACTAATCTAGGGCCGCTGCCCTTTACAATAAACTGCCTGTTGGCAGGTACTTACAGCGATGCGAGGAGGTTGCTCCTCGTAGATGCCTTGAATAGGCGGAACTAGACGCTGTTGGAGTGAGTTCGCAGAGGCTAGGAGGCGTCCCTACTAGCTGCGTGTGGAGGTCAAGGTCGTCAGGCCTGGCCTTGGTCCGACCTTGTCAACGGGTTCAGGAGCCGGGTCACGGCACCAACACTTTACCGCGACGTCGAATTATCTCCCTCCAAGGATCGCCGATATCCACGTTATCGGTGGATCACCCAATCACTTCAACAAAAACTTGACGCACCAAAACAGCGTAAACAAGGGAAGACGGCAAAGAAAGAAAACTCGCTTCATGCGCGTTCGCTGGCACAAGCTAATCTGCCGCTCTCTCGGCCGTTTCTCCCGTTTCCCTACTTTCCCTTCCCGCTTTCCCACTTAGGCCCTTTAACACTTTTTCCCCCTTTCCCTGCTTCCCCACCTGCCCTAGCCTACTAATGTGTCCTAACGGTGGGGCACCGTTACAATTTATTTTGATAAATTCAATCAACTGCTTTTGATATAGATGTACAGCAATAGTGTCGTGATGTAGGCATTCAGAAATGCAAACAAAACTTGAAATTTTTAATTCATCCAAGTCACTCCCATATAAAATTGAAAATGGGCGTATGGTTGCCTGATCGTTGTTTTAATGTTTACCATGAACGGAATTTTGAATTATGAAAGCATAATTTTCGAAGAAGTTGCAAATTACAATACACTCGTTTTCTCTCAGTTTATTTTTCATCTCATTTAGACAATCTCTTTGTTTGTTTACCAAAAATGAATGAATCAACAGTTTTTGCAAACTTTCACTTAACTTCTGTAAAAATTCATCAACTGGAGATATTAGGGTCTGCAATGAGATTTTTTTAACCGTAACCTATTGTTTGTAGGTAACGACTCCAATACATTTTTTTTTTTCAATTTTTTTAGTTGCTTAATAATATTTGTGACGCCTAGGCACTCCTTACATGAATTCAAATAACAATCAGTTGCTTTGTTTTTGCATTCCATACGATCCAAACAATCCTTATAATTGATCAAAGGCAGCTCAGAACCGGAAGTAAGTGTTTTAAAATTGGCACCACTCACAAATAAACTAACATTTTTATGTATAGGACATACACAAACAGAGTGAGTACCAGAAGCACCTGCCAAAACACAATATTTTAGCCTTAAGCTAGAAAATTTTGAGAAACTACATTGTATAGTTGGATACGTACTAGTCAAAATTTCATACAATTTCTTTAAATTATTAAATACTAGACTTTTTTAAATAGGTTTCAATTTGCCGTCTACTTTTATCGAAACATAATCTTTTTTTCTAGGCATATATTGAGTGTAGTCGTCAGACTGGTACAAGCTAACGATTGTATTGATAACATTATTATCTAGAGATGGATGTGGTTTTGGGTTTGGATCGCCAATTAATCCCTTATCTCGAGCAACAGTTTTTGCTATGCCTATTATGTGACGAGTTGTGGAAGGAAATGTGTCCTCAATTTTTTCATAAGACCACGATCGAAAAATAATTAAAATCATAATTTTATGAACGCGGTTGGTCGAAGTATTGAAACTTTCTTGCAAAGCACTTATTGTCGAGAACTTGGCGTCATCTGCTTCAAGATCATCTGGATCATCTTAGCTCAAATCAAAAATTTTTTTATCAGTTACGGACGATATTTGTTTTAATTTTTCTTTCAAATACCTTTTTGACGATAGTTTTTGTTGCCATAAAGCTTAATCCTTTGTTAAAAAAATCCACTCGTTCACTTTGCAAAGATGGATTATCTCCCTAAAATCCAGATGTACTGTCACTCCTCACAACTTTTATATCAAATTCTTTACTTGAAGAATTCTCCTTTTGCAGCGTCTTAAAAAAAAATTAGTCTAAAACATTGAAGTAAAATTCTACGAGAGATTAGGTATGTCTGAACTTAATATAATAATAAAAATATTGTACGTACTAATTCTGGTAGTTCATTTTCAGTCTCTTTTGTATCTTCTTTTTTCAGTTTTGATAACTTCAAGTGGCAAGAAGAACAAATTTTTTGTTATAATGCATCTGACAAAATTGCCAAGTCCAGTTTCAAAAGTAGGTTTTTATTTACTGTCCTCAAATTAGAAGTGTTTGTTGTTGGATGTTTGAAATAAAAAGGATTAAAGCATCTGTCTGATGGATAACTTCTATTTTGCATTTCACATGCCTCTTTCCGAGGCATTGTTACAGAGTAAAAATTATTTAACTTTAAATTACAACGAGTGAGAATATGGCTTGGTAGCGAACGAAAAAATCGCACAGTTGATCCAGAAGCCACCCAACTCATAGTACGGGAAACGTACGCGAGTAGCGTGGGTAACACTTCAAATCATAGATTGTACTGTTGGCAGGCTTCCCTGTGAAATTTTAAAATTTTAAATAATCAAAGAGATAAAAAATCTATTTTTATTCGAAAGCAGACAATTAATAAAACAATACAAAACAAAGTAGCAATAAAAAAATTTGAATAACAAAAACTGTTTACGTGTTAATGTTATGTCGAGCATTGTTATTGTTATTTTCTCGTCTCGTGGTTAATAATCTTTTTTTTTTCTAATGAAAATTTGTTTTCCATCATTTAGGAGATAAGATTGGAAATCAAATCACTCATGATTCAATTTAAATGAAAATTCATAGTAATTAACAATGTAATGGTGTTTTTTGCTTTTTTGCATGAAAATACAAAATTTTGGAGTTACACTGACAAACGGTAAATACAAATGTTGTGGATCTTTTAATTATCTACATATTTTACTTTTAACTTTTTTCGATACGAGGAACAGATATCATTTTATAGTTGAAAAAACAGTTTTTTAAACCATTAAGCGCTACATAATCTAATATTTTAATAATAAGAATTGAAAAGCCTCTATATTTTAAAAAACATAATGTATACTGCAAGGGGGCTTTATAATTCATTAAGAGTAATTTTTTACTTGTTAAACGGAGATGAGTAATAATAACTGAAAAAATTGTATTTTATTAAATTGATAAAAATGTGTAATAAAAAACAAAGTAAACATTACAATTGCTTAATATTTATTTACAGATGTAACAAAACTTTTATATACTAGCGAAAATTTTTTTACAGTTTCATAACAAAATTACGTCACTTGAAAATTTGCACCATATTTGTTTTTTTGTGCGAAGAAAACAGCCTCGCTTCTAATTTTTGACTAGATTGTGGAACCATGCTATTATACTGTAGCGTTCCCTTAATCGTTGTTGCTCTCAAAAATCTCTCTGACACTAATTTTCTTACTTCTTCGTAATCATCATTTGTAGAATAACGACAAGTACTATTTGGCAGTGATTCTGTGGCTCAATTAAAAAGTTCTCGTGGCGTTCGAATGCAATTTTTAATTCTCTGCAGACTTGCTCTGGCAGCTAGTCGTTTTGCAGTCCCGCCTATTCCATCGCATGGCTTCTTTCCATGTGAAGTGGGGAAAAAATGCCACTCTGCTGCTATTTTAAAGTCTTCAAAGTGATGAGTAAGATAAATAAAATTCTTTTTATTTTTATAATGTCTACTTGCACCATCAGACATGTATACTATTTTATTAACCCACGGTAAATTTTGTTACGGGGTGCTGCCGATGCGGAGTAGCGAAATGGAACTGACAACCTCGACCGTGCCTGTGTTGCCCGGGTACCCCTGGCGAAACCTCCAATAAAACTTTATGCGTGGGTCTCGCTCTCTGAGACACCGCAGGTGACAAGTATTGCGGCGACCTTGGGCGTCGTTGCCTCTCGCGACGGTTTTAGCACGACACAAGGGAATCAGGCACACACAAAAGGAAGCACTCACGAGTAAGTTTAAACTGAGAAATATATTCAATTAAATATACAAAAGATTACAACTCGTACTCGTGGGTGTAGGGGTGTGTTCACGCACGTCGAGCGCGATTGCTCGACGTGCTCGCGGCGCGAAAACGAAAACCGGGCAGACCTACGCGGACTAATCTAGGGCCGCTGCCCTTTACAATAAACTGCCTGTTGGCAGGTACTTACAGCGATGCGAGGAGGTTGCTCCTCGTAGATGCCTTGAATAGGCGGAACTAGACGCTGTTGGAGTGAGTTCGCAGAGGCTAGGAGGCGTCCCTACTAGCTGCGTGTGGAGGTCAAGGTCGTCAGGCCTGGCCTTGGTCCGACCTTGTCAACGGGTTCAGGAGCCGGGTCACGGCACCAACACTTTACCGCGACGTCGAATTATCTCCCTCCAAGGATCGCCGATATCCACGTTATCGGTGGATCACCCAATCACTTCAACAAAAACTTGACGCACCAAAACAGCGTAAACAAGGGAAGACGGCAAAGAAAGAAAACTCGCTTCATGCGCGTTCGCTGGCACAAGCTAATCTGCCGCTCTCTCGGCCGTTTCTCCCGTTTCCCTACTTTCCCTTCCCGCTTTCCCACTTAGGCCCTTTAACACTTTTTCCCCCTTTCCCTGCTTCCCCACCTGCCCTAGCCTACTAATGTGTCCTAACGGTGGGGCACCGTTACAATTTATTTTGATAAATTCAATCAACTGCTTTTGATATAGATGTACAGCAATAGTGTCGTGATGTAGGCATTCAGAAATGCAAACAAAACTTGAAATTTTTAATTCATCCAAGTCACTCCCATATAAAATTGAAAATGGGCGTATGGTTGCCTGATCGTTGTTTTAATGTTTACCATGAACGGAATTTTGAATTATGAAAGCATAATTTTCGAAGAAGTTGCAAATTACAATACACTCGTTTTCTCTCAGTTTATTTTTCATCTCATTTAGACAATCTCTTTGTTTGTTTACCAAAAATGAATGAATCAACAGTTTTTGCAAACTTTCACTTAACTTCTGTAAAAATTCATCAACTGGAGNTTGTTATAACTTATAGAATCGAAAACAGACGACAAAAAAAAATTTCTCGGACACGTATCTCTTATTTTTCAATATAGAAATTCGAAAAAAATTTTCAGCCGAATCAGAGAGGTGACGATTAATTTTTTGGCAAAATCCGTTCGGTTTGTAAAAGAATAACCCAAAGATTTGACGATAGCTATCTACCACGTACATGAAAGCAAAAATGGTCTTGATGAGGATGATTAAGGTAAGCAAAAGCCGAGGCTGGCACGAACTTATTGCTAAAGTAGATGGCGATACGTAGCGTCTGGGCTACCGTTTCGTGCTAAAAAGACTGCGTAGATTGGACACGTTTGCTTCGACAGAGACTTACTTCTTGTAGAGGTTGATCTCGGGCCGTTTTTGTAGTATCTCGAAAGAAGGTGGTTGGATATAAGTGTAGGCTTAGTCCCTATTTTCACCCTTGATTAACTGAGGTCAGTGGTCTCGAAGATACTAGGTCACAAAGCCCTTGGTCTGGCCGGCAAACCATCTGAAGTCCTCAACGTCATAGCCGTGAATATAGCACACGTTTTTTCTGGATAAGTTTAATGCGTGCTTGCGCGTTGGACTGTTAAGTGAGTGCTGGAAGGTCTAAAAACTTGTGCTTTTAAACAAAATCAACCTCCCTTCTGGTCCAGTCGTCGTTTCGACCCTAAGTCATGTTAAACAACCCTAGAGAAATGCTTGAAAGGCTGATACAACCTTACTTGAAAGGTGATACCAGTCTCTTGGACAACCTATAAGGATTCAGAGAAGATGAATTATGGTCATGGCTATGGCCAAGGTTCTCGAGTCGGATAAGGGGGCATGGAAACTTTCACATATAACGACGAGCGTGGGCGTCCTGGTGACTTTCAACAGCAAAAATGTCTTGATGTTGGCTAATTGGTCTCAAATAATAAGGGCTTTGACGTTACAGAATATACTAGACAAGGTTAAAAAGATAGTGTGCAGCTATCATACCATACAAAAGATGGACGAAGAAATGCACGTCACATCGAGATCTCGAGATAAGGCCAAGCGAAAAATCCAGTGGGTAGTCTTAATAGTGTTTGAATAGCTTCAGAATCAAGGTTTTAAACTAGTCATTTGAAATACGGAGTTGATCGTCCTCACCAGGTTGAGTTGGTTCGGGGGGTGGGGGGGGGGCATAGGATCCCTAAGGATCGCATGCGCGAAGCGCACGGTCTTCCCTGCTGCCGTTATGGTGATAGCACGAACGATCTTCGTCGTGTTTCCTGCCCTGGATCGGTGGAAAAAATCATTACGCTGTGGTGACGAAAGTGATGGTGGCAGGTAGGAGGAAAAGACGATGATGTGGTAACAGAAACGTGATAGAGCTGGTGTGGGTAAGTAGACGTGCTGGCTTATACTGAACCAACGACCATGGGTGGAGATGAGACATGGAGAGGTCAATGACTACCTTACTTAGTTTTTGTCGGTGGGGATTTAGTTTAATGCCTATCTCAATCGCATGACGGTGGTAGCATTACCTAGATACATTAACTGTTCAGTGTTACATGATACCGTTGAACATCCATTTTTTATGTCAGAGAGATGGCACTGTAAGCGCCAGCAGCTAATCAATAGGCTCGGCCCGGCACCTATTTTCAAAAACGTCATATCCGAGATTCTTCATACTGAAGGTGGGTAGAGGGCTGTGGGTAGCTGCGTTGGGTCTGTCGTCTGTTGGAAAAAAGAAGAGGAGTAAGCAACTGCACAGTATGTGTGGTTACCGAGCAGGCCTTTTGAGGTGATAAGGTTTCGAGGGTAGGTAAAATTAAATGCGGACCTAAGCTGTACTGAGTATAGCTACTTATCAGCCTGGGAAAGTATTAAGCATGTGAGCTCTTGCAAAGAGTACACCCTACAAAATAGTGTTAGGCAAAAGGTGCTGGTCTTATGGGTCTCGCAGTCCTTTTTTTTTCTAAGAAGCGATTCACTCTTTGGAGAGTTTCCAGCTGACATCATGTAGGAAAATGCACTCACCACCCTGTAAAAACCCTGTAGCCATCGAGGACTAAAAATGCCACACCAGCATGTTGAGACCAGCTTCTTGGGGCGGGTGGCTTAGAACAGAAAAAGAGAGAGAGTTGGGGGTGGCAAAAGTCGTCCTCGAAGATGTCGAAGTGGTTGTAGAGATCGATCAATAATAAGAATGCCGTATTAGAGGCACTAGGCGAGGCGAAACAGCTGCTCCTGCTGAGATCTAAATCATCGCTGGTACTGGGAGTTGACTGACCAATGGTGTGTAGCATTTGAGATGAGTCAGCCGCCAATGTGGTGGACTCTTGGTTTCCTTATTTGTTGCATAGTTGTATAAGTAGAATCTACATTGTAGGTGAAAGTAAGTGAGAGGAAAATTCAACACACTGAGAAATTAAGTGGTAATAAATAATTACTGCTCTTTCCACTGATGTAGCGTAGGTTCCGTCGAGCTAGCGAGATCCAAGCCTAGACTTATATCAAATGATTCGATTTAATGCTTTCAATTAGTCTTGCAGCCATTGTTTTACGCTATAAGCTACTTTATTACTCGTGATGTTTACCAGAAACTAGTAGTTGCCACCTAGCGAGTACTAGGTGGTACTATCGAGCCCAAAGTGTGAAATTGGAACTGCGCGTGACATTTAAAAATCAAACTTATGTCATATGATTGAAATTAATAAATAGTAGTTATTTTAATAACTAATCGTTAGTAAAAAAATATCCTGGACGGTAACAAGAAAAGGCCGATCCAAGCAGGTATACAACAGACGATGCAACTGCGAAGACCAGGCTAGAGCTCCTTGTCCCCCACACCAGTCAGGCCCAACATGCTCTTGCTGAAAAAAACTAAGTCACCGTACAAGCACATCTAGCTGTGCAAGACAGTATCACCTGCTTCACACTTGAAGTGCCCTCGACGTAGTTTTTTAATAGCCAGATTTGTCAATGAAGAGTTTTGCCACGTTTTTTTTTTGTTTACGGACGTACGAATTTAACAGTGGTAGATATACTCGCGCATCCTCATTCATGGCATCAAGTTTCACCTCCTATTCTCGCCAGGTACAGGATAATGAACGGCAGCCAGCCCGTACTAGCAGTTGCAGTAATAGAAGTGTTTTTTTTTAAGCGAAATACACATACAGTACATTGCTGCTGCTGTTAGCCAGTGCTGGCTGACCAACTATTATAATTTATATGCAATAAAAATTTATATGCTATTTAAAGTATATATATGATTATTCTGGCTGGTACAAGTCTATATCTACGAGGAAAGAAATCCGTAGCAGAAATACTGAAATAAGATATCCTGATTGTCGTCAAATGCTTGCAAGCACAAAAAATCACATGTAAATATATATTCGTCATACTTGTATTAGAGTACAATGCGATCAAAGGCCAGTTTGTGCGGCCAAAAGTCGAAAAATCAAGTAATTGATTCAAAATTCTTACTCGGGGGTATCTGGGGTCGCTCATTACGAATTTAATATTAAAAATTTGAAAAGCCACGACCTTCCACCCCTATTGACTACCCATTTGCGTGAAATAGCGTATATTATTCAACATAATCAAGATGCATGTCAATTTATAGATTTGTGGGGTCGCTGATAAGGTATTTGATATTAAAAATTTGAAAAGCCACCCCCTTTCACCCCTATTGGTCATCCCCTTGTGTGAAATAGCGTATATTATCCAACATAATCAAGATGCTTGTCAATTTATAGGTTTTCGGTGTCGCTGAGTACAAATCCGTTATCAGAATCAGCAAATTTAAAATAGCCGACCTAATATGGTGGCATGTCATACAAAAACACTTATTGGAAATGACATAAGTTTGATGGTTAATTTAAAAGTTGTGCTTTGAGATTATTAAGACACGTCCTCTAAAATTTATTAAAAATGAACGAATTTAAAATGAGTTTGTCATTAAGTTGAGTTAAAGTACAAGTACATAAATAGCAACGCATCACAGATGTTGTATCAGTTAATGAATTGCACACTTTCTTATAGATTCTTCTTTCCCGGCAATAGTTGTAGTGAATAGGGTCAACTTTTTAAATTGCTGTTCAACATCGTTGGTTTTTTTTTAGTTAAATCAACAGATTCCTTAGCACACTTAATTTTAATGGGCCGACAAAACCTTGTTGATGATGTTCTTAGATTTTTCCAAACCATAGTAGTTTCCTTTGTCAAAGTATTAGTATGAAAAAGTTGTAGTGGAACTAAAGATGTTAAATATATTCTTTCATCTGTATTACTATTTTCTTCAAGCTTTTACTTATATTCAGTGTGTCCTGAACTGCCTTGATGTCTTCTTTCATTCCTTTCTTTATTGTATCAAACAGTAACAACCTTGTGATGTCACCTTCTGTGGAAGTACAAGAACCTACGAAACAAATAACAATTATAGCTGCAGCGGTTGCTCCTCACTGCACATCAGGTAAATGTTCCTATTTGTGGAACGTGTCTTTATTCATAGAACATGACAATTTATGTTTTTGTTACGTAACATGTTTGATAAAAAAATTGTGGTAATTGAACATTTTATTTATCTTTATGAATTCACAAGAAAAGTTTCATTATACATACGATTCATAACTAATTTTAGAGATCATTCCAGAAATAGGGACAAAGTCAAACGTAACCTATGATTAGAACTGTACATATTATGATACCAAACATTAATGCGTAATTTATAAAATTTTAATGAGCAAATGACTTAAAATTATTTCCGTTAAATACAATACTGTTATACAATTGAAAGAACTTTAATTGTTTTAAAATATTACACTTAAGTCATGGTTTTAAAAAAGTTTTATGAGTAAGAACATTATTCTGAAAGAAAAGGTACAATGTTTCATAGTTATGTTCATTTTGGTCTTGTAATCTTTTTATAAACAAAGTAATTGAACAATTAAGAACCATATTTAAAAGTTGCAATAATGATAGTAAATTTATACTGCCCTAATAACTATTTAAATTTCTACTATTAAAGCTTACATTTAAGAAAATGATATTAAAGAAACAAGTATGACGAAATTTTATGTTATTAAATGAACATTTACCCTACTGAACGTCTGCTATACGGATTTGTCTCTGTGTATTTCCTATTAGCTGTATATTTTTTAAAATTTTATTATTATCATTCAATTTTTTTTAGGAAACAATGTATAATGACAAATTTGACAATAAATTGTTGAATATTTGTCCCAGAATGTACATGTGTGTGTGTGCCTGAGCGCGCGCGTATGCTTTGGCATGTATATGTATGTATGTATCTACAGAAGTTATTAGTACAATTTATGTTGGATAATGTTTTGCTGCTACATGTATGAGGCAGCTTCGCTTCTAACAAGGGTCCCAAGAGCCCTCACGCTTTTATTTGTGGATGGAAGGGAAAGGCCTTGATGTACACTGCAAAGACAGTGGTAGTGTGGGACTTAGTGAAATTTTTAAATTAAACCACTAATACCCACTGAACCCCCCATGCCGTTTGATCTTAGTTTTACCCCGTAACCGCGTTAGCATTACTTCAGGGTAGAGCCACCAGGGAGATCATCGTATCTCACAGCAAGTTTGCTACCAGTTGCTAGGGGTGCTAATTCTTTGATGTCCTGAAAAAGACTCAGGATCTCTGAGGATCAGCACTCGTGTCTAGCTCTTCTTCATTGGCTGCATTTTTCGCAAGTGCCCCTATATGATCGATGCTTCCCCTAGCTAATAAGTAAGTGTACCTAGCGCAGACTGGGTCCACATTAGCTCATACTCCTTTAGGAAGCTTGGCCTCTTTACTTTTGTGCTGCTTGGGCCTTTCTTCTGGCTTCTTCTAACGCTTGTTAAAAGATTGGGTGGCTCCCCGGCTTCGTGTTTTGTGTGTAACCTATCTTCCAAAGAAAACACCGTACTGTACAACTACAGCTTTTTTTTAGGTGGTTGCAGCTTCCGTATCTGAAGCATAGCTTTGATCGGTCTTCTTATTTGTAGTCAGGGCATACATGATCATACCTCAAATATTTAAAATACCTTTTTATAACGAGCCTTTACTTAATACGGCAGGAGACGACGTGGACCTGGCCTGTTTGTTCGACTTCCTTTGCGACTGTTTCGTCAAGGGTTACTAACGCCATTTTTGTCTTGTACATTTTGGCTTAAAAAGTTAAACCTCAAGATCTTGGTTTCGGTTTCCGATAATTTTCTTAACGAATTCCTTAATCAATCCAGTTGTTACCACTATTTCTTGGCCATCTAATGACTCTTCCATATGTTGAGTCAATCTTGCGACGTCCTTAACTCCTTAGACTTTTAACAGCATATCTTCTTTCTTGGTGGCAACAACACCTTGCACCCCTGCTCCTGTCTCTTTAGGGTTAAAGCTAGCCTTCCTTGACTTGAGTACCTCAGCAAAGGTTTGTCCTTTCCCGACCTTTATCAGGACTTTTATCATCCTTCGAGGGTTTTTTTGGACACTTCTATGACTAGAAAAGACCTTTTCCCTTTTGCCATTGCTCGTTTTTTTCTTAGAGGTCGCACCTTTTTACTATTTTTCAGAGCTTTCTGAGGGACTCCTGGTTTCATTTGTCCGTGCTATTTTCTTATGAGCAGTATTCAGAGTCTTTTTCGACACATGCCCACGGAAATGATCTCTTTTCTTTTTCCTTTACTGCAGTGATGCAATACTCTCCGTTAACTGTCTACTAGTGTACTTTTCTCCAATACTTATGTTTTTTCGTATGATTGCCGCTGACTTATAATGTTTTACAGCAGCTTTCAGGCCATCCTTATCGACGTTGGCCGTTTTTCCATACTTTTCGTTAATTGCTTCGGGTGTCTTTTCAATTTCTCTTCTTGCTACCGAATTTGCTTGATCTCTTGGTTCCGTCTCTCTCTTAGATCTGCATTATCCCTTACCATACAGGCATGTTCTTCTTGCGTCTTACTGCTGAAAACGGTTACGTGGCTATTCTCAGTAAACTTACCGCCAATACTCAAGAGACTCGTTCGTCGTCCCTTATCTAAAATGCCTATTGGACATTTAAACGTACCTTTGTTGGCCATAAAATATATCTATGTGGCCCCCCCTCCCAGAATATTTTTTCTGAAAATAAGTATCTGGAAAGGGTTAAAAATTAGTGCAGCAGCCCATTCCCTTACCAGAGATAACTGCTACTTGCTCGGGCTGGCCAGGAGTAGTTAGTCCACTACATCTTTTTTGTTTACAACGTGTGAAGCCATATCAGATGTGATTTCCCGGAATTATCTTGGCCTAATCGTCCAGCCTTACCCGCTGCTGGGATCCCCACGCCAGCAAGAGAGGAAGATCCTGCCACCCGCCACCCGAAGCTTCTCGCTAGTGTGCCTGTGTTACATCAGTATTAGTGTAATGCCTGTATCTGAGAAGAATTTTATTACCGTTCCTTATTTATTTACTCGATGGGTGCTAGTTTTTGTGGGCCCACCTCAAGTATTCTTTCCGCATCCACGACGGAAGCGAATAGCAGAAAGCACAAAGCACAGAGAGTGCTAGCCCGCGTTTCCTTGTTGATGAAAGTAAAAAGCTTAAGGCTTATGCCCCATAGGCATTGATATGTAACACTGCTCAATTGTTCTGCTTTCCATCACCCGTCCATGCCGCAAATAGCGCTTCAACCTGCTTGATACCTCCCAGAACTGAGGAGTGCCTCTTAAAACTAAGGAGTGCCCCCCAAAATCAGTGAGAGTCCGTATTCGCCATCTGAGAATTCTCCGGTATGGAGAAATCAGCAAACGCCCTTGCCTGGGCTAGTCTTCTTATGGTAGTAGTGAATTTAAGGGTGTTAGTAGTAGTGGTGTTTATTCGGTCATTGGGCATCAGTGTCACCGACCTAGTTGTCGGTTAAGTTTTTTTTTTTTTGCAAGGGGAGAGGAAATGCCTTAAAGCACACCGCAAGAACAGTGGTAATGTGGGACTCATTAGATATTTTTTGGTAGACCACTAATACTCAGCGGATTCCTTCATTCACCTTCTTCGCAGTAGTAACCATCATTCCTTGGCCAGCCACTGATTTTTCTACATGTTTTGTGAATTTTTCAGCATCCTTAACTTCTTTGGTTTTCAAGAGCATACATCTTTTGTTGGTGGCAACAGCAATCTGTACATCAGCATCTATTTTATCAGGGTTAAAGCTATCTGTCATATACTTGAGCACTCTAGCGAAAGTTTGTACCTTAGCTACCTTAACCAAAACTTGATAAGGCTTTTTTTAGAGTATTTTCTATTACTAAAAAGGATCCTTTGTGCTTGGTATCATTCATTCTCTTTTTATTCGAGGTGTTTGATCTTCAGCCGCTCTTGAGGCTGTTTGAAAGGCTTCTATTTCTTTTCATTCGGTCCATTTTCTGAAGCGCACAGTGCAGAGTTTTTTTTTAAAGCTTTTGACGAAACATATTTCTTTTTCGCTCTCTATAACGTAACGATTCAAGATCTCCTTCCCAACAATCGTGTTTTCACAGGAAAAACGCCATCTCGTTGTTTTTCTGCTTGTTCGAGGAACTTTAAGGCCCTCTGTAGGCCATCTCAAATTATTGCAAGCTGCAAATAAATGGAGAACAAATGATGTTTGTTCTAATATTTTCGGAAAAGATATTAACTTGTCAATAAATAACGTTATACTTACTTCTGATTACATCCATGCTTGCTTCATAGATAATGACATTCTCAATTAATTAGAAGGGTAAATAAAATCATTCAATCATAGATCATGCTACTTGTAAAGGTGATGATAAATCTAATAGTGATATTTATATACAATTTTTATGTGAATTTTTACACAATATTTGTAAAGGCTTATCTCTGCATGTATATCATTTGAAAATTAGATCAATTGTTATGTTGATACGAATTAATGCAGTCAATAAACTTATCGAAAATTAAAGAGAAAACAAACCAGTACGCTATAGAAGTACTTGAAGGGAGGTGTGGAAATATGTTAACAAATTGTATAAATGAAATAATTTCTAAGAGAGCAGTGAAAAGTGGTTTAAGAGGGCTAGAACAAATATTGGAGCGTTGCTCAGATAATGTGTTTAGCAATTGTACTGTTGAACAAAATATTGTTGTGTTCTGAAAAAGGGAGAAAGGGTGGAGGTTCAAAAACTAAAAAGGCCATGAAAACCCACATAATTTTACCACATTTAGAGATGCAGCTAGAAGGTGGCTGTAGATATAACTTTAAAATAATGAGAAAAGCTCATTAGGTTGTCTGGTTACAGGGTTATATAACAGTGATGGGCGGGTAAGGCAGGTGGAGGAAGGGTGGAGGTGGTCTTAATGAAAATTTAACCCAATAAAAATTAAGTTAAAACTGACAGAATTTTACCTTATTAGGAAAGAGCTGGGGGTAGTGGAGGGCTGAGGGAGCCCTTGAGTATTGAGTGGAGTGGCTTAGGGGGGTAGTGAGGGGCCTAACAAAAACTTAAAGACAAAATTCTTAAAGCGGGCCACCTAAAAATCGATGATGAAGGTATTAAAAAATAATTTACGTGACTCGATAGTACTTTAGAAAATAAAATACCCGTATTTTTTCTTTTTTTCGAAATTTTTTTTTTTCAACAATTATTAACAATATAAATTTTACCCCATATTTTACAAAATAATTTTTTTCTCCT
>NW_019379627.1:456188-528186 GCF_000648655.2 Copidosoma floridanum | reverse complement strand
TGGCAGCGATTATGATAATAATTTAATAAATATTGAACGTACTTTCAGGGAAGGATCAAGAAAAATAGTATACGACACACGCCCAGAAGGTTGGATATCCTTGCGTGCAAGGCGCAATGTCCTCGGCTTCGCCTTGGACATTCGCCTCGCACGCCAGAAAATCCAACCTTCTGGGCGTGTGTCGTGTACTATTTTTCTTGATCCTTCCCCGAAAGTACGTTCAATATTTATTAAATTGTTATCATAATCGCTGCCAGTTGACGTTCCTACTACATGTGTATACCTATAGCTATGATTTTTGTTTCTGGTAGGGCGCTCGGCGCACCGCCTGTCGGACAGTGTGTGATACGAGATAAAGTAAAAAGTAAAAAAAAACATTATTTAATTTTTTATTTTTGTAGGATTTTGAAGTGCCTCCTGTCAAAAAGTCACGAGCCGGATCATTAGCAGAACAGAAATCTTGTAGTCACCATTCTATGGATGAAAAATGGATTAAAGATTTAAGGCTGGCTATCATTAATGAAGTTTCTCGTTCAGGTAAAATTAGTCTTTTAACTACGGTACCGTTGTTTTGGAGCATCCGACAAATGAGAAAAGAATTAAATGTATCCCGACGAATTGCTTCACGAGCAAAACAGTTACACGCAACTTCAGGGTACGGCGCTCGTCCTGAAGTGAGAAGTTGGCGTAAGCGCTTAAATGATACGACTATTGGAAAAATTCAAAATTTTTACTTGTCAGATGAAGTTAGTAGATTGATGCCCGGTATGAAAGACTATATTTCAGTTAAGGAAAATGGTCAACGACAACAAAAACAAACAAGATTACTTTTGAATGATCTTGGTAGCTTGCACGGGCAATTTGTCGATCAAAATCCGGAAATTAAAATTTCGTTATCTAAATTTCGCAAATTAAGACCGCGTGAATGCATCTTAGCTGGTGCTAAAGGAACGCATAATGTATGTGTATGTAAAATCCACCAAAATATGAAATTGAAATTTGAAGGTGTACAAAAACAATTAATTCTAAAAGGTACACACTTCAATTATACTTATCGAGATGCATTAAAAGATATTCTGTGTGAGAGTCCAACTCCAGATTGTTATTTTAATGACTGCGAAAAATGCCCCGGTCCAAGTATTGCTGTAAATAAACTTCAAATTTTATTGAAAGATTCAGACATTTCTATAATGACATTTAATCAGTGGACAAGTACAGATAGGTGCGAGCTGTTATCGAAGTCTGAAACAGCAAAAGAGTTTTCGACAAATTTAAAAAGTGATCTTCTTGATTTGGCAAAACACGATTTTTTAGCCACAGCTCAAGCAGCTTTTTTTCAAGAAATTAAAAATTCAATTGAGGAAGGGGAATTCGTCGTTAGCTTGGACTTTGCCTAGAACTATACGTGCCAAATACAGAATGCAGTGCAATCGCAACACTGGGCGAATGTGCAAGCAACTTTACATCCCTACGTAATTTATTATAAAAAAGATAATGTCTTGAGACATGAAAATTACGTAATTGTTTCAGAACATTTGCAACATGACACAAATTCCGTTTATTTATTCAACTCCAAATTGATAACACACTTGAAAACAAAATTTGGATCTGATAACGTAAAAAAAATTTACTACTTTTCGGATGGCGCCGGGTCTCAATACAAGAATAAATTGAATTTCATAAATTTAATAAAATACGAAGAAGATTTTGGCATAAAAGCAGAATGGAATTTTTTTACTACCTCGCATGGCAAAGGTGCCTGCGATGGAATTGGAGGAACAGTCAAAAGACACGCATATCGATACAGTTTACAGTGTGTAAATGACAAAAACATTTCATCACCAAAACTTCTTTATGAATGGGCCAAGAGTTTTTTGAAAAACATTAACTTTGATTTTTGCTCCGAGAAAGACCATAAAGTAAATGAAGCATTTTTAAAACCAAGATATGTGATGGCAAAAACATTAAAATATACTCGACAGTATCATTGTTATACGCCGATTCCCGAAAAAAATCAACTCGTATGTAGAAGTTTTCAGAATCTACAAAATCTGTCACTGAGAGCGTAAAAAAAACTAGAATAGTATCTAAAGTTCGCAAAAATAAGAAGTAGACTTTTTTTACTTTATTTAAGTACATATTTTATGTAAAAAACATTATTTAACAAACTTGTTTCACTATGTTTTAATTTTATTCGGATAATAACTTGTTTCTATNTTAAAAATTCAATTGAGGAAGGGGAATTCGTCGTTAGCTTGGACTTTGCCGAGAACTATACGTGCCAAATACAGAATGCAGTGCAATCGCAACACTGGGCGAATGTGCAAGCAACTTTACATCCCTACGTAATTTATTTATAAACAAATAGAAATTAAACATACTTCTCAATCACTCACGACAACAATTTTTACATATTTCGATTCCTTATTCAATTCCGAATAAATGTGTGGAAAAAAAAATTTGGGCACTCGAATACGTCAACAACAACGCTTGTTTGTTTGCATCGCTCTTCGGCGCGCAGCGGCGCGAACTGGACGCGATGCGTCCGTGCTTGCACCGCACCGACACTCAAAGTAAGTATTGTTGTACCTCCGCTCTTTCATTTATTTACCGTTGCTTCTAGTCTTCAGCATAGATCTCAGTGCCTTGTTAGTAGCGGTTTATACGTTGTTATTATTGAACAATGCCGAGAGCAAGTAGTTGTTGTAANCGATTTTTAAAGTTTGGCCCGCTTTAAGAATTTTGTCTCTTAACTTATTAAAAACAAGGTAAACACCAATAAAATTGTATCTTATTTAAAGTGTGGCTGACGGGAAGCTGAGGAAGTTCATGGGGGAGTAGTGGAAATTGATCTTCCAAAATCACTATAATAGAGGAAGATATGTATGTTGAACATTTCATGTCAACCGGTCCACCTTAGTGACCAAAAATTATCGTGCCCTAAAAAATTATTTTTAGGCTCAAATTTTCGGTCTGTCTGTACGCTTCGGAAATTGACCTGACGTTTTAAAAAATTCAAAATCGAGGTTTCAATATGGCCACCAACTTGTCAAAAATAAGCGAATTTTTAATAAAAAAAAAAAAATTCTACAATACTCTGCGTAAAATTTTAAGTAAGAATTGTCTTTTACAAATTGAAAAAAAAAAATTCATGAATTTAAAAAAACTTCTAGCTTGATGGAATTCTAGCTTTCGGTCTGATATAGGAAAAAATTCGCAATTGGCATATTCGACTGACTTGTCAAATACTGTGGTGAAATGAGGTCGCTAGTAATAAATTTAGTATCAGATGTCAAAAAATTCAAAATCGTGGATTCAATACGGCAGCTGATTTTTAAAATTTAACAAAATTGGAATGAAAAAAATTCTATGATATTCTGCATGTAATTCTAAAAAAGAAATGTCTTTTGTTAATTTTTAATTAAATTGCCGTTTTCGAGGAAAAAATTTATAAATTACTTAGCACCACANCTACGAATTTTTGTTTTAAATTGCCGTTTTCGAGGAAAAAATTTATAAATTACTTAGCACCACAAAAAAATGCAATAACCACACAACTTACATATTTTACACCATCCTACATATTTTAGGTCGCTGAAAACAAATCTAAGCTCAGGAATCTTCCATCAGCTCGTATTTAGTCCTTTACCTCAAATAATCGTCCATTTATAAAAGAAAAAAAACACTAGTTGTCAAAAGTGTTAATGGTTAATAGTTTTATTTAAATATGTTTTTTAATTGTGCTCATCACGCACTGTCTATAACACCTAGCACAACCCTAAAAATGCCTACAACCTCGTACCGCCAATTTTTAAAACCAATAGCTTTACGAACTGAAGTTTATTAATTCGTTACTATTTTAGATATGAGCTCTTTAACTGTTTGGACTCGTGAGCCGAACTCATGACTCTTAGGACATCTAACATAACTTCGAAAAGTCCGGTAATCTGGTGGAGATAACCTTCGATAAAATAGGTTCACTACCCAAAGTTTATAAGTTTGTTGGTGTCTTGGACATAAGCTCTCACAGTTCTTTGACTCTTGTGCCAATCTCATGACCTCTAAGACACCAAACATAACCCCAAATATCTCTGAATATATGACCCTTAATGTTCGTGAAGTCCGAAAATTTTTAAAATTAACTAATATCTTGGAAACTTATTATATTATAAGCCAAAAAACTATGGTAGTATATAATTTGTTAGTTGTTCAAATGAGGTTACGTATTTGCGTTTTATTTGACATCAAAATTTCAGTTTTAATCTCCAAAAGCAGCTGTAAACCGTATTTTTTTCGTCACAACATTCTAATGAACCATAAAGATAAGTAAAAAAATATTTTGTTTATGATTATTACATTTAAAAACCTTAGTTTATTTAAATTATAGGTCTGTGAGATAATGAAAGCTATACTTAACCTGTATAAACTGTGGTAAACATTTATTTTGCTGGTATGAACTTCAATGATTGTACTAAGATAAGTGACATTATGGATTTTGTTTTCTGTTTTATTTTGAAATCAAAGTACTGTACATTAATTCAGTAAAAGTATTATTTTCTTTTCATAACAGTCTAAAGTATTTACTAAACACGCATCTTATAAGTAAATATTCTGCGATTATTTAAAAAGAAATAGGACAAAATTCAAGGATTATTTCTATTAAATAGAAATAATTCAAACCTTATCATATTATCTACATTAAAAAAAAAAGTATTTTACGTACCAACTATATACCTAAACTAACGCCATGCTACTCTCAAACAAGCTAGCTATACAAACGAACATGAATAATCAAACGCTCACACGAATATGTTTATTGTACAGCGTTTCATCAAATACGTGATAAAGTCTGAATGTTGCAGTAAGTTTATTTAATAAGTGTAGCCTATTATTAAACAGAAATCAGAGTTAACGCAGACTAAAAAAGACATTAATTGAAACAGTTAATAACTTATAAAAAACTGAATAATTTCTAGGTATTTTCGTTGCATACATGCCATTTAATCTTTGTCATGACAGACAACTAATACTGAAATATTTATAATAACAGTAGTAGTCAAATTTTTTTATTTATGAAATAATCTTGGAAATTGTTTCATCGCTGCCCTGTAAAATTTGAATCAAATTTAATTTTTCAGATGCAAATCAAAAGTTAGTTTTATGAGTTCAAACACTGTTTTTTTCCTCCACACTCTTATTAATATATAAAGCATTATATAGTCAGAATCACGTCCAAAACTCAAGATGTAGTCCATACTGATAAATGTATAAATCCTTACAATATTGAAGGTCATGTAGGCAGAGATTTGAGAAATATTTCTAAAAGTATGCATGAATAATTGTTATAGTTATTAGAATCGACAATTATTAAATAAATCTGAAGTACATAGCATAGGTACTACGTTAAACGAATTTCTATCTTCAACATCCGAAAATTCAGATGATGAGAGACTTTTACCAACCAACAAAAATCGTCCATTTGGAGAAAGTGCACTAGAGGAAATGTTACGGAGTTTGAAAGCTAAGTTTTCAAGTCTACCGATGAATGATCCTCTACATGTAACGATTTTAACTATAGCTCCAACTAGCTGGTGTGTTCGTCAGACAGCAGAAGAATTTGGTACGTCTTGGAGAAGTGTTTTAAAAGCAAGAGAGCTGCGAAAACTTGAAGGTGTCTTAGCCTTTTCTCAGATAAAAGCTGGAAAAAGATTACCCGATAATATAGTTGAAAAAATTTACAGATTCATATGAAAGTGATAAATAGCCCATCTATGCTCAGTAAAAAGGATGTTATCTCAGTTACAATCGATAATACTAAAATGAAAATGCAGAAGAGATTGCTGTTGTCTGATATTAAGGTCCTTCATACCCAGTTTAAAGATCAAAACCCTACATTTGCAGTTGGTCTTAGTAATTTTGCAGAACTTTGACCAAAATAGTGTACGAGGTGTGTTCAAAAAGTAACGAGAATTTTTCAATTTCGCGGGTTTGGAGAGTCCGCCTGCATAAAATTTTTTTCTATTATGTTGGCACACACGCCCTTAAAGTACGATAAAATTTTCAGGAATATTCATTGCTTACTTTTTGAGTGGCAGCCACTAACGTTCGACGTGTTTTTCGAGCTTGGCGATTTTTGTTTGTAAAAAAAAATGGATCAAAGAATTTGTATTCAATTTTGCGTAAAAGTGAATTAAAGTGTAGTGAAGTTTGTAAAATATTAACAAAGACATATGGTAAGTCTGCTATGAGTAAAGCAAGGATTTACGAGTGGTTTAAGCGTTTCTAAGATGGCCATGAAAACGTTGAATATGACGAACGACCCGGATGCCCAAGCACATCAACAACCGATGAAAACGTGAAAAAAGTGGCATAGCGCCACAAGGTCAAACAATCAATAAAAAGTATTACCTACAAGTTCAACGCCATTTGCGTGAAGCAATCCGAAAAAAACGCCCGGATTTGTGGCAAAACAATTTATGTCTTTTGCACTACGATAATGCACCTGCTCACACTTCATTGCTTGTTCATGAATTTTTGGCCAAAAACATAACTGTAACGATGCTTCAGCCTCCATATTCGCCAGATATGGCTCCATATGACTTTTTTCTATTTCCAAAAATAAAGAGAACATTAAAAGGCTGTCGTTTTACAAGCTTAGAAGTCATTAAAAGCGAATCGCTGAAAGAGCTAAAAGCTATTACAAAGATCGAGTTTCAAAAGTGTTTTGAGGATTGGAAAAAGTATTGGCACAAGTGTATTGTTACGTACGATATGCTAATAGTAATATATANGACGCTTGCAATCACATAAGCTGTCACTTACATAATGACATTGCACAGCAGTGTACGCGAGCTGCTCCTGCTTTTGCAAGAAAGAAAAAAAATAAAATTGCATCCATAAGGACCACACACGGAGATTTTACTGGCGCAAAAAGGAAAAAATCACGCTGTGACGCAAGTAGAGTTGAAGCTCAGCTTTGAGAACTCAGTCGCCACGAAAACATCTTAAAAAGTACACTTTCTCTAGACATTAGAGAGGAAAAATGAAAGCTTTGTTGATCTAAAAAAAAAAAAAAAAAAAAAAATATCGAAAAAGCAGCGAACTAAGTCAGCAAATACGTCTACGGCATCAAGAGTGGTTGTTGACAAAAAAAAATACCCTTATAAATCCTTTCCTAAATCTGACCACATAAGAAAAGAGATTAGAGAAGTATGAGGGAAACATTATATAAAAAAATGTATGAGTGAAAAGTATTAGAAATATGTACGATACGGGTCAAAACTTCACTACCAAAAAATGATTTTTTTTTTAATTCATACCTCCAAGCTTGTCTCGACCAAAAAAATATACTAGTGAAATGAAATGTAAGGCAACCAATCGTCAAACTATTTGACTCTACAGTGTTCTTGAATATGTTATATGACCCCTCAGGCAAAATGGAGCGCATTATATTATATCCGACTATTCACAAACTCAATAAGCGACTTATATGCGCACGTAGAGCCGATGCGAAATAAAAGATAACGTAATAAAACATATTTACGATGGAGAATTTTTTTAACTAGAAGAAAAATACCCACATTGACGAAGACACTAAAATAAATTACAATAATTGTACAAAAAAAAGTAAAGAAAGAGAATTAGAAGATGTACGTTTATTATTATATACTTTATATGTGAGGAGAGAGCCACACTCGCAGCTCAACGCTAACCAAATAAAGGGGAAACATAAGAGAAAGGGTAAGGTACACACGGTAATACATTTAAATAAATACCTATCGATGAAGTATAAGTAGTGTTAGGACAAGTATTTATCACAGAAATTAGGGTTGGTAACTAATAGCTAACAGCTTTATATATCACAGGATTAATGAATTCGGCAAGAGGCTTCTTTTTCTTATGTAAAAGTGCCTTCTCCATCGGGGGGGCCCTACTACTGATATGTTATAGAATGTTCACAGGAAAACAAAAGGTTCAAGAAGAAGCACGAGAATTGGCAGTAATTCAAACCCACCGACAGTAGAACTCAGAGCAGAAAGGTGACTGCGATCCTCTAGACGGATACTAGAATTGTCGGTGACCGTGATACAAAATTAGAATTCGTGAGCCTCGGGGATGAGCGCTGGGAGTCGCTCGACTATATCGGAGGGCGCAGTCCGAAGGATGAAACTATTAAACTAGGAAAGAATTTTTTTTTTAAAGTATGTAGTGTCGAAAAAATCACTGTAAGTAAAAAAAAAAAAAAAAAAAAAAAACTCCTAAATGTAGCGATAATAATAATAATAATAGTAATGTTATAAGTATAATAACAACAAATACATTTTAACAATGAAAAAATGAGAATGAGCGCCGGGAGTCGCTCGGCTATACCGAGGGGCGCAGTCCGTAGGACAATAAAATTTTTTTTTCTTTTGATGATAAGGTTGTACGAATTTTTTTTTCTCTCTTTTTTGATGAATAAGCGCAAGTGAAAGTATAAAAAAAAAAAAAAAACCCACATTGTAAAACCACACTTAATGTAAAGTAGTCGTAAACAGAAGCCCGCTTCGCGGCAATTTCATATGTAGTTGTAAAGTAAGGCAAAGCGCATACAAAAACATTATTGTTATACACTCAGCACACGATGAGAGGAGACTGAATGATTGTGAGAACAAAAATATTAATGTAAAGGGAACACCGGTTCTCTAAAAGAATGAAAGAATGAGTGTAGGATACTAAACTACATAAACAACACAAACAACAGAATACAATACAGCACACATACGCACACTCGCAACAAATCCACAGGCTCAGTACCATAAACATCAGAAAGCCAGCGTAGTCGAGGGCGACGACGTCGCGGCCTCGGACGTGTTACGTACGATATGCTAGGCATATCATACTAACGCCCCCTGGTGACCACGAAGCTACCTTATCAAGAGGGTACCGACGGAAGGGGAACGAGGTAATATAAGGCCCGGCAAGCTTCAAAATCGGGAGAACGAAGAGAAGACTCGAACAGACGAGCAGAACGAAGAGAAAACTCGGACAGATGAGGGGAACGAAGAGAAAACTCAGACAGACGAGGAGTACGAAGAGAACACTCGGGGAGATCGGGCAATTAATCGGGAACACACACGCGCCTTTGCCTTATAAATAAGTATCTTGAATAAAAGTGTTTGAGGTTCCAAGGTTTTGATCATTCTCGCGAAGCACCTCCTTACCTTTCGGTTTTCCCACGTAACAATAGTTATAATTTCTTTACGTTTATCTTATTTACTTTTCAAATTTAACAACTCTGGTTTTTGTACATTTATTTTCTGATAAACAGAATTTTCAGTAAAAAACAATTAAACTCTTGTTGAATATTTTTTCATACGTGAGTTTGAAACTTTGAAAAAAGTTTGAAAATAAGGAAACTTCTTTAAGTCTGCTCTCTTATGCAGAAAATGTCTTCAGATTCGTAAGAATGATTAAAAATGTATGGGTAATGTAGGGTTAAATAATAAAAACAACACTTTAACAAGATTAATAATTTTTGAAGTTTTATTCTATTATTCTTCTTTAATAAAAATATTAATATTCTTACATTGTACTTATATTTTGTTTAGTGATTAAATTGTATAAGTTCTTAACAATTATCAAAAATCACAGTTAAAATTAAAAATAACAATGTGGGTAATATAACGATACTCGTTATAGAATCGCATTCTGTGTATTGAAATATATTTTTAAAACTAATTTTTAGATTAAATCCTCATAATTTTCTTATAAGTAGATTATTGAACATCAAATTTTGGTATTTAATATTAAGCATACTAACTGAATCCTTTAAATCAATTCTTATTTGTTACACTTATTTACTCGTTCAACTTTAAGAAGTACGATAACTTACTGTAACAATTACCTTCTAAATTAAGATTACTGTGATTAAAACTTGATATTTTAATATCACTCATAGACGCAGGTATTTTCAATAGTTTTATAGCTAAAGTAGCCAAAGTACTGTGAAGTTTTTTAACAAGTTTCCAGAATATTTTCCACGATTGATATTGTTTTGCAAATAAAGTTGTAAAATAACCTTCTGAGTTAATGTATTCGAAGTAACTAGACAAACAAAATTTCATCTACAGATTCAACCAGATAAAACATACAACTTTTTTAATGTTTTATTAATCCTGAAAACTTTTGCCTTGATACAGTGGGAGTAAAAAATTGGCTTCTAAAGGTTAATTTTGATGTATTAAATAATAAGAAGAACTTTTTAAAATCATTTTAAAGTTTTGGTTTTCGATGTCGTTTTCCATTTTTTCTCGTCTTGAGCTGCATCAGTTATGTTGTGAGATATATTTTTTTTATTCAGTATCTCGTTTATATTCTTAAACAAATTATTTAATTCGTTCAGTTTTTGATCAAAAATTTTGCTTCATAATAATCGGCTACAAGATGCACTGAAACAGTTTTCATCTCTCATTAAAAACTATTTTGGAAAAAGCAAATTATTTTTGCAAGAAGAAATGGCTTTATAATAACTGTCAACTTTTTTTTTCGATGACTTCAATATTTATTGAAGATAACGCATAAATATCTTCTTTAAAGACTATGCACTCTTTATACAGTTTAAGAAATTGCTTATACTCATCGGTGTAACGTGTTTTGTCAATTAAACTTGTCAAGTGTTCAGACAAAGACAAAAAAAATGAGTATCAGTGTTGGATGTATCTGAAACATTTAAGTCAGATACTATTGCATTTGGATTAAACTTATGTTAATCTTTAATCAAACGAATGGAATCGCTAATTAAAGTATCGACGTTCCTTGATAAGTCTTGGCTTATAAACATAAATTGTCCAATATCGTTAAAAATAAGACTAGTCACACAACCGTCGTCCGATGCAGAAGCTATCAAAATTTGTGTTAATTTCAAGAGTGAAATACTATTTTTATGCTTTTTATAAGCCGCAGGAAGTACATTTTGTATCAACTCTTCCTTTTTTGGTATTTCATACGCAGGCCTTAGACCTTTCAACAGTAATTTTAAATATTTACTGTCACAAATTCAAAACCCAGATCTGAAATTATCAGAAACTCAATAAATCTTTGATTACATTTTTTGATCTCATCTTGACTCATTATATCCACAAAATTTTCAACTTTCATACGATTTGACGTTGGTTTCACCTGATTCAATCGAGTCCTGGATTTTTTAAGGTCTTTGTTACCAATTTGTCTGTTAGGATTTAATGAAACAGAGACAGTGTACTGATACTAGTCTTGCTTGCAGTTGCAGTATGGAACTAAGAAAGATTTACTTTATTTTTTGCATAGGTACATAAACAGTCTTGGAAGGATAAACTGCTGTCTGACAAACTGATTTGGGACTCATTCTTATCGGTTTTGATATTGTTTTGACAAGAGTAGTCACTTCTTTCTTTACGTTTTTTAGAATTTCTCACAAATTTAGCTGATTTACTAACATTTTTTTCCTTGCAATGTTTCCTTTTTAGAAATAAAAACAGATTTCTCCTTTCCGTAAAAACCATTCTCATAGTTTTGTTATTTAGATAAATAAACATAAATAAATAAATGTACTTACCTGTGAGTTTCTAACCTACTTTCACTAGTATTACATAGGGGAGTCTCACAAACTAAACGCAGAGCAGTTATTTTAACTGATCCGTTTTTGTTTCAAGTTATTTTTTCAAACTTCAACGTTGCCCAACAAGCACCTACTGGTCTACTACGTTTACGCATTTTGGTAAAGAAAAAAGAAAACGATATGAAAAAGCTCTAAAAATCTTCGACAATGACCATGTGCCGGATCTAGAATGATAAAATTGTTTAAGCTGTCAGCTGTTGGTTATTTAATACATTTTATACATTTTTGACGTCAAAAAACTTTAACTTATTACATACATATGTTACTGTAACATATATAATTACTTACACTGTGTAAGATACATATACCCATCCCTAACTGAGTACCCGAGACTATACGATGCAAGACATATTTAACTTTTAAACCACTATCGTAGCAGACGAAGCAATAACACTATTGGCAGCAAGTATAAACTTTGAAGTTGGCTTTCGGACAAAATAGGCACTAAACCGGCACCATGTACCCACCCGTAATCACCAAATATTCTACTTCTCTCATTCGGGTACGATGTAGTGGGGAAACTACTTTTTTCCATGTTTGAATTTTTTGTGCCCTCACTTTACACATACATACAGATATTTTTTTTAGATGCATAATTCCATTTAAGTTATTCGAGGTGAGACCGTGAGACGCGACTACTAGCGCCGAAGAGCCTGTACAAAAACAACTACTATAGCCTGTACAATAACACTTACTAAAACCTCCCATACGAGTTTCACCTCGAATAACTATTATGTCACTTGCAAAATATTGACTACACTGTATTAATAAAATGAAATTCATTTTTTAAAACCCATTATATTTTGAAGGCGCACTGTTGCATTCATTCTTAGTCTTTATATAATTTCTTCCTAATTTGTATTAACTTAAGAGTCATGCACATCAGCCACGTCGAAACTTAACACAACTTTATAAGTATTGTTATTGACAACTGGTCAGGCTTCCTACGAAGCTGAACTAAGGTTGAAACATACTTGTGTTTTTATTAGAAGAAGAATACTAAAGCATGTAGTTATTATTGTTATTATTTATTTAAATTTTATTTGTAGGATACTTCAAAAATATTGTTTTATTAATTGGTAGCACCTTTTATTTATATTTTTACGTTCTCATCTTCTGTACAAAACTTTACACAATTGACTGGAAATATTTCATCTACTGTAATGGTATACTTTAACCAGATTTGAAAACTGAAAAGTTAAACGTTTTAAGAAAATGTAACAATTTGATCAAAAAACTACTTTATTTCATTCCTTAAATTAGACATTTATTGTTATTATTACTTTCTAAACTTTATCGTTTGGCCATGAAGGAAATAATTTTTGTTAACCTGATGTACCATTCATAGAGTAGACCTCTAAAATACTTGAATACAGCTTCAACTGAGCTTAAGACATATTATAATGAATTTCTATTTAGTACAAATATAGACCTTTCGAAAAGAGAATGTAATGAGAATTTCAGAAATTAGCTTGCTACGAATAAATTATAAACAATTTGCTGTTACAATTTAATTATAAACAGTTGAACTAGACCTCTATAGCTTTTTCAAACTATTGTATTTACGTAAAATTTAACAATTTTTTTCCCTGAATTGTTTCTTTAGATCTTTAAAGTAGTTTTCACGTAAAAAATCAAAAAAATCTCATTGCTTTTAATTTTGAGTGATTACACTGCCTAGGAAGATCCAATAGTACGGAATAATTGTACAAGATATGCTAGCTTTATTGATGTACAACGCCAAGTTTGTTTATTAGTAACATATCCAATTTTGACCTACCAGCAGATACTAAATTTTAAGTAGTAACAACTTGTGAGGCACAACTAATTATTGTTGAGATTTTCTAGATTTGTAATATAAATGTACTTACCTTTTATTTTAGCAATTTTTTGCAAGGGATCCTCGTTGGATAATTGATGATCTTTGTATAAAGTAACGGATGCTTGGTATTTTTGAAGGTGGAAAATTGTTGACACTTCGTTAGATTTAGATTTTTTCATAGCTAACAGAAAACCAAAAGTTATAGAAACACCATCTTAACTTTATTATTTTAATTCTCCCCTTGTTTGGTAATCTACTGTGTTTTCTATTGAATAAAATAAAATAAATAAAAGTTCTATGTTAGAATTATTAGAGCAGTAAGTAACAAATGGGATGTTTATTTTGTTGTTATTTCAAGTTAAAAAAAAAAAAAAATAAGAACAGCAACTTTTTTGTTAAATTACATTTCAATACAATACTTACGGACTTTGATGTGTTTTCTTTTTAACAGATATATATTTGTATCCACAAGTATACATACATATACTTATGTGTTTTAATAACTTTTTATTTATACAGTTCCACAAATTTATTTGTACTTGGGAGTGTATATTTATGTTGAAGATTATATTCTAAATATATGAAACGACAAAAAAAACTTACACTATCTTCAATAGTATTTTCGATTAGATTTGTACGACGCAGGCGCATGCAAGCTATGCAAACAGTTTAAGCTATATCTTTTTACAAAATTTTTACGGTTGTTCATATTACTATATTTCAACTTTCTAATGGTAATTTATTGTATATTACTTGTGCACTTTATCTAAATACACGTAGAAGTATCCACTTTCATCGTAGAAACTTAAAAGAATCCACAAAATCGAACGTGTGGAATATACATGAATAGGAGAGAAAAACTAAATTTGTAAGAAAGAAAATAAAACGATGCAATTAATTACATCACCAGTCATGCAGTTAGTTAATACTACTTTAATCATTTTTTTTTAAGTACTAAGCAAACTTTTTTTTTTTTTAAGTTAAGAAAATGCATAAAATACTTTTTTGGTAAATTTTTTTGTATAAAAAAAATTACACAAATTTATAATTACGTAGTAGGTCAAATCAAGTAAAACTCAAATCGTAGAGTTTACGTGCTCATCGAGGGGGATTAAAATTTCAAATATGTTGCTGTAAAGTAAATGTCCACAATCTTTGTGTTGTCAATTTTTCAGAAAGTTTTATAATTTTATTTTATTTACATAGTAGTAACTTTTTTTACTTAATGGAAAATTATGTTAATACGTATGGAAAAACCGAAAGGTGCAGTCTAATTTATGCCACACATTTTTGGCAAAATGTATCTATATGAAACGTGTATCTGCAAAAAACTGTGTCTTTAACTATTATTTTATCATTAAATATCTACTCATATACACATATTTCTTACATATCCATCACGAATTTATCCAATACATTTATATACGAGCACAAGCACACAGAAATACTCATGCAAACCGAATCACAGACACACACACACAGGCACGCGCGTGGTCTTCGATATCCTAAGAGCATTAACACTAGCTTACAGGGCAGTCAGGAGATAAAGTTAAAGTTTTCGACTTTATTGAGAATGTTAATTTGATTTCAAATCTATACAATTTTATTCACTCAAAAACTATCCATTTTATTACACAACGAATTGTTGGGCTTGATATACTTCTTAAAATTTAAAAGAGTTAATCGAGCCCAAACTTTCACGATAATTAATTGTGAATTGTTTTTCTTATTTAAATTTTATGGTTTCACGTACATAAGTTTCATGTTAGTTCTATGCATATTAGGAGTCATTTCAAATCCGTGGCAGAATTTTATTCATACTAAAGTAAACAATAACTTGATTAAATATTGTATAATAATTGCTCGTGGATACAAAATTTTTTGTTTCGTTAATTTAAAAATTATGATCTGTTTTTAAATACGAAATATAATAATACAAATTGTAGAGTATGTTTAAAAGACGTTCTTGGACATCTGTCTAAGCAAAATACGTTTCCATAAAAGATAACGATTACAATAAATTTTCAAACAGTTTATTTCGCAGAATTTACCAAACAATCCTGGTGAAAATTTTCGAAATAATTTTTTTTTTTATTTCCCTAAATATTCCCAGTGTTGTTTGGAGTTCTAGAAATTGAAATTCGCATTCAGTCACTTTATTATCTGAATGCATGCCTTTTAATGGAAACTATGTTTCTAAATGTATTAAATAATTAACATTTCTACGATTTAGAACACAACCGCTAAAATATCTCAAGGTTCCAAAGTATTTCTTATTGGTATTGCACCAGTGCTGATAAAACATGGAATATCTAACTTATTTAGAATTTCAACCAACTTTTAGCAACAGTTGAGGAATTTTTAATAAATGAGAAAGCATGCATTAGTAATATAACAGCTATTTTGTTTTTCTATTTAAGTAATAAAACAATATTTTCAGGACATTGTAATATTTGCTTAAAAAATATAATAAGATTTTTATAATTTAAAATTAAATAAGTTGATCGAAACAAATATTTTCTGAGTAGCGTTTGTTACCTTTAAACACGGTATATAAAAACCTTATGAATTTCGTAAAAATTATTCTTTGTAGTGAAACTTGTTAATAGAACTAGTCATGTCTATAAAAACATACATACAAAAACATTTTCTATAAAATAGATTATTATTTTTAGTTTGCATCATAAACTATTTAAGTTGTATTAAACAAACATCCAACTTGAATGAACAAAGAATTTTTAGAACTATTGAATACTAGCAGCCCCCCGTCTCGGCTTTGCCCGAGACTTACTTAATAAAACACCGTAGTGTGTTGACATGTAATGTGAAACGTTTTTACTTAGAAATTTTACACATATTCCTAACACATCTCAGAACAAAAATCTTCTTATTAAAAACATACTTTTTCGGAATCCATATAGTTTATTTGGTCAAGTAATAAGGTGTAAAAATTCAAAAAAATAATTATGCTGAAAAGTACCGTGCGTTCTTTATGCCATAAAATAATCGGTAGCCATAAGGAGCCGTTGATTTGCAGTTTCTCCCGTGTAATTCACAAAAAGGGCTATTTTTTGAAGCTGTTAAGATTTTAAACTGCCAAAAAATTTATATTGAAGAAAATTTTTTTCTCTTATCTCACAACTTTATTACTAGAGCAACAAAGTCCTGGACCTTAAACCCTACATGTTTTATTGACACAAAAACACAAATACATTTTCTACTTATTTAAAAATCTGAAGTAGGATCTTTAAAGATTTCAGAGATTGCTGTGAGGGTACAATGAAAAGCTTATCTCTTACGTAATGAATTCTTTATTTGTCGATTTTGAAGCTGCTGTTGCAATCTCGATAAATTTTCTGCGTCAGTTTCTTGACGCCTAAGTAAAATTGTATTTATTAGATACATTTAAAGTTTTTCTTCCAATTCATCCTCTTGCGACTTTTGGCATGCTTCAAATTTTTGTGACCCCTAAAGGCTGTTTTCTGTCAACTTCTGCCCTAAAAAAGACCTGTGAGCTTCTTAAGTTAACTCTTTCTTGACTTCAGTTAACAGCAATAGTGACTGCCTGGATACTTTAGGGTGATCTTCTCTGGCTTGCTGTTGAAGACCCAAACTGATCAGGAGAAAGATTTCAAAGTCTGAAGCTTTGGGGCTAGTTGTAGTGCTCTTTCCCAACGTCTCCTGGTATAACGTTCAATACGTTGGTGTTTGAAGCACCTTTTTTATTTGCAGATTCAGTTGTTTTGGTGATCATAAATGGAGAGACTGGTTAGAGATACATGTCCAGTGGAGGCTGTTCGGTTGGCTCATTTTTCTTTTCCTTCAAAGCTGTTATTGGTTTGCCCAGTGCAGACCTTGGAGAGGATCAGTAATTCCTGGTTAAATGCTTAGCGTCGAGAGGGTAAAATAGGGTCGTCGGTCACCGGGTTTTCCAGCCTTGCGAAGAACAACTCCAAAGGTGACGTCTGCCAGTGAATGGCTGACTTGGTTTAATAGTGCCCCTCTTTAGTTAATATAGTCTTTTAGTCAACGAATCGTTTCCAGAAACAGTAGTAAAAATATATTTGTTGGCAAGGTAGTTTACACTTAGGTGGCCCCTAAAAAGAACCGATGAAACTGATGGTGAAGTAGGGAACGTAAATACTTATAATGGCCCTAAAAAGCGCCAGTGGTGAAACTTCCAGGCTATTCTTTTTTTATTATTCCTGATGATGAAGATCTGGATACAGATAGCTCGATTCTTACCCTGAGAGTCTGGATGTACGGAGACTGTGATGGAGGGAGGTACGCCGCTAACCAAAGAATTTCTCGTCTTCGGGTCGTTCCCCGTATAACCAACCGCTCATGGTTAGACGGGGACATGTGGATAAGCGCGTTGGGGACGCGATGACTAAGAAGGTAGCCGTTGTGGCTGCCCGTGCCCTTCAGAGCTGTTTTCCCTGGCTTACATTTGTAGCCAAAAATTCTCTGACTACACCAGGCGGGATGTTGGGACTGACACACAACTCTGAAAAGTTGGTGCAGATGGATGCTCTGGCTAGATATGTCTCCTGGTATTATGCCAGAGATGTCATCGATTGGAATAACAGTTTTTTTTATCGCACTTGTCGAGATTCAGGGTGAATGGAAACCTGGGTCATTTCCCCCTTAGAGAAAAGTGTCGTCCATAACCCGGATATCCAGCTGCAAGACTATCATCTACATTCTCCATGCAGCTTGTTGAACTGCCGAAGCCCGACAGCATCAGTAACCGAAATGCTCCGGCGTATTATAACCACACTTATTTAATTCTGTTGCAGGTAGCCTCGATTTTATTTCGACGCCACCTAGCGGATTTTACTGACCTAAAGTGAAAAGCTGGCGTATTTTTGCAAAACTTTGAGCTCATTTATTGCTATTGTTATTAAATTATTTAAGATAAAAACTATACTAAAACTATCTAGGAAGTATTATGAATCAGTGTGCAAAATTTCAGCAAAATCGGTTCAGTAGTTTTCGTGGTTACTGATTACAACGGTTTTAGCGACTTTGCTTTATATATTAGTAAGATTTGTTACTACTTCGAAGACACGGAATGATTAAAATAAGTTTTTGATTAGAACTTAGTTTTTTATGCAAAATCGTCAAAATTTAGTTTTAACTATTAATTAACCTCCAAGATTTAAGTAAATGTGCGGCAAATGATGAAAGAAACGTTAAAAAATGTGTACTTATAAGATCTTAAGAGATTAAATAGCTGTACAGAACGCTATAAATTAATGTTGACAATAGATAAAATTACAGTTATGTCAATATATTTCAGATTTATGACCCTAAGGTCAGATTTTTCTCGCACCTCATTCTTACTTCCCAATCAGAAATCAACTGTCAACAATTGTTCGGGCCATCGCTCGCTGCCAACCAGCCATCTAAGGGTTTAGACTGTCTAGTGTAGTGTACCGAGATTGTGCTAAGAACTTGCACACGTTTGTGCGTAGCCAACCTCTAATTGGCCGAAAATCTGCGCGTCGTTCAAACACCCAAAACTCGAAGACACCAGCGCTCTAACCCAAACACCTAATCCCCGACAACCTAGTGCGCTTACTTCCACGCACTTTTGCATATTTATAAAAATAAAAAAATCTCAACGGCCAATTCCCAATGACCCAGAGTACTTACTTGTCCACACTTTTCTTTATTAATATAATAAACAAAATCCGAAGCGGCTAAATCCTAATGACCCAGTTCACTTACCTGTCCACACTTTCATTTCATTATAAAATAAACGAAATCTCAAGCAGCCAATCCCCAATAAACCAGTGCGCTTACTTGTCCGCACTTTCGTTTCATTATAAAATAACTAAAATCCCAAGCAGCCAATCCCCGACGACCCTGTGCACTTACTTGTCCGCACTTTCATTATTTTACATTATAAATGACATTCCATGTGGCCCACCCCTAATGACCTAGTGCGCTTACTTGTCTGCACTTTAGTTTATATATGGAATAAACGAAATCCTAAGCGGCTGATCCCCAATGACCTTAGGCGCTTGCTTGTCCGCTCTTTTGTTGATTCATTACATAAATACAATCCTGAGCCACTGATTCCCAATGACCTAGTGCACTTACTTGTCTACCCTTTCGTTGATTTACATAATTAACAGAATTGCAAGCAAGCCAAAGAACACAGTACGCTGATGAGTCCACACTTTTGTTTACTTAAATAATGAAAGAAAGCCAATGCGGCCGTTTCCTAACGACCCAGTAAGCTTACTTGTCCATACTTTCATTTATTTAGATAATGAACAAGATATCAAGTGACCCATCCCCACGACCCAGTGCGCCTACTTGTCCACACTTTCGTTTGTTTATATAATAAACGAAATTCCAAGCATCGAATCCCCATTAAATTAGTGCACTTCCTTGTCCGCACTTTTACTTTTTTATAAATCAAACAAAATCTTAAGCCGCCTAGCTACAATGACCATGTGCACTTACTTGCCTGCACTTTTCTTTATTAATATTACAAACGAAGCTCAAGCAGCCGATCCCTTATAATCCAGAGCACTTACTGGTCTGCACTTCGATTTATTTATTATATAAACAAAGTTCCAAGTGGGCAATCTCCAATGACCCAGTGCACCATCTTGTCCACATTTTCCATTAATTATATAACAAACGAAATCTCAAGTGGCCAATCCCCAGTGACCCAATGCACCTACTTGTCTGTACTTTGGTTTGTTTATATTTTGAACAAAAACCCAACCAGCCGATTACAAACGATACAGTTCACTAACTTGTTACAAGCAGCCGATCTCAAATGACCCAGTGTGCTAACTTGTGCGTACTTCCGTTGATTTATATAATAAACAAACTCAAAAGTGGCTGATCCCTAATGGCTTAGAGCGCTTACTTGTCAGCATTACTATTTGTTAATTATATGAACAAAATCCCAAGCTGCCGTTTCCCAATAACCCAGTGCATTTACTTGTCTACACTTTAATGTATTTATATAAGAAACTAAGTTCCAAACAGCCAATTCATAATCAAACACTGCGTTTACTTGTCCAAATTTTTATTTATTAATCAAATAAACGGAATCTCAATCCACCAATCCACAATTACTTAGTGCATTTACTTGTCCGCACTTTCGTTTATTTATATGATAAACGAAATCCTAAGCATTCAATTCCTAATGACCCAGTGCACCTACTTGTCTGCACTTTAGTTTGTTTATACTTCAAACAAAATTTCAAGCAGCCGATCCCAAACGAGACAGTTTGCTTACTTGTCTGCACTTTCATTTATTTATTTACTGAACAAAATTTAAAGCGGCCAATTCACAATGACCCAGTGCACTTACCTATTCGCAATCATATAAATCAACGAAATATCGTGTTATTTTATGAATGACGCGTTAACATATGAATAAACAAGTATGAGGACAAGTAGGCGCACTTGATTATCGGAAGTGGGCTGTTTAGGATTTTGTTCATTGTATAAATAAACGAAAGTGTGGACAAATAAGTGCACCAGGTCATTAGAAGAGGTCCGTTTCGGACTTTGTTTATTTAATATATGAAAAAAGTTTGGACAAGTAGGCATTAATAAACGAAAGTGCTGACAAAAAAGCGCACTCAGTCACTAGGAATCAGCCACGTGGGATTTTTTTTATGATATGAATAAAAGGAAGTGCGGATAAGTAAGCACACTAGGTCATTAGAGATTGGCCGCTTGGGAATTCGTTTATTTAATAAATGAATAAATAAAAGTGGGGACAAGTAAGCGCAATAGGTCATTGGAGATTGGCCGCTTAAGATTTTATACATTATATAAATTAACAAAAGTGCAAAAAAGTAAGCGCACTGGGTCATTCGAGATTAGCTACTTGAAATCTCGTTTGTTTAGTAAATAAATCAAAGTATGGACAAGTAGGCATACTATGTCATTTGGAATCATGCACTTGAAATTTCGTTCCTCTAATAAATACATGAAAGTGCGTGCAAGTAAGCGCACTGATTCATTGGCGATTGGCCGTAAAGATTTTATTTGTTTAAATAAACGAAAGTGCGGTTAAGTAAGGGAACTGGGTCATTTGAGATTGTCCACATGAGATTTCGTTTATTGTATAAAGGAACAAATGTGTAGACTTTGTTGATTATATAAATAACCAAAATCGAGGATAAGTTCACGCACTGGATTATTCGCGATTGGTAGTTCAGCATTTTGTTATGTATGTAAATACACAATAGTGCGGTCAAGTAAGTGAACTGGGCCATTAAAGATTAACCGCTAGAAATTTCGTTTATTTAATAAAGAATAAAAGGTGGTACGAATAGGCACACTGTGTCTTAAAAATTAGCCTCTTAGGAATACGTTTATCATATAAATAAGCAAGAGTGCAGACAAGTAAGCACACTAAGTAATTGGGCATTCGCCGCTCGGGATTTTGTTCATTATGAAATCAACGAAAGTGCGGACAGGTAGACGAACTAGGTCCATCAAAATTAGCTGCTTAGGATGTCGTTTATTTAATAAAAGAATAAAAGCGTGGACAAGTTGGAGCACTGTGTCATTGGAAATAAGCTTCTCTGGAATTCGTTCATTCAATTAATAAATATAAGTAGAGACAAGTGAGCGCACTAGGTCATTGGGGACTGGCTGCTTGAGAATTTTTTCATTTAATATTTAAATAAAAGTTCAGACAAGTAAGTGCACTGAGTCATCAGGCATTGGCTGCTTGGGATTTCGTTCGCTTAATAATTGAATAAAAGTACAGACAAGTAGGCGCACTGAGTCATTGGGGATCGGCTGATTGGGATTTTGTTTATTATGTAAACAAATGAAAGTGCGGACAAGTAGGCATACTGGGTCATTCGGGATTAGCTGCTTAGAATTTCATTCAGTCTATTTATAAACAAAAGTGCTGACATGTAAGCGTACTTGGTCATTGGGGATTAGCCACGTCGGATTTCTTTTACTATATCAATAGAAGGAAGTGCAGACAAGTAAGCACACTGGGTCATAGGGATTGGCCACTTGTGATTTTATTCATTTTATAAATAAACAAAAAAAGACAAGTCGGTGCATTTGGTCATCGGGGATTAAGTAGCTGCTTGGAATTTCGTTTTTTAAGAAATAAATAAAAGTGCGGATAAGTAAGCGCACAGGATCTTTGGAAATTGGCCGCTTAAGATTTAGCTCATTATATGAATAGACAAAAGATCGGACAAGTAAGCGCACTGGGGCATTGGTGATTACCTGCTTGGAATTTCGTTTAGTTTGAAAATAAATAAAAGTGCAGATATGTTAGCGCACTGGCTCATTAGGGATCGATTTCTTAGGATTTCGTTTATTATATTAATAAACCGAAGTGCGGACTCGTAACCGTACTGTGCTATTGGGGATTGGCTGCTTGGGATTCCGTTTATTACATGAAAAACAAAAAGGCAGATAAGTAAGCGCACTGGATCGTAGGGATCAGCCGTTCAGGATTCTGTTTTTATATAAGTAAGCGAAATTTTGGACAAGTAAGCGCACTAAACGGAAAGACCGAGGTCATTGAAAATCCCCTACTACAATGTTTGATCATAAGAAATACTAATCCACCGTTATATTTATTGCTTAATAATAAGAATTTTTAGTAGCACCTTAAGTGGTCTTAAATTGTGCATCGAGAACATAGGTTTTAAGATATCAGTACAAGTATTTAGTGACAGTGGTACGGTTTTTTTCCTCACCAACAGTAGCTATGAAAAATAAAATAAAAGACTGTATATTAGGATACTAGTGCAGTGATGAATTGTTAATGCTGTTACTATAACTATCAAAAGTAACTTAAAAACGAATCACGGATGACTTTGTTGAAAATGTTTTAGGGAGCTGGAAATTACAACATCTAACAAATATTTTTCAATGTAAGTAAAATTATTTAATTACTTATTTATTTACATGAGATAATACCGTACCTAGTGTTTTTATAAACCTACCTAACAGTAAAAGGAGATTTTACATGGCTATCATATTTGGGCGTTGGTTTTAGACAGACGAGGTACAGGAAAAAACCGTACCAAGCTATGAAAAACTCATAACCAAGTGTAGTAGGGATTTTCAATGAACTCGGTCTTTCCATGTAGGTCATTTGGGATTGGCCGCGTGAGATTTCTTTTATTTTACAAACAAAAGGAAGTGCGGACAAGTAAGCACACTAGGTCATTAGAAATTGGCAGCTTGAAATTTTGCTCATTTTATAAATAAAGGAGAGTGCCAACAAGTAAGTGCTCTTGGTCATCGGGGATTGGCTGCTTGTGATTTTGTTTATTTAAGAAATAAATAAAAAAATCAAACAAGAAGGCGCACTCAGTCATCGGGAAATGGCTGCGTGGGATTTCTTTTGTTACATAAAAAAAAGTAAGTGTGGACAAGTAATCACACTGGGTCATTAGGGATTGGTCGCTTAGAATTTTGTTCATCTAATAAATAAATTAAACAAAAACAAGTAAGCGCACCATTTTACTGGTGATTGGCCGCGTTGGATTTTGTTTAATATATAAATGAACAAAAGTCCAGACAAGTAGGAGCACTGGGTCATTCGGGATTGGCCACTATGGACTTCGTTTATTTGAAAAATATATAAAAGTTTAGACAAGTAAACTCACTATGTCATTGAGGATGGGCCGCTGGGGATTTCGTTCAATGTATGAATTAACGAAAGTCTGGACAAGTAGGCGCACTGAGTCGTTGAGGATTGGCCACTTGGGACTTCGTTTATTTAATAAGTAAACAAATGAGCTGACAAGTAAGCGCAGTGTGTCATATATGGGGATACTGGTTTATTAGAGATTGGCCACTTGAAATTTCGTTTATTCAATTAATGAATAAATATGCGGACAAGTAGGCACACTGTGTCATTAGGGATTATCTGCTTGAGGTTTCATTTATTAGATAATTAACCGAAAGTACGGATGGGTAGGCGCACTGTGTCCTTGGGGATTGGGCGATTGCGATTTTTTTTTTTATACAAATTAACGAAATTGCGGACTAGTAAGCGCGTTGGGTCATTAGAATTGGTACGCTTGGGATTTTGTTTACTTATTATGTAAGTAAAAAGTTGAACAAGTAGGTACACTGTGTCATTGGGCCAGGGGATTGGCCACTTGAGATTTCATTTATTTAATAAATAAATATAGTTGCAGACAAATGAGCACACAGAGTCTATGGGGAATGGCCACTTAATATTTTGTTTATTATATAAATAAACGAAGGTGCAGTCAAGTAAGTGCACTGGATCTTTGTAGATTGGCTGTTTGAGATTTCGTTTATTATATAAATGACAAAAGTGCTAACAAGAAGGTGCACTGACTCATTGGAGAGTGGATGCTTGATATTTCGTTCATTTAATAGATAAATAAAAATGTGGTCTGCTAAGCGCACTGGGCCATAGGAAATCGATTGCTTAGGATATCTTTTATTACACAAATAAATGAAAGTGCAAACAAGTAACGGGTCAAAAGAAGTGTTACGCTTAGGATTTCATTAATTCAATGAAAAATCGAAAGTACGGATAAGTAGGCGCACTGTGTCATAGGGAATTGGCCGATTGGCCGTCTAAATCTTGGCGTAATTTTTCAAACAAACATCGAGGCAGTGGCTTAGTCAAATTATCAGCCCTTTGTTCTTTTGACGGTACATAACAAATACTGATTTCTTTTTCTTCTACCCTTTTTTTTATAAAATGATAACGAGTGTCGATGTGCTTAGTTCTACGATGCTGATTTGCATTTTTAGCCAGACTGATAGCACCTTGGTTATCGACATTTAAAGTAATTGCATAATCACATCCACACTCGAGATCTCTCAGTAGCTTTCTTAGCCACAAATCCTCTCTTGCCGCAGTGTTAGCAGCGACATACTCTGACTCAACAGTGCTATGAGTAACGAGTTCCTGTCGTCTGGATGCCCAAGTGACAGCAGCACTAGACTTTAAAAATACATATCCTGTTGTGGAGCGTCTTGTCTCTAAACATGCAGCATAATCAGAGTCAGAGTATCCCACTAATTGACTCACACTTACATTTGACGTGTACTCTAAACCTAAATCATTAGTACCTTTTAAGTAAGCTAATACACGCTTGGCCGCCTGCCAGTGATTCTTATTAAAATTATTTTGAAATCTGCTCAAGAAACTAACAATGAAGGAAATATCGGGCCTGGATGCCATAGATACATACATGAGTGCTCCAATGAGCTGTCGATATGGATAACACACCATGCTTTCATTCTGTTCATTCTCTTCATTCAACTCTGCCGTTTGCAAATATACAGTTGAGTCAGCAGGCACATAGACAGGTTTAACATCAGTCATTCCAAACTTATCAATAACATGAGTAATATAGGATTTTTGATTAATAAACAAAACTTTCTTTTATCTCACACGCTCTATTTCTAGCCCGACGAAATAACTGGCATCACCGACTGTGATATCAAAATTTTCGCTTAACTTAGACAAAATAAAACTGAGCACTTCACTGGATTTACATGCCAAGAGACCATCGTCAACAAACAATGCTAAAAATACTTTGTGATCATTACATTTACCTATAAAAATACATTGATCGCCTTTACTCTCGACAAAATTAAATTTCTTCAAAAAATTCTTAAATTTAGTGTTCCAACATCTTGGTGCTTGTTTAAGCCCATACAATGACTTACGCAACTTACAAACTACACCACTACTGTCACTCTTTTTACAGGCCATGTCACTCACTTTTACACCTTCTGGCACTTCCATATAAATTTCCTCTTGAAAATCGCCGTATAAAAATGCTGACTTGACGTCAAAGGTGACAGCTTCTAGATCCTCCTGAGTCACATGAGCAAGTAGCACTCGTAGGGAGTCATACCTCACAATAGGTGAGGAGGTTTCAGCAAAATCTTGTCCTTCCCTCTGCAGAAAACCTCTGCCACAGAGACGAGCTTTAAACACTAGTGGATCATTCTCACTTCCAGGATTGACCTTGAATACCCACTTGGAGTCTATCGTTGTTATGTTTGGAATTCTGGGTACAAACGTCCAGGTTCCATTCTTCTTATGCTGACTCAGCTCGTACTCAATCGCCTTCCGCCAGTTTACTGCATCAGGTCCATTGACTGCCTCCTGGTAAGTGCAGGGCAGTTGAAATACAGCAGCGTTTACCTCGTATCTGCTTGGCTTGCTCAGCTTAACCCTGTCATGCAGCCGCATGCCAAATGACGGCTTATCAGCTCTCTCATCAGCTGCTGGAGCTTCTTCTTCTTCTTCTTGTTGATCCTCTGGTACATCTGGTTGATTATTCGGTACGTCCTCTACTCGTTGATTGTTCTCCTGAACTGGCGCTGTAATCCCAGGTAACGATAAGTAATTATTATGATCATCAGTCATAGTGCGTATGTTCTTTTCTTCATTAAAAGTTACATCTCTGGATACTTGCACTTTTCTTGACCCAGGATCATAAAGCCGATAATTACTTGAGTTTTCCTCGTAACCAACCATCACAACCTTCTTAGCCCTGGAATCCAACTTTTTGGTTAGTTGCTTGGGAACATTCATAAAAGCTTCACAGCCAAAAATTCTAAGGTGACTTAAGTTGGGCTTTTTCTTGAAATACTCTTCATAAGCTGTTTTATTTTTATTGAATTGGCTGACAGACGTTCTGTTAAGCAAGTACACAACAGTACCTACTGCCTCAGCCCAGAGAAAATCTGGCAAATCTCTAGCCTTGAGCATTGTACGAACAGCTTCCATGATTGTGTGATTGTCCCTCTCTGCCTTTCTATTCTGCTGTGGGGTGTATGGTGCAGTACATTCATGCACGATCCCAGATGCTTTGAGATACTCCTTCATCTTACTGCACACGTACTCTTTGCCATTGTCTGAGCACAAAGTCTTCATCGACGTACCGTAGAGATTCTTCACAAGCTTTTCCACTTCGATGAACTTTTCAACTACATCTGACTTGTGCTTCATGAAGTAAATATATCTGTACCCCGTAGCATCATCCTTGAACAAAACATAATACCTAGCACCACCAATGGATTCAACTGGCATACGCCCACACACATCGCTATGAAAGAATTCACCAGGCTTACTAGCACGATCCACCGACTTGTTAAACGTCAGCCTGTGCGACTTACCGTACTGGCAAGGCTCGCAGAAAAATTCGTCTGCTTTTGTTAACTTGATACCGTCGATGAGTCCTCCGGTGACTAATCCCTTGATAGCACGCTGATTCAAATGAGCCAATCTCTCATGCCACAGTTTTAAATCAAGTTCACACATGTTCACCTTCTGTCGGTCGGACGCTGCAACCCGGAAAAATAACCAATAAATCGAGTTGCTTTGTTTTACTCCAACAGCCAAAATTTTACCATTCTTAAGTAACTGAACTTCTTCTCCTGTGAAATTTACTGACATTCCTTTTGCAGCACACTGTCCAATCGACAACAAATTCTTTTTCAGTTCCGGTACATATAGCACATTGTTGATTCGAGCCTCAAGCCACTCGCCGTTCAACAATCTGTTGACAAACACGGTACCCTCCCCTGCTACAGCGCATTCGCCGTTGTCTTCCAGCACTATCGTACCGCCGTTTACACTCGGTAGGTAATCAACTATCCAGTCCTTGCGATGAGTCACATGCGCTGAAGCACCACTGCCGGCAAACCAAACTTCTTCCGTACCAGCTTCTAGAAGTCTTCTTGTTTGCACTGGGGTAGGTTTCCATGAATTTTCTATGGTTCTCTGCTTGTTCTCAGATGCCAAGCCTTCTTCGACAACAAATGCTACGTTCGACTTATTTCCAACAGACGAACGCTTTTCCACGACAAACGCCACATTCTGCGAAGAATCTGAGGCTTGTGTTTTTCCTTCCTTATTCTTGCGCTGTGGACACTGCGGTCTGTAGTGGCCTTTTTTATGACAATGATAACACTCGATGTGACTTTAATCCGGCTTCGTACCTGACTTTTTCTCTGTACTTTGTTTACCTGAAGCACCTGGTTTCTTTCATCCCATCGTGGCTGCCAATGCGACTGTTTCCTTTTCATCCTCTCCTAACAGACTTTCCTCCTCGATGAGCCGTTCCAACAGAAACTCAACTGTCTGTTTCTCTGAATCGACACTGCTCCATGCTGTACGTAAATTTCTGTACTTGGAGGGCAAACTAGTCAGGATTTTCGACATGATAACTAGATCCGGCAGACTCTCTCCTAAATCAAGCAACTGCATAGCCATATTTTGCACTTTGGAAACATGCTGCGCTACACTATCCGATGCATTCATTTTATACTCATGAAATCTTTGCATCAGAATCAGCTTATTTGTTGCTGACTTGCGCTCATGTATGGCACTCAGCTTGCTCCACATTTCCTTTGAACTGGAACACGCAAGGAGACAATGTAGTTGTTCTTCCTCTATGGATGATGAAATGAGAAACATTGCTTGCGCATCGCCTTTAATTCAAGCCTTGCCATCGTTAGATGTACTGTCTTCTGGCTTTACTCTACTGCCATTCACAATGTCTAACAGATCGTGCGCGATCAAAATAGCCTTCAGCTGAAACTTCCAAACAAGAAAGTTCTTTCCATCAAACTTGGTTACATGCCTCGTGGACAGTTCAGCGGCCATTTTTAATCACTTCACGCACTGCCGGTAATACCACGCAAAAACTAATTTAAACTCTCACACTACAATAAACTGGGCCCATAACCTGTTAAATATAGAGAGTATGCGAGTGGACTAGAAAGAATAAATATAACGTAACTCGGGAACTACGATCTGTAATGTGAATATTTATTACGACGAATCTGGAAGGGCTTACAATATCTCGTACACAGGGCTCCAATGCTCGTGACGAACTAACTCGCGTAGGCACTTTCATCATCCATATACCTATACATTTGTTTTGCTGGTAAAGCAGATGTCGCTACTACCAGCTCATAATGAGAAACAACATTGACAGCTTGGGATCTCGTTTATCTAATATATAAGTAAAAAGTCGAACAAGTAGGCACACTGTGTCATTAGGGATTGGGATTTCGTTTGTTAATTATATAAATATAGATGCAGACAAATAAGCGCACTGAGTCTATGAGGAATGGCCGCTTAGGATTTTTTTCATTATATAAAGAAACGAAAGTGCGGACAAATAAGAACACTTGGTCATTAGAGAATGGCTGCTTAAGATTATGTTCATTATATAAACAAATGGAAGATCAGACAAGTAGGCGCACTTTATCTCTTGGGATTGCCGAATCAGTGATTGGCTGCTTGGGATTTTTTTTTATTTAAAAATAAAATAAAAGAGCAGACAAGTGAGCGCACTGGGTCTTTGGAGATTGGCCGCTTGGGATTTCGACTATCGTATAAATTAACAAGAGTTTGGACAAGCGTGCACACTTGGTTATTGTATATTGGATGTTTAAGATATTGTTCATTGTATAAATGAACGAAAGATTGGACAAGTAGGCACATTGGGGCATTGGACATTGGTTGCATGAGGTTTTGTTTCTTAATGAAAGAAATAAAGTGGGGACAAGTAAGCGCACTGAGTCTATGGAAATTGGCCGCTTGGGATCTCCTTTATTATATAAATTAACAAAAGTTTGGACAAGTAAGCACACTCGGTCATTGAAGATTGGCCGCTTGTGAGTTTGATCCCTGAATCATAAAACGAAAGTGCTGATATTTTAGCGCACTCGGTTATTGAGGATTGGGCTCATAGGATTTCTTTTATTATACAATTAAAAGAAAGTTTTGACAAATAAGCACACTTGGACGTTAGAGATTGACCGTTTAAGATTTTGTTCCTTTTATAAATAAACAAAACGTTCGACAAGAAGGCGTACAAGGTTATGCGGAACTGCCAAATTAAGAATTGGCTGCTTGGGGTTTATTTATTTAAAAAATTAACAAAAGATTGGACAAGTAGGCAGATTGGGGCATTGGGAATTGGCTGCTTGAAATTTCGTTGAGTTAAAAAATAAATAGAAGTGCACACACGTTAGCGTACTAGGTCATTGGATATCAGCTTTTTAGAATTTTGTTTATTATATTAATAAACGAAAGTACTAACTCGTAAGTGCACTGTGTTATTAGGGATTGGCTGCTTAGGATGTTGTTCATTTACAGATAAATAAAAGTGCGGTCAAGAGAGCACACTTGGTCATTGGAAATCAGCCAGTTGGAAATTTGTTAATCATACAAATGGAAACTCTGACGTTGGAAACTGGCCCCTTGAGATTTTGTTCGTTCAATGAATAAACGAAAGGACAAACAAGTAAACTCACTGGGTCATTGGCTTGTAAGCTTGAAATTTTATTGATTAAAAAAATAAATAAATGAAAGTTTTGACAAGTACGCGCACGGCGTCATTGGGGATCGGCTGTTTGAGATTTCGTTGAATATTATTGGTCATTAAATATTAGCTGCTTAAGATTTCGTTCACTTAAAATACAAGTGTAAGAGCAGACAAGTAAGCGTACTGCATAATTGGGACTATTTTGCTTGAGATTTTGTTGATTTTATAAACAAACGGAAGTGTGGACGGGTAAACGTACTCTCATTGAGGATTGGCCGCTTGTAGTTGCGTTTATTAAAAAACAAAATAAAAGTGGGGACAAGTAAGCGCACTCAGTCATCGAGAAATGGCTGCGTGGAAGTTCTTTTGTTGTATATAAAAAAAGCAGTGCAGACAAGTAAGCACACTGGGACTTTGGAGATCGGCTGTTTGAAATTTCGTTTATTACATACATAAACTGAAGCGTAGACTGGTAGGTGCCCTGTGCCATTGGCGATTGACTGCTAAGGTATTTGTTTATTTGATTAATAAATAAAAAGTTTGGACACGTAAGAGCACGGGATCATCTGGCATTGGCCGCTTATACTTTCATTCATCTAATAAATAAATAAATAAAGTAGGGACAAGTAAACAAACCGGGTCATTAGTGATTTGCCCCTTTGGGAATTTGTTGATTGTAATAATAAGCAAAAGTGCTGACAAGTAAGCGCACTCGTTAATTAGGGATTAGCCACGTGGAATTTTTTTTTTTAATATATGTATAAAAAAAGTGCGGACAAGTAAAAACACTCGATCACTGGAGATTGGCAGCTTGAGATTTTGTTCATTTCGTAAATAAATGAAGGTGCGGACAAGTAGGCGCACTTGGACTTCGGGGATTGGTTGCTTGAGATTTTGTTCTTTTAAAAAATAAAACAATGCAGAAAAGTGTGCGCACTCGGTCTTTGAGGATTGTCCGCTTTTAATTTTGTTTTCTAGATCACTATACGAAATTTTGGACAAGTAAGCGCACTAGCTTATTGGGGATTGGCCGCTTGGGATTTTGTTTATTATATTAATAAACGAAAACGCTAACAAGTGAGCGCACTTGGAAATTAAGGATTGGCTGCATGGAGTAATTTTATTATATAAATGAAGGGAAGTAAGGAGAAGTAAGGGCACTGGAACTTTGGGGGTAGGCCACTCAGGATTTTGTTTTTTGGTTGACTAAACGGATTTTTGGACAAGTAAGCGCAACAGGTTATTAGGATTGGCAGTTTGAGATTTTAATTATTATATTGATAAACAGAAGTGCTGATAAGTAAGCTAACTCAGGCATTGGGGATCGGTAGCGTAGGATTTATTTTATCATATGATTAAGGGTAGTGCAATCAAGTAAACGCACTGGGTTCTTGGGGATTAACCGCTTGAGATTTTGTTTATTTCATAAATGAATGCGGACAAGTAGGTGCACTTCGTCATCGAGGATTGGCTGCTTGGGATTTTGTTCATTTAAGTAAGAAATAAAAATGTAGACAATTAAGCGTAGTGGGTCTTTGAGAATTGTCTGCTTGGAATTCTTTTTTTTTTATAACTAAACGAAATCTTAGACAAGTAAGCGTTTTAGGTATTTAGAGATATGCTGCTCAGGATTTCGTTTATCATGTGAATTACCGAAAAATTGGATAAGTAAGCACACTCGGTCATTTAATATTCGCTGCTCAACATTTTGTTCAGTTAAAATTCAAGTATAAGGGCAGACAAGTAAGCACACTGCATAATTAAGACTCTTTTGCTTGATATTTTGTTCATTTTATAAATAAACGGAAGTGTGGACGAGTAAACGCACTGGGTCATTGGTGATTGGCCGCTTGGGGTTTCGTTTATTAAAAAACGAAATAAAAGTAGGGACAAGTAAGCGTACTGAGTTCATGGGAACTGACCGCTTGAAATTCTGTTTTCTAAATAACTAAACGAAATTTCAGACAAGTTAGTGCACTAGATTATTGGGGATTGGCCACTTGGGATCATGTTTATTATATTAATAAACAAAAGTGCTGACAAGTAAGCGCACTCTGACAATGGGAATCGGCCACATAGGTTTCTTTTCATTGTATAAACAAAAAAAGTGCAGACAAATAAGCACATTGGGTTATTGGGGATTGGCCGCTTAAGGTTTCGTTTATTATGTCAATAAACAAAAGTGTAAACTTGTAAGCGCCCTGTGTCTTTAGGAATTGGCTGCGTGAGATTTTGTTCATTCAATAAATAAATAAAAGTGCGGACAAATGAGCACACTAGCTTATTGGGGATTAGCCGCTTGGAATTTTGTTTAATATATTAATAAACAAACGTGCTGACAAGTAAGCACACTGGATCATCGGGCATTGACCTTTTGAAGTTTCGTTTATCCAACAAATAAATAAAATAGGGTTAAGTAAGCGCACTGGGTCATGGGGGATTGGCTGCTTAAATTTTTGTTCATTATTCAAATCAACGAAAGTGCGGATACGTTGGCACACTAGGGCGTTAGAAGTTAAACGCTCAAGACTTTGTTCAGTTAAGAAATAGGTATAAGTGTGGATAACTTAACGCACTGCATCATTGGCAATTGTCTGCTTGAGGTTTTCGTTATTTGATAAATAAACCCCGCTTGCAAATTTTTTTATTTAATTAATAAGTAAAAGCTTAAACAAGTCAGCACACTGGGTCACAAGGCATTAGCCGCTTGGAATTTTTTCACCTAATTAATAAATAAACGTGCAGACAATTAAGCACACGATGTCATTAAGAATTGGCCGACTTAAGAAAGTGCAGACCAGTTGGCAAACTAGGTCATTGGGAATTGGCCACTTGGGACTTTGTTTGTTTGATAAATAAATATAAGTGTGACAAAGTAAGCGTTCTGGACCATTAGAGATTGGCCGCTGAAGATTTTCTTTATTATGTAAACAAATGAAAATGCGGACAAGTTTGGCTGCTTGGGGTTTGGTTTATTTAAGAAATAAGTAGAATTGTGAACAAGTAAGCGTACTATGTTATTATATTTTGGCTGCTTAGGATTTTACTTATCATGTAAATGATTGAAAGTGAAGATTTGTAAGAGCACTCCATCATTGGTGACTGGCCGCTCGGGATTTCCTATTTTATATAAAAGAACAGTAGTTCGAACAAGTGAGCGCTCTAGGTCATTGGAGATTGGCTGCTTGGGATTTTGTTTATTATGTTAGTTAACGAAAGCTTGGTCAACTAAGTGCACTGGGTCATCAGAGACTGACTGCTTGGAATTTTGTTTATTATATAAATTAACGAAAGCAAAGATTAGTAGAAGGATTGCTGACTGCTATTCTACGAAGTGATCTTTTTTTTTCACAGTGGTGCGAGCGCGCCACCGTGGCCATGACGCTGAACCAGGCACTCAATTTTTTTTTACTTGAAAAGCATGGTAGGGGTATGCGCCTACGAGGAGAGGAGTGAATTCGCTTGGAAATGTCCATATATCTTGGTGACCCGTCGAAGGGGTATACTTTAGCTGCGCCTAAGAGGAGAGAAGTGAAAATGTCGGTTATATAGCTGTATAGCTTAACACACAGCCAGGGCAAGCGATGACACGAGTTTTTTTCTTTTGAGTCTGTTGACTGTGCAACCAAGTATACGCTATACATACATTTAACTGACTTGCTCTCGCTCTGACTTTAATGTTATCTATAAATCTGATTTGATTAAATTGTAGAACTTAATGCTCATTAATAATATGCAACAGCTTTTGATTGCAATACATTATTTTTAAATTTTTTCGTACTCTTAACATTCCTAAATCCATTTAAGTTTTAGAAAAATATATAGCTTAAACTTAATCTTTTAAGGTTTTTAGTACAGCTTTAACAACTAATATATTAATTTTACATGTCCTAACTGCTGCGAACTGTAGGACAAACTCTGGAGGATATCTATGAACATATGTGACTTCGGAAGAAGATTTATGTGTCCTTTGGATGGCTGAAATGAAAAAGGCTTATACCGCTTCGTGGATTTTTCAGCACTTAAGGGTTTAAGTCTACATTATTGTAAATTTTTTTCTTTTTTTTTTTGTTTTTTAATTCGAATTATCATTTTGTTTTTTTTTTTTTTTATTTATGTTCCATTCAAAAATATATATGTGTCGTCAACATTTTTTTTCGCGTACATCAAAATAACTTTTGTTACTTTGATACTTCTTGTTATCAAGGTTGTTCCATAAATTTTAATACTAAAATAACTTTTTAGGATTTGAACATAATTTGTGGATTTTAAAACTTTTAAGAAATTATGAACATCCTATTAACGACAAAAATAAGCCAAAGGCAGAAGAACATCCATTTTTTTACTACCATTATATCAAACATGATTATTACCAGTAAATTTAACATTTAGTTATACGTAAATATTTATCTACGTCTTTTATTATACTTTTTAGCTTATATTTACATTTCTTATTAATACCTTGTAGTTATAACATTAATAATATTTNCACTAATCTACATGATATTGACATTTGCTCGCACGTGCAAATGTAACACGCATCAGCCTAACAGGGTCAATCAGGAATTTGGAATGGACCGTCGTATTCGCAATTATCATTCATCCGTTCTCGCAGGTATAAATTTACTCTTTATTCTTGTTGATCTGCACCTTAGTTATTTTTGACACCTCAATATGTTAAAAAAAAGGGACATCAGTGATCGTAAGTTCAAAATTTCGATTCGTAAGATAAATGCGAATTTGTATTTGTTTTAAGATTTTATCAACGAATAAAATCAAGGTTGCCTTTAAATTTTTTCATTTTATTTTTTACTTCTCATATCAATTATTTAAAAGAGAATTAGTGTCAATAAACTATGCTGATTAATAAGTAGTAATCATAACTGTAATATGACCTAAGGTAAATTGTCTTGTAATTTTCAAGTAGTTAAACATCTAATTAATTATTCCTAGGTAAACCACAAAGGTTCACTAGAAATTAAACGAAACGTTATTTTTTATTAACGCAGAGCGGGAAGAAAATTTCCCGACGAGTACCCTTTTTGAAATTTCATAATTTTCTCCACGACTAAGATGCCTATTAAGATGTTAACTACCATAAGGAATAAATAGTCAGTTTTCGATAAAATTAGTATAATTCTACGAATGCATTAGCATTATTCATATAAGACCTTTTGTTGGTTCAGAGATGAGTTATAAATAAAACGAATTCTCGTACTTATTCATTTATTACTATAAAAAAAATTGGAATTTCTCAACTTAAGTTGCACTTTTAATCTTCGCGATCGGTTAATTAATTTTACATTTTATGCAACGAACAATAATTTGCATAAATTTATTCGATTGTTTGTAGTTGATAACATAGACTATCGAAAAACACCTCTAGGATTATAACGCAAGGCGTCTAATTTTTTTTTTTTTGTTACAGTAACATAGTCGTATTATCGATATATTCAACCACGTGACACAGGTTGCTTTTATAAAAATCTCGCGGAATTCTCACGACGAGTAGCTTAACTTTAAAATCTTCAAAATGCCTGATTTATAGTTCTACATATTTATTTTCGAGAATCATAGCTTAGTTAATTTATTGTAAAGAAGTAGGCACTTAAATACAGGGAACTATAGTTTAAATACTTCACGATTTTAAGGAAAAAATGGTAAACTAGAATTATAATTGGTCAATTTTTTTAGAAAACTGTAGATTTTTTTACGATTTTAAACTATAAATGTATATACTGATACTATTTCAAGGGGGTTGTCGAGGTACATTCAACTTTAAAATTGAATTTTCGTATTAAAAATGTCTTTGTTATGACTTTTCTTAACAAAACAGGTGAATAATTTAATAATTAGATGTATAGGACAGAAAAATGCCCAGGAAAGCAAACACAAACGTTAAAACGACGAATTAACCCAACTTTCGTCTCAGACTGTACTACTACATAGGTATTCTAGTAACGTCGTAATTAGACTTTAAACTGTTATATTTTGAAAATGGTGAAGCTAGGTTTCCCTAATTTTTTATACTTATTTAAACTATAATAAACCTTAACAAATTGGTTTTTTAAAAGATTTTTAAGAAAAATTCAAGACTTCTGAGTAAAAACGTGCATTTTCCGATAAGTCTTTCATAAGAGCATGTGTATTAGTGGCCAACTTCGCGATTTTATTTCTCAAAAATGGTGAGGCTAGGCTCTTCAAAATTTCAATATGTTATTTATAATACCGAAACATACCTATACAATTTTTTTTATAAATTTAAAAAAAAAATTGAACATCTACCTGAATTCTCAATCGAAGCTTTTACTAGCAGAAACAGACTCAGGCTCCGTTTTTATTGATACATGAATTTGTAGTTAAAAAATTTTTTGTGGTTCTCACAATTCCTGACTCTAAATCATTTGTCAGGTAAGTATAATGAAGAGTCTTTTCAGAGTAATAGGAAAAAGAAAACCTTTTCAAACTGAATATAAGAAAAAGCCAGTAATTTTATTTCTCCGATTTTAAATTAGTACTACATTTATGTATACAAAGTGACCATTTTCATGTTGCCCTCCCCATTAAAATTTTTGTTTATTGACGAAACAAGTTGTCGGACGCACGTAGTTCGAGAAAATTTACGAGGATTCTCGTGGTGTTATCAGAATAAGGGTAAGTTTCCTCGTTTTAAAGATAAAATTTCAATTTCAACTAAAAGAAAATTATTGGTTAGATTTGATGACATAATCGTAATCTCCATCACTTTTTACGTTGATTAGTACCATTTCTCGATGAATTTATAATTACTTCATTAAGTTGATTAAGATAACTCTAATTAATATAATTAATAATTTGAAAAGTACTTGAGTACTTGGACTTAGCGTTCTTTAATCTCAGTTGCCAACTTCGCTCGAAGATGTAGAACGATGTGTTGTCAGTATATTTGTATTAGTATTTCTAAGGTTATGCCTTCTCCGCAATTGTTTGCATTGTCACCGCGTATAATTAATTTTAACATTAAGTTAAACTGTTAAAATAAAAAAAAACTCAAAATGCAATTGCTTTTTTCAAGGCTTTGAGGGGGGTGCGGGAAAGAGAGGTGCGATGTTTTACGTTATGTATGCGTGGCGTGCGCGACCACCCTACCTTTTTTCATTGCGGTCTTAATTAATCTAGCAAATATTTATTAACGTTATTTTTCACAGCAAATCGACTGACTTAAACTTTTTATATAACGATTCCTAAGTTACTATTTTATGGTTAGTTAGAATTTCATTAAACATTGTCTGTTCATTCTAGTTTAGTTTTCAATTGTAAGAGTGATTTTTGACAGTTCTCCGTAAGAGCTCATGTTAAAGTACGAGAATTCGTTTTATTTATAACTCATCTCTGAACCAACCAAAGATCTTATATGAATTATGCTAATGCTTTCGTAGAATTATACTTAATTTTATCAAAAACTGACTATTTATTCCTTGTGGAATTTAACATGTTAATAGGCATCTTAGACGTAGAGAAAATTATGAAATTTCAAAGAAAGTACTCGTCGAAAAATTTTCTTCCCGCTCTGCGTTTATGAAAAATAATGTTTCGTTTAATTCTTAGTGAACCCTTGTGGTTTACCAAGGAATAATTAATTAGATGTTTAACTACTTGAAAATTTCAAGACAAATTACCTTAGGTCATATTAAAGTTATGTATACTACTTATTAATCAGCATAATTTATGAACGCTTATTCTCTTTTAAATAATTAATATGAGGAGTAAAAAATAAAATGAAAAAATGTAAAAGCAACCTTGATTTTATTCGTTGATAAAATCTTAACACAAATACAAATTTGCATTTATCTTACAAATCGAAAATCGAAATTTTGAACTTACGATAACTGATATTCCCATTTTGTAACATATTGAGGTGTCGGAAATAATTAAGGTGCAGATTAATAAGAATAAAGGGTAAATTTTTACCTGCGAGAATGTATGAATGATAATTGCGAGGACGACGGTCCATTGCACAATTACTGATTGACCCTGTTGGGCTGATGCGTGTTACATTTGCATGTTCGTGCAAATGTTAATATCATGTAGATTAGTGGTTATTCTCAAATGTATAAGGACCCTGATGGGTAAAAAATAGCCTCCTGACGGATTTTCTCTGACTAGTGTCATATGTCCCTGATTCAAATAATCCTGTATGACGGCTGTATATTCGTCGCAACAACCAGGGTCCACCTTAAATTTTTGTTCCAAAGCCTTAAAGCGTTTAAATGCCTGGGACTGGGAATAACCAAGGTCTGTTTTTGGTTGTATGTATGGCAGTTTGACCACGTACCGTCCCTCGTTGTTGCGTCGAACATTTGCAACGTAGTGTGCTTCACAGTCTATTTTTTTCTGAGATTAAATTTTTTTTTCACCCAATTTTCTATATCTCCCAAAATTTAGTGAATTGCCTATTAAGATGCAATAAATTGGACATTCCTGATTTCTGTACATTAGGATTAATGCCGTCCGCGATTACCCACCCTAATAATGTCTTTTGCAAATATAGGTCGCAATTTTCTCTCGTCAAATTAATTTGACCTATTGAGAACAAGGATAAGGTAGTACCAGAGACAATTAATGGATCTATCGGGCCTGGGCTGTAAAAAGCGGGATCGGCCAACCGAACTTTGGGCGGAATATGTAAGGTTTCACGTGGGAAAATGTCATTTGGGACTCTGTCTACGATGACATTGACCACCAACAAGGTTAGAACCCTTTGAAATTCATTAATCCTAGATTGCAGGGTTAATTCGACACTCCCCCTCGACTTCACTTGTACTCCTTTGATTGCGCTAATTGACATTTCGTGGTTCTTTATCGTTCAGCCAAGGCGCTGCACCAAGTTTTCTGTAACAAGGATGGCAGTGGCGCAAGTATCCAATAACGCGAAAATGAAATAAATAATTTAATTAAAAACTGACTATTTATTCCTTATGGTAGTTAACATTTTAATAGGCAACTTAGTCNGTGAATACTTGGTAAACTCTTGGCAAGTGCTTGAAGAAAACTTTCTAGGCATTTCTTTGAGTTTTGGCAAGAATGAGAATCAAAATTATTCTCAATGTCAGTCACATTTCAAACTTGTATTTGGTCTCAAGATACGTCGAATAGTATCTAAATAAGTCGGAACACAAGTCTTAAAAATGATTTTAAAATTGCATTGGATGTCAAAATTGCGCAGCTTGGCGCGCTAGGACCCTCGGGCAGGCGTGACAAAAAAGGTACTCTTAGACAAATAATATACATGAACTGCGCGTAGGCATTTTCCATGATTTTTCGACTTCAAAAACAGCTAAATACTCAGTTGTAACACAAATCTTAAAAAAGATGTAAAAATTGCATTGGATGTCAAAATTGTGCAGCTTGGCGCGCTAGGACCCTCGGGCAGGCTTGACAAAAAAGGTACTTTTAGAGAAATAATATACATTAACTGCGCGTAGGCATTTTCCATAAAAACAGTGCGTATGCAAGATAAAAATTACGAAAAATGACATATCAAACTCAGAACAGGTCACAGAAAAAGTATAGAAGTCAGCCTAAAAATAAGTCGCAAAAATAAGTTTTAAATTTATTCTCAATGTCAATCACATTTCAAACTCATATTTGGTCTCAAAATACGGTTTACAATTAGTCTCTATAGAGCCATTTTTTGTTATTTTTATCTCGCATACGCACTGTTTTTATGGAAAATGCCTACGCGCAGTTAATGTATATTATTTGTCTAAAAGTACCTTTTTTGTCAAGCCTGCCCGAGGGTCCTAGCGCGCCAAGCTGCACAATTTTGACATCCATCGCAATTTTAACATTGTTTTTAAGATTTGTGTTCCAGCTATTTTAAATTACAATTATAAGACGTATTTTAATCTTTAATATAAATTTGAAATGTGACTGACATTGAAAATAATTTTAATAATTATTTTTGCAACTTATTTGAATCTGACTTTTATATTTATTTTGTGACCTGTTCGAAGTTTGTATGTCATTTTTCGTAATTTTTATCTAGCATGCGCACTGTTTTAATGAAAAATGCCTCCATGCAGTTTATGTATATTATTCGTCTAAGAGTACCTTTTTTTGTCACGCCTGCCCGAGCGTCCTAGCGTGCCAAGCTGCAAAATTTTGACATCCATCGCAATTTTAACATTGTTTTTAAGATTTGTGTTCCAGCTAATATAAAGAATAATTATATTAGACGTATCTTAAGACTAAATACAAGTTTTAAATGTGGCCTACATTAAGAAAAATTTTTTTTTTTCGTGCGTAGATAATAACTAAGTTTAGAACAGGAAGTGAATTTCCCGACGAGTACTTTTTTTGAAATTTCATAATTTTTTCCACGACTAAGTTGCCTATTAAAATGTTAACTACCATAAGAAATAAATAGTCAGTTTTTAATTAAATTATTTATTTCATTTTCGCGTTATTGGATACTTGCGCCACTGCCATCCTTGTTACAGAAAACTTGGTGCAGCGCCTTGGCTGAACGATAAAGAACCACGAAATGTCAATTAGCGCAATCAAAGGAGTACAAGTGAAGTCGAGGGGGAGTGTCGAATTAACCCTGCAATCTAGGATTAATGAATTTCAAAGGGTTCTAACCTTGTTGGTGGTCAATGTCATCGTAGACAGGGTCCCAAATGACATTTTCCCACGTGAAACCTTACATATTCCGCCCAAAGTTCGGTTGGCCGATCCCGCTTTTTACAGCCCAGGCCCGATAGATCCATTAATTGTCTCTGGTACTACCTTATCCTTGTTCTCAATAGGTCAAATTAATTTGACGAGAGAAAATTGCGACCTATATTTGCAAAAGACATTATTAGGGTGAGTAATCGCGGACGGCATTAATCCTAATGTACAGAAATCAGGAATGTTCAATTTATTGCATCTTAATAGGCAATTCACTAAATTTTGGGAGATATAGAAAATTGAGTAAAAAAAAATTTAATCTCAGAAAAAAATAGACAGTGAAGCACACTACGTTGCAAATGTTCGACGCAACAACGAGGGACGGTACGTGGTCAAACTGCCATACATACAACCAAAAACAGACCTTGGTAATTTCCAGTCCCAGGCATTTAAACGCTTTAAGGCTTTGGAACAAAAATTTAAGGTGGACCCTGGTTGTTGCGACGAATATACAGCCGTCATGCAGGATTATTTGAATCAGGGACATATGACACTAGTCAGAGAAAATCCGTCAGGAGGCTATTTTTTACCCATCAGGGTCCTTATACATTTGAGAATAACCACTAATCTACATGATATTAACATTTGCACGAACGTGCAAATGTAACACGCATCAGCCCAACAGGGTCAATCAGTAATTGTGCAATGGACCGTCGTCCTCGCAATTATCATTCATACATTCTCGCAGGTAAAAATTTACCCTTTATTCTTATTAATCTGCACCTTAATTATTTCCGACACCTCAATATGTTACAAAATGGGAATATCAGTTATCGTAAGTTCAAAATTTTGATTTTCGATTTGTAAGATAAATGCAAATTTGTATTTGTGTTAAGATTTTATCAACGAATAAAATCAAGGTTGCTTTTACATTTTTTCATTTTATTTTTTACTCCTCATATTAATTATTTAAAAGAGAATTAGCGTCCCTAAATTATGCTGATTAATAAGTAGTAATCATAATTTTAATATGACCTAAGGTAATTTGTCTGGAAATTTTCAAGTAGTTAAACATCTAATTAATTTTTCCTTGGTAAACCACAAGGGTTCACTAAGAATTAAACGAAACATTATTTTTCATAAACGCAGAGCGGGAAGAAAATTTTCCGACGAGTACTTTCTTTGAAATTTCATAATTTTCTCTACGACTAAGATGCCTATTAACATGTTAAATTCCATAAGGAATAAGTAGTCAGTTTTTGATGAAATTAAGTATAATTCTACGAAAGCATTAGCATAATTCATATAAGATCTTTGGTTGGTTCAGAGATGAGTTATAAATAAAACGAATTCTCGTACTNGAAAATTTTTCGACGAGTACTTTCTTTGAAATTTCATAATTTTCTCTACGACTAAGATGCCTATTAACATGTTAAATTCCATAAGGAATAAGTAGTCAGTTTTTGATGAAATTAAGTATAATTCTACGAAAGCATTAGCATAATTCATATAAGATCTTTGGTTGGTTCAGAGATGAGTTATAAATAAAACGAATTCTCGTACTTTAACATGAGCTCTTACGGAGAACTGTTAAAAATCACTCTTACAATTGAAAACTTAACTAGAATGAACAGACAATGTTTGATGAAATTTTAACCTGTGACGAGGTGAAATTAGTGGCACTAAATTTCCCTTTAACCCAGGGACGCCTCCTTGCTCTCTTCTTTTTTTGAGGCCTACTCGTTATTAACTACCTAATTATTTTTATGTATTTGTGTTTGGGGGCCTGCGCAAGCTGGTCGGGACGATGAAGGCGCTAAGTTTGATTGGTGGAGACGACAGCGGCTGCGGCGGAAGAACTTAAAAACGCGCAGGAAATCAGTGGAGTGCAGCGAAAGTCAACGAGAGGATGGCCTCCAGAAGCCGGAGAGGGGAGTCAGTCTTGCTCGAGCCGTGCAGCGTAGCATTCGAAGCGCGAGCGTTTCGAGGCTTTTTTTCTGCGGTACCTTTGTTGGTAGCAAGAGCTTTTCTTTTGAGATCGTTGAGTGTTGAACGAGAGAGAGTGATGGTAGAGAAGAAGCGGAGGAATCGAGTTGCGAAAGTTAAAGCGTGGTGAGGAACGTGAGTTGGGGACGGAGGCCAGGGTTGTCATCGAAGCGAGAAATAGCTGGATCGAGGTCACGGGAGCCAAGCCAAGGCGTTTGAGAGAGAAAGGAGAGAACCTGCCAGCAGCTGAGGATCGAGGAGCCACCCTAGGCGTCAGACAACGTCGGGACGAGGTAGGGTGTTTGGGGGCTAGCTGCATGCAGGTGAGAGTGGAGGGATTGAGTGTTCCGGGGCTAGGACGGTTCGAGAAGACGTGCCGGATAGTGGGAGTAAGTAGATCTGGGGGACTTAAGGAGCCGGTCCGAGTAGCGTGGACGCGTGTGTGAGAGCTGTGAGAGAGGGATGTAGAAAGGAAAGTGCGAAGCTGGGCACGAGCTGGGGAGGGCATAGTGACTAGGTGTAGGCGAGGAGAACCTGGATGCGGAAGCAGGGAGATCGAGAGAGACAGACTGTTGACCTAAGGGCAGAGTGCAATGGTGGTGGGACTAAAGGCGTGTGGACTTATACTGTAGGACGTGGGTGTCAGCCCAGTGAAAAAGTGTACGTGCTCGCGCGATCGCGGTCGACGTCGGTGCCGTGGCCGCTGAATCGCCGCACCCTCGATTGGTGTTCCTCCCGGAGCCAGGGGAGCTCGGCGTGGACCTCTTTTTGGTTAAGAGACGGCGGTAAGGAGATGTATAACAGCGAGAGATCAGGAGAGAAAACTCAGTCGCCTGTTTCCAGGCCGTGGAACTCCTTCCCGGAAAGCAGTTCGTGACAATTGGCATCCCGTGTGGGGAGGAGCGACTAGCACATCGGAATCAGGGAGTGCGTCAAGGTTAAGGGGACAAAGTTTAGTAGTGTCAACAGTCAATTTGTGCAAATAACGCGCGGTAGTGGGTTTATTTTATTTGCGTGGATGAGAGGGCGCATGCGCAGAGAGTAAATTATAAGTGGAAGGACGCCGAGTGACTGTAGGGGATGCTCGTGTGTGGTTGGTTAATGCTTTAGCGGTAGCGTGCGTGAACGATAGGGTACAAGTCAGGTGCTCCTAACCAGGGCAGACAGGATTCTTGTGAGTGCGGGATAGTGACTGAATTATTCGAGAGAGATTGTGCTAGTCCCCGGGTAGTAGTCAATCGGGTCAGAAGGTGTCGAACGAAGTTCCAGCCCGTCCGTTATAGCGTAAAAGTATACGTGTGTGATATTTAAATAGTAAGTTTACCTGTGGATCTTGGTACGGGGAAAGCGCATTGCCCGCGCTTAGGACAATTAAATAATAAGGTTAGGTGTTACATACTACGCGATTGTGTCGCCTTTAGTGCTGTGTCGCATCGGAGTACTGCAGTGAAATAGTAAGTATCCGTAACACTATTAGTAGTAGTAAATTGTGACAACTGGCATTCTTCGTGACATAACGTGAGCTTGGGTTGCATCTACGCTGTGCCACGGCGGATCTCCTAGAAGCTCTGGGAGATAGACGATTGTAAAGAAACAAAGTGAGCTCGTGTGGCGTGCCTTGGCCGCTTACGCTGTAGCTCTTGAGAGACTCGTATCGTGAGCCCGGGGAAGATCCGTGTTGTCTACTCAGCTGCGCCTTGGAAGGCTCTGTGGCTAGAAAGGCAAACCGTGAGCTCGTATTGGGTTAATTGCCAACACCTGTTCTGTAGCTCTGTAGAAAGTCAAACTTATGATGGCCACAAAATCTGACGAAGTGGAGACGCTGTTAAGAGGGTCTCGACAGGGCTGTGACATCAAACGTTCGGTCAAAAACCTGCCATGAGACGAGTTGGACCGATAGTTGAGAATCAGAAACTTGAGTGTCCAAGGAGACGAGGGAGTACGGAGAGACCAGTTACTTCGCTACTCTCATAGAGGCGTATCCGAACAATGACGAAATACCCCTTGAAGAAGAAGACTTAGTTCTTTCTCGACTGCAAGTTAGCCTTGAGGAGGAGATAAATGAAAAGGAGAAACAACCATCTGGAGCTGCTGGATATAGCTGGGGAGAAGCACTGGAGGGAAACGTGACCTAAAAGATGACATCAGGGTTCCAGTTACCTCATAGTGCTGTGACTGCTGAGGAAGTGGAGCGTCAGGTTTAAGCTGAACGCATTCACACGTTTTTGGAGGCTTTGGCTAAAGCTAAGGAACGGAGCGAAGAAGAGAGAGGGAAGGAATCCTGGGAGGAGGCTTCTCAGACGTGGGCGGGTAAAACGTCGGATCCCAGCCAGCATCTGCCCCCTCAGTCAGTTGAGTCACGGCCCCCGACGTCCTGCACTACCTCGACTATGACCACTACATCCACCCGTCCACGACCCCTTCCGCGGGAGCCATGGCATTCGGATTTTGCGGGGACCTAGTGAATAAAATGGGCCACTCCACGCCGTATCCAAAGCCCCGGGTGCTCACTAATGTACCCCTATTCCCGCAGCAGATGGCATACTACTCTGAGCAGCATATCCATGTCCTGTTGCCCAACCAGCGTACACAAGGACAGACGTTTTTATTCCTTAACTCTCTGGTACCGCAGCACAGTGTGGCCAAAAGTCCAATAAAATAAGTTCTATTTAGGGTTTTTCACACTTGAGTTGGTTGCAATGATCCTTCAAGAAACTAAAATCGTTCATAGTGATGACTAATTCGTCATGCCCCTTTCTTAGGTTTAGTTGAAATGTGGCCTTCGCTCGAGCGTCACTCTACAGTTAATACACTGAGAACGGTTGTACAGGTGAAAAATTTTACGTAATAAAGAAAATCAAATAAGACCAAATGGAATCCACTTCTGAAGGTGAGTAGAACAAGTAAAAAAAAGTACTAATTATCAATTGTTCAGTAGTGAATTAGGGAAAACATAAGCAATAGTGTCATTTTTTCACATAATTTTTCCGAAAATTAGACTTTTCAAATGATACTGCATTGAAACGCTGCAAAATAACGCTGCTTTGAAACCTTATTGAAATGATAATTAAATATATTATCTACCAAATAAAACAAGTTTTAGCTGCCAAAAGCTGCCTATTCATCTTTTATGCCCTTTTTTCGAAATCAAATTGATAGAGAGCGAGTGAGAGAGAGAGAAACGAAATATACACATGGTGCGTTTCTCTTTTATCTGAGACTTCTAATTCACGGCTCAGACATCGTTAAACAGTTAATACTACCCATAGGCTAAATGTCCAAGAGGCATGTCAAATTTTTCAACATTTACCGCGTTGCTTATGCAAGAAAAAACTATCGGCAAAAAACGATGGAGGACGTTTTCAAAAGATTTCTGATTTCATCCGATCCTTACATTTCTACTGGCCAAAAATTACCAGTAAAACCACTTAAGTTTTTATCACCTGATACAATCAATTTATTATCAGCTCCATCTGTACATAACGAAGAACAAGAGCCAGAAAGTTTGAACAGTTCCTCTGCCTCAGAGTCAAAAGTAGACGTAGATGTGGATTCCTACGAAACTAATTTTTTATTATAACATAATTGACCTAACAATTATTTGTAATTAAAAATTTTTTGTATATTTTTATGCTGAATAGATTGTTATAACAATCTTCAAAAATATTTCTTTCCTTATAACATAAAAACTCAAACCACGAATTTTCTTCGATTACAATTTTTTCTTCAAAGCAATAGCACAAAATATTTCGGAATACAATTTTTAAAATATTTATTCTTGTAACTGTAAATGTTGTGAATTTACAAAATCTCTATTTTACAATCAACTTTTATTTAAAATAAACAAAAATACATATTCTACTTTCTACAATGTATACATACAGATCGTTTTTTTAATTTCTTCATTTTTAACTGTATTAGGTGAGGCGATATCCCGCCATCTTTAATTTCATAATTCTGACAATGGATTCGTAATCAGCGACCCCAAAAACCCCCGAGTACAAGATTTCAGGTCGATCGTTAAAGTTTTCGAGTTTTGGCCGCAAAGTGCGGCCTTCAGCCGCACTGCGCGCAGTCCAATCAACTTGTGGGGTTGCTGAGGGAGGACGCGGGGTTGAGAACGACGGGAGCCCCCAGAAAACGGAGACCCAGATACCTTCGCCGATCCCTAAATCCCGAACACAGATAAACGTAGTTCCACGAGAGGAAATAGAAGAAGGCGACTTCAAGACTGCTCAAAACTGGAGTAAATTTCATCATGACTCGAAGGCACCGAACAGTATGAGGAATAAAGACAGAGAGACGGTGGGGCGAGACCCCAAATGGAGAGTACGAGTGGAGAAGGGAACTCCAAACCCTCCACCGTTTCCCCATTTGTCATTAGTTGACGATTCGGAATCGTCAGACGAAGAGACTGACTACATCTCACCTCCCCCGTTGATACCTACTCATAAGGTACGAGAACATCAGAGGCATGAGGGGATCGGACACGCAAGGGGAACTTGGGTTGAGGACCACCCTGATGTAAAATCCGTTAGAGATCACGGAGGCATCGGAAAAAGACTTCTGGGTCAGGCAGCGCGAGGATCAGCGAGAGATCAACCGTTGTCCTCTTTCTCTAGGACGAAACGAACTCCAAGAGACCGAGACAATTAGGCGGGCTCCAATAGCGAAGATGACCTGCGAGAAGGTGGAGGGAAGCCCCGACGGACAAGTGAGCCTCGTAATAGACATGGTCTGGAGGGGACGAAAGGTCCAAATAGACATGAAGCGGGACTTTTACGCCCGGACCCAGGGAAAAACGGAGAAAATCTCGGTCTTCCTTACGAATTTTCGGTACATTGCCTCTAAGTTCTGTACGCCATTACCCGACAGAACTCTGGCTGATGGAGCCTATCGGAACCTCTTGCCAAAGTACCGACGGCACGATGGCCGACAAGGTTATCTGCTCACTAGAAGATAAAGAGACCTATGGAAGGAGATGGGAGAGCCAGAAAGACTTAGACGGACGCTGCTGGCCGCCTCCGATAGCTGACGCCATGCATGTACCAGGCGCGGCTTACTCGAATCCTCCGGGGCGAATTCGCTTTACGGAAGTACAAGAATTGGCCGAGCGACAAGGAGAGCAGCATGAGAGATGGAGAAGTGCTCGGCTTGGTAACGGGGGTGCCCTGTATGACGAGCCGCGCTCACCAGCTCTATCCCCAGAACCTCCTACCGCCTCAGTACTGCTAACCCCTGCAGCGGACGAGCCGGCCTTTCAACTCGCCGCAGTGACTATGGGTGTTAAACCGGGTGGCCCCTGACCATATCAGGGAGGGACGATGCAACCGGGACCACCGAGGGGAATGGACCGACCGAATTGGAGGCAGCAGGCTAATGTCGCCCCCACCTAACCCCGTCGGACGGCGTCCCCGGAACGAAATGAAGCTTTTTACGGAGCTTGCTTTACGTGTCGGGGAATAGGACACCGGGTGGTAGAATGCGCTATGGCGGAATGTTTCGCTTGTGGAAAGAAGGGAAATTTAGCCCGACACTGCCCAACCAGGCCAGTATCTGAACATCCCCGTTCTCAGAACTGTGACACACAAGGGTGCACGTTCAAAACATGCCAGAGCTGTAGTGAACTGCGAGAGAAGTTGGAAAACGGACTAGTGGAGGACCAGAGACGCTAAACGTATCTGCGTTCCCTGGGCCGGCGTTTCGGCCATTAACGCGGTCTGATCTTAACGTGGATGACGACGAATCGTTATCCGACTCGTGGGATGAATACCCGTTACCTCCCACCCCACTCGACATGGAAGATTCTACGTTCGACTGAGCGTTAGAAGGCTTAGCTAACCTCTGAAGAGAGGAGATAGCCACAACGACGGATAGAGACCACGAGGAAGAATTTCCGCCAGAACCCCGGAACTATCTGACAGTGACCTTGGGAGGACGGAATTTTAGAGCCCTGTTCGATTGCGGTGCGCAATCCTCACTTGGAGGAACCCCGCTTGCTGAGAGATATCACGATCGCCTAGTAGTAAACCATCATGAATGGAGGGATCACACCCATCCTCGGTCTACTGGCTAATTCCGAGACAGCTGGTGTGACACGGCCGATTCATCTTCGTATTGTTCCTAATATTAAGGAATACCTGATACTGGGAATGGATTTCATCCGAGCCTTCGAATTGGAGACCAAACTGGCCAAAGGGGAGTGGAGGTTGGAATAGGGGACTTGGTACCTTTTTTATGGGGAAACTAGGGGAAAATTGCCCTCTATTGTCGCGGAGTGCGCTGGTATTTGCAAATTAAGACCAGACGAAAGAACAAAGGTCAAAGAGCTCGTGAGACGCATCTCGACCAGGGAAGAGGCGATAGTGGGGCACACCTCACTGACCGAGCACGTTATTGAAGTCACAGGTGACACACCGATTAAGCACCGCCTGCGACGCATGTCCCCAAAAATGCTTGAGATCGCGGCGGCAGAGGTCAAGCAACTAGAGGAAAGAGGAGTGATCGAGAGATCGGCCAGTGATTACTGCAGCGCTCCTTTAATGACTCGAAAACCCGACGGTACCTACCGGTTTTGCATCGATTACAGAGATCTAAATAAATTGACGAAACGGGACGCGTACCCGCTCTCCAGCATGGATTCGATCCTCGATCGTTTACGAGAAGCCAAGTACCTTTCGAAAATCGATCTGAAGCAGGCGTATTAACAGATCCCCATGGAAGACTCCAGCCAGCGATATACCGCTTTTTCCATGCCGGGCTCCGGACTTTGGCAGTTCACGCGCATGCCATTTGGGTTGACTAACGCGCTGATGATGTTCCAACGGCTGATAGATGCGCTTTTCGAACTGGAGCTTCAACCTAACGTTTTCGGATACTTGGACGACATAGTCATCGAGACCAACACATTCGAGGACCATCTGCACTACCTTGAGCTGGTATTGACACGACTAAGGGAGGCAGGACTGGAGATTAAGCTTGGGAAATGCAAGTTCTGCGTACCACAGATCGCGTACCTGGGATTTATCTTGGATAAGGATGGACTTCGGCCAGACCTGGATAAGGTAGCACCGATCCTCAACTACCCAGCGCCTACTAACCTGAGGCAATTACGCCGATTCCTCGGCATGGTAGGATGGTACGCACGATTTATTAAAGGGGACTCTGACCTTTAAATCCCGCTAGTAAAATTGCTACGTAAGGGGCAAGGATGGACTTGGGGAGACCAGCAGCAGGCGGCATTCGAGGAGCTCCGGAGGGCTCTCACCACGGCTCCAGTGTTAGCCCAACCGGACTTCAATAGGCCCTTTATCGTGCAGACTGATGCGAGTGGCCACGCCCTTGGGGCCATGCTTACCCTTGAAGGAGACGACGGGGAATATCCGATTGTGTACGTGAGTCGGGCTCTGACACAAGTGGAATGAAATTACTCGACGACAGAGAAAGAATGTCTGGCCGTTGTATGGTCTTTCAAGAAGCTCTGACCATATTTGGAGAGGTACAAGTTGACCGTCGTCACGGACCACAGTGCACTCAAGTGGCTATTCAAAATGCCGGAGCCATCTGGGCGGGTGGCACGCTGGATATTGGAACTCCAACAGTGGACGTTTAAAATAGTTCACCGAAAAGGCGCGTTAAATTATGTGCCGGACGCCCTATCTCGTTTATACGAGGACGAGCCAGACGAGATTTGTGCCGTAACCTTCACCACTATTAACGACCCGTGGTATCTACGAATGCTAGAGGAGGTGACTCAGTTCCCAGTCAAATATCAGAACTGGATGATAGAGGATGGGCGACTCTATAGGTTCCAAAACGACCCACTACTGGACCCGATAACCTTTAGAGAGGAAGGTTGGAGGCTCGTGATTCCCGCGGAATACCGCGAACAAGTGATGGGGGAGGCTCACTGTCCGCCCTCCGCAGGACACCTGGGGGTAGCCAAAACATATGACCGAGTAGCTCGCGAGTACTACTGGGAGGGCATCTACTATGATGTACGCGAGTTTGTTCGCAGCTGTGATACCTGCCAGCGTTACAAAGTACAACAAACGGGACCACAAGGGCTGATGGGAACTCGAATTGTAGATCGGACGTTTAAGACGATGGTAGACACCTTTGTGGGAGTGGACCATCGCAATTGGGACCTTCACATTAATGAGTTTCGACATGCTATGAATACAACAGTGCAGGCAACTACCAAAGTATCACCGGCTTTCCTAAACTTTGGACGATATCCGCGACCTGTGAAGTGCTGGCGGAGAATCGTCGAGGGAGAACGGCCCGTACAGCGGATTGATCAAAAAGGTTCTCGGCCAAGCTTGCGCCGAAGTACGAGGGACCCTACACGATCGTAGAGATAAAGTCTCTGACCGTGTATCTATTAGGTGACGGAGAGGAAGCAAGTAGGAGACTTAACAAAGCTCATGTATCTGAGTTAAAGAGATACATACCGCCTAGGAAATGACGGGAGGGAGGAGATTAGGTAAACACCCTACTTGGTCGTTAGACTAATACCTCTTTCTGAGTTACAGATGATCCGATCGGAGATCCAGCCAAACCCTGGCATGACGGAGGATCAGGGACAGACCCTGGAAGGAGCCAACGGATCCTCTACACCAGGAGAGTTGTCTGTGGGCCCAGGGGACAGTATTGCGGACGTGGTGGTGCCAGCTCACACTCTGCTGAGCGTTCCCTCTGACGGACAGTGCGGGCTGCACGCGTTGCGAGCCTCGACAAGGGAATTAGGCGTCGAGGTGGAAATAGAAGGCGCTCTGGTACGGCTGGGTTGGACCAACGTGCCCCACCAGTGTCAATGGACGGACGAGGCTCTAGGAACCGTGGCAATTAAGACCAGACAGCGCTTCGTTATCTACAGAGCGTCCCTTGGTAGTGGGTCAAGCTTCAGGCCAGTGGAAGCACCAAGATCACTGGTGTTGTACCATTCAGGACCGAGAATGAAGGGACACTACCGGGGCTTACGTATCGGAGGTAGTCGCGCGAGTTTGCGGTTCAAGACGCTCCATACCACCACCCTGGACCCCAAGACGACGGAGGAGGCAGGAGATGAAGAACCGGAGCAAGAAGTTTGATGCAGAGAGGTGGACTGCTGTTTTCGGAGGATGACGATAAAGTATCCACCCTTGGAGCGAGTGAAAGAAACGAGATCGAGGCAATGCTGAATAGAGGCAACCTTGGAATACTGTCCAACTCTCCCGGGAAGGAGCTGATACAATGTGCAGATCCAATGGCCGCCCCAAAGGAGATTATTGAGATGACCGGTCTGACATTGAGTTAGTCGCCTATCCCGATGGGAATACATGCCATTACCACTTATGAAGCACCGGAAGCGCCCCAGTTAGATCTCCCTATCGATCGAGCCTGCTCTATCCCGTGGGCAGACACCCGTACGCCACGTGATATTGAAGTGCCGATCGATGGGTCGAAGATCCTGGAGACTGCTACACTTTCCCTGAGCTGCACTACTGGTAGATTGCTGGAGGCCCAAACGGAGCCCGAGAACCACGGTGGGCTAGTAGATCTATACGCGCAGCGAGCGGCCGATTGGAGACGGGAAAATCAACGCCTTGAGGCAGAAGAAAGCCAGCGCGCCGAGCCCAATGCTCAACCCAGACGACGAGACCGCTCGCGCAGGCGGCCTTAATGATACGATCAGAAAATCAGGATCCAGGCCTCCAAACACCGCCAATGAGAGTGAACTCCGCCAGGCCACGCCCCATCAACCATACACCGAGAGCGCCTCCCGTACCGGGCTGGGTACCTGTCACCGGGCTGAGTATACGAAGCGTCGCCCCTCAAGGTGATGGAAATTGGGAATAGGAGAGACCTCCCAGAGAGGAAGAACCTGCCGAAGAAGTTCGACAGGAAATAGTGGCCGCTAACGTTGGAGCACTGGGCCGAGGATCGAGACTGGAAGGCGGGCACTACCCGAGATGCAGTAAGGCCTATACGAACTATTTAGAAAGAAATTAGGATATGAAGGGCCATTGGCCTCAAATAATAAACAGCCGAAACATGCTGCCCGCCAAACGTCGCGTACAGCACGTTTAGTCTTAAAAAGCTATGTCCCAGTTGAGGCTGCAAGGCTTACATGAGAATCTAAAGAGGATACTTTAACGCGGCTTATAATTGCAAAAAAAGTGCCTCAACAGGCCTCTGCTAGGCTAAAGGGGTTACATTTTTTCAGTAATAGTTTTCAAATAATAATTATGTGGGCTTAAGGCCGTTGACGATTATTATCTAATTTTCGGCGACGACGTGACGTAGGGCGCGCCGCCCGCCACTTGGTTTTCTGGGGATGAAGCACTTGACTTCGTAGTAAGGCACACTAGCTTATTGATAGGTCGTCAAAGCTCTGTTGTTGCGGTGCGAACGAGCGCGACTCTGCATGGACCGTCATCGCCAAGAAATGTTCGGGAGATTCGACCCATGAGCCACTTAGTGGCGGGCTGGAGCTCGTTTTTTATTAGTACTATGTCACCTACCTGGACGTTGTATTAGGCCTTCGTCTACTTGGTACGCTGGTGTAGTTGGACCCGGTAATCCTGGCTCCACCTGTGCCAAAAGTGATCTCTAATTTGTCACACCAGCTCCCACCTGGAAGTAAGACAAGTTTTGAGCCTGGCGCGATACAAAACAGCAAAATGCTGCTAAAAACGTCGCTGTAGAGTAGTCAGAGACTACTTCAGGATGTACTCCTTTTGTAGCAAGACATACAAACACCGCAAGATAATCTTTCATAACTTTTCGCCCACTGGGGGAGGCCTTAAACCAAAAGGGTTTAGCATAACCAACACCCTTGTGCGAAAGGTCGAGAGGTTTGTTATCGGTGTGCTAGCAGATCACCCATCATTTGAGACAGTGTTTTTGCCTTAAAACGAGCACATGTGTTGCACCCTTGTACTATTCTTTGAACGAGATTCCTCGCATGCAATATCCAAGATTAAAGATTCAACGTGCTATGGGTCAGTAAAGGACCTCCATGAAGGGTTTGAGTATGTGTATCTTGGACGAGCAGGCAAACAACATGATGTATTGTTGGTGGGACGTTTGGGGATTCACGCCATAGAACTCTTGCCAGTCACGGTCATGGCAATCTACTAAAAACTTTCAAAACATCCTAACTACGTCACATAAAAACACGAAACGTTTAAATCTCCATCTAATTAGAACTGCGCGAATGTCTTCGAGGAGATTAGAGCCTGGGAGCATGAAGCTATTGAGCAAACAACCATGACGATCCTTGCTTGACGCATTGAAGACGTGCGTATTTTTTTGTAGGAGTCATCACGAACTACTGGATAATGCAGAAGGTAGGCTACCTGCTCTAGTTCGGAACAACTGACGGAGACGCTTGACATGTGGCCAAGTCTCTCATAATCTGTCATGAACGCATTGTAGGCCTGTTAGAGGACCGGATTACCCACCAATCATCGCTCCATGCTTCTCAAGAAACCCATGGCTGCATCTTGAGGACCTGAAAGAGACGGCGTATTGGGAAACGGGAGACGAATAACGAAACAACCTGAACTATCACGTTGTAAGTTTTCACAGAAGTGCGCATAGCATTTCTTGTCATTTGAGGTTTGATAATCAGCGTCAAAAGTCTCTTCAACCTCCCAGGATTCGCGTATCGCGACAGACAACTGTTGGTCCACGATCAATGTAAAAGACTAAGTAGAGTTTACCTGGGAGCTGGCTGATATCTTATAGTCTCCAAGAAGTCTCCAACTAAATACCGTATAGATTGCTGAAGGCCTTCCAGACAGTCCTGAGATGAGGACAGAACGCAGAGCAGCAGCGAAGACTTCAGAATCCGGCAGACAGTCAATGCGACTTGGGATGCCGCAGGAAGGATCAGCTATATTTTCTGAGGTGGTTAAAGCTCCTGAGGTTAACATTGCAAGAAGGAAGTTTTGATGGAAGCTTGGCCATTGCTAAAGCCTTAATCTGAAAACCAAAATTGTCATCAGACGGAGATTTAACAGAGAGATTAACCCAACCTTTAGCTATTGAGGTTGAGTCACCCAAACTGTTGACAACTATGCAGGTTGGGGTGATCCTTAGACTAAGTGCATTGACAATATGTTCAGACAGATAACACTCTTCTAAGCACAAGTCCAGGTCTTAGTCTAGGTTGATCTTGGTCTTTCCAATTCTCAAGATGTTGGATGTTCTGCTTGATCCATGCGCAGGGCAGTATTATGCTTGCTCTGGCATGTGCAACACGAGAATTCGGAAGGGCACTGGTTTACGAGCTGAGACGATCCCAAACAACTGAAGCAGAGTTTGCAGCTCCAAACGAAGGCTCGGTACTCCGGCACCGACTTTCCCGTGAGCTGTTTACATGCACCAGTGGAATGTATCTCTGAGCAAAGGAAACACTTTGCCTTGGTGCTCTTGACCAACTGCTGCGTAGTTGTAGGCTGCTGCGATGTCGAAAGAGAAGCAGATGTAGACTGGTTCCCAGAAGATTTTCCTTTGTCTTTTGGCTTGCTGCCTTTGGTTCACGAAGTGGCAGCAGCTTTCTTTGTGCTGCTATCGAGCCGATCTAGGGTACGGAGCCTGGTCTCGAGAAAGGACTGGAGAGCTTTGTATGGGGCGAAAAATGTGATCTCTTTCAACTCAAATTCCTTGGCCCAGTCAAGTTAAGTATCTGGCAACAGCTTTCTGGTGATGCAGTATACCAATAGAGGATCACAGTTGGCCAATGTAGGTACGAGAGCTCTAAAGACGTTCAGACTCTCGTTTTTGGGTGACAACATCTGATTGAGATGTATCAGAGATTATTTATTGGCCACTAGTAAACTGCATTGTGGCCTTCAGATGGGTGTTACAACGCAGAAACTTGTCACCATAATGCTTCATCAGGACTTTCCAGGCGGTGTTGAAATTATCACCCTTATCTTTCATGCCGTGCAGAAGGCTAGCTGGTTAACCCTTAAGCGAGTTGATAAGATGCTGAAAATTAATCACTGGCATAACAGTGGTATCATTATTCATTAGGGCCGTGAGTTTATCGGAAAAGTTCTGCCAATCTCGTTGATTTCCGTTAAACGTGGGTAACTTGACGTATTCCAGCTGTGAATGAGTAGCAGGTCTGTTTTCTTGAAGATCTCTCCTTGGGGTGGGTGTAGCGTCCTCACGACGCGCTAGGCATTTTTAAAGAAGCGCAAGGTTTTCAGTGCGTTTATTTTTACGTACGTATTGCTGTAATACTACAGCAACAACGAAAGAGTAGATGTGTGTCCGTGTGTATGAACGAGAGTACACAGCAGCAATAACGAGTAGTATGTGCATGGGTGGCGTGTTTGTAAACGGTGGCACACAGCAGCAACAACAAGGAGTATGTGTGTGTGCGTGTTTAAGATCGGCACATAGCAGCAACAGCGAGTAGTGTGTCTGTATGCATGGGTATAAACGATGGCGCACAGCAGCAATAAAAAACACTTGGCGTAACGACACTGTAAACTTGTAAATCTAAGATGGCGCACTAAACTCACCATCTCCCTCATACCTTGCACCACTTAAGATGGCCACCATACTGATGGATCTCGAGGCTGCCTAGAATGAAGCCCCGTTGCCCATGCATCCGCTGTCTCCTAGGCTGCCTGAAATCCGGCTTGAAGGACCAAGAAATATGTGCTTTCCTTTTACACTTTATATCGTCAGTGATGAAGTAGTGTTAGCTAGGGCTGAGCATGATGGATTCAGGCAGATGAAGTAACAGATCCAAGGTACGAGCGAGAAATACAAGTCACCGGCTGTTAAATATTAAAATCAAACTTTCTTAACACCAATTTTTCCTGCCACTAATCTAAAGTGAAAACAAAGCTACGCTATAGTGGGGGGCACGTCTCTATGTCCGCACTGTTCGGCTTTCTAACTAATGAGAAGGAGAGCGAGTAGCGAAGAAGCTCAAACAGCCAGCAAGCAGCGGCAGGGAGTGACCCAGCGACATTATATTGGCTCTGCTCTGCTGCGTATAGACGACAGCGCAGTAACATAATTAAGACATCAGGGGGCATCGAATTAAAATAATAAATGGCTGAAACACCATACGTAAAGTCACATGTAAAACCACGTGAAATGCCGTATGGCTTTCTCGAAGTAATTACACGTGGAACTTTGTCATCCATTTTTTAGGTGGGTAGCCTAGTTAAAATTTCTGATCGGGAAGATGTGTAAACCTGACGATCCCAAACAGCGCAAGAATATAAAAGTGTAAAATTGAAAGTATTTAAAACAAGATGGCAAAAGTTTGCACGATAAATTTTTATAAATATTAAACAATGAATGAGTATTAATAAATTTTACAGTTATTAAATGAAATCATGTTCAAATGCTAAGAAAGTATGTAATTAAAAAAATAGTTTCTTTATAAAAATCTTCTCTAAGCTTCACTTCTTCCATGGGTCCCGTGACCCATTGTTTTTTTTTTTTTTTTTTTCAAACTAAGCTTATTTTTTTTCAGTACCATTTTTTCTGCAATGCTTTCATCATCTTTTTTGAACGTTCTCCATTTCAGTCATAACTATTTCTAATGACATTTCAAAGGGCTTGTTGGAGCTCTTTATCAATCAGGTTATTTTTCTGCTCTGTATATTTCATAATCATCATTTCTGAAACAATTTAGATAAGGATAACTATAAAATATTTATTATGATAAATTTAAAGCGATGAAACGTTTACCTCGAATGGATTCAAAGAAGCTTGTTTTTGACATTATTTTCTCTTTAGCATTATTAGCTTGTTGATCTGTGTAGTGGTGTAAAAGTTCTCTACTTCATATGCTTTTCAGAATGCTCGTAACATTTATTGTAGCTGATAAGGTAGTTATTTTGATAGAACAGGTCACAAATTTTTTCTGAAAGTAGTTTAGGTTCATACAACAGATTATTTTGAAAAAGTAAAATAACCGTGAAATTGATAAACATACGAAGTCAATTTTTAATGCTTTCTCAGCAGTTATTCTTGAACAAAAGGATTTAAAATCTTTGACTATTTTCATTGAAAAAATTGAGTGGTGCCTATTTTAGAAAATATCTAGTGTTACCATATCTTCTTTATTTATTTTGACTATTGAGGTACTGATTACTTCTTCCAAACGAGTGCATCGTTTGGAAGTGCACCTCCGTGGAGATATTGGATATTTTGTTTTATATTTTTGTCTGTTTTTTAAATAGTTTAAATAAATCAATAGCTGAAATTTGACATTAATTTAAAAATTAAATTAACTTATGTCTCGTGATAAGTATTCAACTCATCTTTATTTCGTTTATTTTCATCGAGTAACTTATCAAAGTATTCTGCAAAATCAAATAAACATTTACTCAGTGCATGAAAATTTACTCAACGATCAATAAAAATCGTCTACTGAAAAAAATTTCAAAGAAAATTTACTTGAAATAATCTCTCTATGTTACAATCATCAGTAGTGATACCCTCATCTTTAGAGAATGTAGATTCACAGTTATCACGATCTATAAAGCCTACTGTTCATTAATTTCCAAATTACTATAACTTACGATATTAATCTGGTTTTACTAGATAGTAAGACTTACGTAAGCTAGCTTTGGTAGAACTTAATTCTGAACTTCTGAGAGATGGATTCAGCGAAACTGACTTTATCAAAGATGGCTCAACCTATTTAGAATCATTGGATACAATCACGTTCGGATTTGTAGTCAAATGATTGAAAGCAGAGTCACTGATAATCTGATTTATCACTCTTTCATCCAGTTAAGGTACTTTAATACAAGACTTCAGACGTTTTCTGGTAGGCTTTATTATTGTATTTTTTGTTGTAATATTCAACTGCTTACTTATGTACACTTCAGCTTCTTGGAAAGAATTTGTTTAACGGTTAATATGTAATTAATTAGACAAAAGTCGTTCCATCTTGAATATACAAATTCATTTACTTCTGAAAAGAATACAGTTTATACACTTATACTTCCCCCAGCTGTTGGGTGGTTCTGCGTGGTGGATGACAAAATTATTTATTAGTTGTACATTATTATCTGAATAAGGTGGATTCAAGTAACAAATAAAGTATTTATCTAATAAAAGAGAATTAAATTTCAAGGGCACGATAAGAATCTTGTTTATTAAATGTGGGCATTCTGTTCCAGTTATTTAATCACAGAAAAGTTCCCTTCTGACACAACACTTATCTGAAAATTACAGTCAAATTATTTTTCCTACTTTGGGCATTTTTTATCTTTGGTCATTTACTGCACCCTCAGTAGCAAAATTATTACCTTAGTGTTACTCCCAGGAAACTAATTAATTTGCAAAATAGGTACCAAGGAGTTAACCGTCGAATGCTGACATAACAAGAAGCAGAGTTAAACAAGCTACTGAATGAAATGACTGACTGTGACAAGTAGCAGACTTCTCCTGCACGTAGATATCTAAGAGAGTTATACTTATTTATGCTTTTCCGATAAGTTTTTTACCAGCTAACTATGAACGCAATTTTTAGAGCTTAAGTTCACTGGAGTGATTTTTTTTAATTTAANTTCAAACTCGTAAGAAAACTACCATTTTTTTTGTTGCAAAAGTTCATTTGATTGAATCAAAAACACGAAAACATATGTATAAAAATAACATATACATGAAGTATTTAAACAATGTGGAGTTTATATTGCAGATATTTTTTTGTTCTAAGCGTTTCGCATTATTTAGGTTAAAGACAAAAGGGTAACCTTTATTGAAATATCCAACATATTTTCATGAAACGAAACAGCTGATTTCTCCCTTTTCAGTGATAAATAGGGTTACTAGCAAGGTCCGCGATTTGAATATATGTAATGTTTGAATAAATCAGTTGAGCAAAGCGATAAGATTCGTCTAAAATAAAGAGTTTATTATTATTATTACAAGAAAATCGATGTAAGAAGTTAAATCATGTTGAAAAATCTTGGTAAAAATAATACATTATAATTTAAGGGCAATATAATGCGGTAATGTATTCTAATTTACAGAAAATAATGAAAATCATTAATAAGTTTGACTCTATAGATATAAGTATAAAATATGCTTAAACAAAAATTACATTGACTATAATTAAATTTTTAGGCTTAACGCACAGCAAAATAATTAATAACTTTCTTAAAATCAATTTCATTAAAACATCGTTAAAACTTTATTCGATTTAAAAAATGGCCAAGTCATTTTAGCATGTAAAACCGACGTTCATATGCAACATTGCTGATTGCGGTAGTCAAAAAAATTCGAAGCATAATTACAATGTTGAGGACTCAAATACGGTATCCATACTCTTGAATAAATATTGGCAGCTAAAGTGGTCCTTCCAGTAGAGTGTGTTAAAAGTGGCCTTTGGGGGTGGGCGACTTTGAACAATGGGGTGTAGTTAAACGCAACCGCTGTCACTTCGGGAGAGCCAAGTCGTCCATTCGTGGACGAACGATGAATGTGATATCACCCTGACGTGGTAGGTGCAGTGGGTACGCAGGCTTCGTCGAAGTTTAGAGCGTTGAAGGAGGGTAATGTCAGAGCAGCAATCCTCCACGACCTAGTTGACCTTGCTGGGGTTTTCGATGTCACCTTGAAGATCGTCCCGATGTTGAGAGATTTCTAGGTCTTGGACCGAAGGCAACGCCTGGTCCACACCTCGAGCAAAGGGTTTTTAACCTCCCTCTCCATTATGGGCTAGCAGCCGTCGACAAGGTAGTGGAAGTTGCGAACTTCGGAGAGAGGAGGCACTAGTATTGAGGGTGCCCCGAGTAGACTTACGGAGAGTCGTCGATGGTCGAGCGAGGTCCACTCAGTCCGAGTATGTTTTCGTCGTCCGAGTGGCTCATATATATATATATATATATATATATATATTGAATACATTATGAAGATGTATTGAAATCACACACAAAATATATTTTTTTTTATGGAAAATGGACAACAAAATTAAGTCTACTGTGAATAAAAAGACAAAAGTTTATAACCAGGAAGACATATATAAAGCACTAAATGCCATGGAAAAGGGAATGACTAGTCGTAAAGCATCCAGTATGTTTAACATTTCAAGAAGTACTCTTCAAGTTAAATTTGATTATAATATCCCAGTTGAGTGCGAGGGTGGACGAAGTACATATTTAACAACAGAGGAAGAGCAAATGAAATGAGCAAATATATGAAAAGTGTATGTACTCCTCTTGGATTTTTGATATAGGAATTTAGTTACAATATTAGTGTCAGTAGATGTACAGTACTTCAAAGTTATGTGACATTTATACTTTAAGTACTGTTATCTATAATTGGAGCAGAAAGAGGGCAAATTTTCACGTACATATTGCATTTTTTATTCATTTATTCCATTTTATTACGTGCATACGAACCAAGGATATCATCTGAGTCAGTTATGGTAAAATTCGCCATATGCGTATACGTATAACGCCTAAACAATATATTGAAATATAACATCGATTTATTATACACAGTAGAGTAGCAAAAAAAGGAGAGCTGTGAACCGCTCTGGGCAGCACTATTAAGGTGGCTCCTCACTAAATCAAAACACTGGAGTATTAAATGATATTTTAAAGGATGATTCTTGAAGGAGCAAGGAGTCTTTTCCCAAAATTTAAGACCTCGTCACTACCAAAATTGTTGAAAAAAACTAACTGGAAAATAGAAGACTCTGTAACATAGCCTCTTGTGGAGGGTCGTCAAATTGGTGGCGCAGGTTGTATGATATCTCAGCAAAGATACTGTAGTTCTTAATAGAAAACTATGTAGCAGATAGAAGAAATCAGAATATTTTCATTGACATTCAGGTACTTGGACATTACCATGGGTTTTATAGGATATTTTGTGAAAATAGTAGATAACTGTGCAAGTCACGGAACAGATGAAAAGTGTGGGGCGTCTGCTACACCGAAGAGCGGTAGCCCGCGTAGTTTGAATTGGTCAGAAAGTTGTACGTAAAATGAATAGGAGTTGTGGGAAATCGTAATTATAATAAAAATAAATGAGATGCTGAACTAAGAAAATAACGGGGCTGACTTATGTACTTTTTTGACTAATAGATAAAATTATTAGAATATATCACGATAAAGTTAGGACACGGTTGTATTTACTCGTCACTAATAAATAAGTTGTAGATTTTTTCTAAAGTTTTTTTGTCTTTGGTCACCCGTGGCTTATTATTAGGTACTTATCGTCAGCTTATTATTATTTACATACAAGGGTTATGTTGTCAGATTTGTATACATACGTCTGCTCGGGTCACTGTATTGTACGATATAGGTCAACGGTGTAGATATGACTAAACTTTTTTTGAAGGGATTATAGGTACCTATCCATTTTTAGTCAAGAACCTCCACAGCCAATGAAAAGCTGTGTTGCAGTATTCTTACTCTTCTTGTGGGATTTATAGTGAGGAGCCACCTTAAGAGGGTGGCACAATTTTTTTTGTACTTGGTTTAAAAAATATTATAATATTTTTAAGTATTCTGCATATTATATATTTAAGCGTATTTTTAAATAGACTAAATACTTTCAAATAAACTGCCAATACTAGAGATATTGTAGCCACAAATTTTTTACTTCTGACTCTGGCCGCTACACTATACTATACCTATGCTTAGTCTATTTCTACGCTTACTGGAGTATTACCAATTCTTACTAGAGACTTACTGGATTTGCAATAAATGTTTATGCTACACAACTGCCATTGCCGAACTTTTAATCAATGATGTAAATCAGGTATTGTATTGACATTTTTTTTTGTATTATACTCTTGTTCTTGATTACATTCGTATTTTAGGAATGTGTATGTATAGTCACATTTAGTCTGTCGTTATGCTATAGAGATAACAATTTTTCATTTTTCCTGAAAGCAACTTTATTATTAATTTTGGCGTGACTGGCATGTTATGAAATGTGTGAAGAAGCCACAGAAAAACCAATATTTCGGTTTTGTGTCGTTTCAATTACTTTCAGATAGTAATAGGATCAAAAAAATGTAAATTCTTATAAAATGTAAAAAAGGCTACGAAAGAGCAGTACATAAAAAATATAGTTATAGTTATATACTTTGCAAAAAAAAAGTATGTCTGAATGCGATACAAAAACCAGTACCACTACGTGTTGAATATCTGCTGAGACATCTAGTAGAATTTTCCTATTTTTTTGGAGTTTACGCGATAAGAATCCATGATATCCTTTATACGGTTAAAGTAAAACTATATGTTTAACTTATCTCCAGTCGCTTTGTCTGATAAAAATACAGTGTACCAAAACATCTTATACTATAGTTAATAAAGAAAATTTTATGAAAATCAAGTATGACTTCTACATTTAGTTTTACGACCTAAAGTAGTAGCAAATTGATTGATTTTTAAATTTTGGATAATATACTAGTTATTAATGGTGAACAAACAAAACTGTTGGTAGAAATTAAAAGTTCTAACGCAGTCAACACTGTTCGAGGCATAGTTTTAGTTGATGCCACATGGTCTCCAGGTGCACCTAAATTGATTATGTTAATACTAATTTCAAGTTTATATTAGGATCTTTGCAATGGTGCATTTTAATTATTTCAGTGAAATATTAAAGGATAAGTTATTAGTGGTGACAGACAAAAAAAGGTTTTATCCCACGAGTTACAATAAATATAGGCAACTCAAAATATTTACCTTTTATTTTGTATAAGAACCAATTTTCATTAAACTTTGCTTTAAGAATGCCTGTCAATAAATCTGAAGGTCAAGTACACACTTGTAATATATCAACATCTATACGATGCTGCGTATTCTTGTTGGTTGGTATCAAAATCTTTTTCCTTGCAGATGGCGTTGTTTCAAATGGCTGCACAATGCGAATAAGCAATCTCTCTTTTACTTATCCATGGACACTTCTAACATAAGTTTGTGAAGTGAGGAAAACTTACTGTTTTTTTAACCATTTTTTCTCGCTTTACGTGGGTTAAGGACGATTTCCGGGACCAGTGGTTCTCAATCAAATTGGATGTAAGTTGAGAATCTCTTTTTCGTTGCATGAGCAGACGATGCGCAGACACATAAGAAGCTTGGCGACATTGCAACATATCGCCACCCATCTTACTATGTATGTGCTCTGGCCGTTATGGTTAGGTGCCGCGAGGCGAGTATTCGCTACGTGCACAATTTTGAAGCAGCGCTACCGAGGGAAAAACGAGAACTATTAGTTGGGCACAGTAGCAGGCAATATTCGCGATATGTGCTTGATACCTATAGGAACACAGCACCTCGATAGATTCACGAAAAGTTCTGTGTTTATTATATCACGAATTAATACAATGTCTCAAGTGGTACAATCCTACGTGAATAACTGAAGACAAAATTTGTACTACAAGCACTATAAGCGCTTGAGTATTACTTCAACACAAGTCTGTGTACTGTGTGATATGTGATATGTTTTATTAGTTTGCAATGTAGTCAACACAGACCTCCTCTGACCAATCAGAGAGCTCCATTAGCCCTATACCGGCGTGTTCACACAGTATGTACACACGTTCATACGATACGCTTAGAGGATCAGGCCCCAGCTCAAAACTCTAAGAAATACACAGTATACGATGTATTTCATTGCGTTTTTAAAATGAACATGCATGAGTAAAACATGTACATACTACTCATAATTTTATTAAAAATTTAACCCTTAGAATGGCTGTCGATATATAAACACATAACTTTCTGATGATAGTAATGCTTAGTAGTCTGCTAGCAGAAGACAAACATATCGTTTAGTTTCACATATTAGCACAAGTATTGCTGCAATCGCTTTTTCAGCTTGTGCACGTAGCGAATATATACTATATATAAGCCTATAGAGACTTTCTACTTATGTTTACATTTACAATCAGGTTATGTATATGACAACAGAAATGCCGAACAAAGTAAGAAATTTAACAAACGGTAGATTTGTGAAGAAAAAGTAGCAATTAAAAACGCTAAAGCTGATTAAACTATGACAGAAGCGTAAATACAATACTTAAACAAATTATATGTAATAATGTTTTGCTATTAATGCTGCTACTAATGTCTTCCTTGAATATTTAAAAGTTCAAGAATTTCACCGAAATTATTTTGATAGTTTTATCATATGCATCCTGTTTTGTTAAATTATTTAATTTTCAAAAATAGAGCAAAAATTATCGTACATGCATATTGATTTATCATAGAAGTCGATGATCCCTACAAACAAAATACCAACACGATTTTTTTGCCATATTATTATGTATTTATTAGCATGTATTTATTATTTTATTTATTTACTTATAAATACAAGTTTACTTGTACAAATTTGAATCAGGCTTTTTTTTGTGACCATCGTCTGACTGTTCTGTACTCAGTAAGTGACAGGATGTTGCAGTGTTGTTAAGTTGCTTGGGCGTCTGCTTCTCTCTCGGCGGAGGCCAGATGAGATGTTATTAAAATTATTGTTAATCAATAATTAATATGAAAAGGCCTATAAGACTTGTTCTCATTTTTTTCCTGAGGAATTTGTTTATTACATAAAATTTTTTGGGGAAAATAATGCGAAAATTCGTTAAGTTATGCTCAAAAGTGTACGTTTTTTTTCGCCAAGATTATAGCTATAGATATACTGCACTGTTAAATCGACAATCTTTAAAACTGAATAGCTTGCAATTTAGTAAGGAAACACCTGTTGAAATTTTGCACACGTGTAAATAACACTTTCATTTCACACATATTTCAACTTCAGCAAATTTTTACGCAAACTACTATACCCGGAGATCGTCCTTAAACTATGTAAAAACATATTTACGTGATTGCAGCCGGAGTGAATGTTGTATATAGAAGTAAAGTATACAACAAAGTATGTATAAAAACGTGCATATGTTCGTATATCATTATTTATGTCTACCTTGCACCCAACATCTCGTATAATCAAGGGTAATAATGTACTTGTGAAGTCCTAATTGCAGTCTTTACATAATTTTTTCAAGTTTCACTTGCAGTTTCAACTTTATTATTGCATTTTAATATACTACTAGCAGTGATGTGCTAAGTTAAAAGTGCTATTGCTGCCACTTACTTATCCAGAAGTTACTTTATTCAATTTCCACTGCGTTAAATTAAATGGGCAAAAAGAGCAAAATTAGCTTACTTAAGGTGGTTTGGACGATTGGTACCGTACCTACACTGAAAGAAGGTCGCGACTGCAGGTACCTACACAACAGCGACCTCATGCGTGCTCTCAATTAGCGGCAGCAGAGCTCGCGGATTTTGCACGCGCGACGTCCCGTGCCAGGTGGTACCTACAACCTGGAAGGCTGCGTGCTCTGCTATCCCTTGAAGCACGTAATGTAGCGTTGCCCCATGCCTATAGTCTCGTAGTAGCAGCAGCATTGCATTAGCAACTTGTATAAGCTCGTGCATGCTTTCGCGCACATACGTATTTACTGCATTTGATAATACATATTGGTGTGTATAGACAAAAAAGCAGCAGTCGCTGATTACTCTTCGTACCATCGATTATGTTGAAATAAAATTGATCTTCTTTTCTAGCATTAAACAAGTGTGTACGAGACACATTCTACTTACGTAAAACGCGCCTGACGCGATTTTATTGTTCATAAAACTACTGCAGATTTAATTATTTGTAATATTTTAATGATTTATGTATTTCGTATTCCGCATAATGCTTAAAAAACAGTCAGGTTCATGATAATCAATATTCTAAGATATGCATAGCACGTAATATGTATAATGTTGTTATGATTATAAATTGTAAATTAATTCTGATATCAATATAAACTTCGTTAGTTTTCTTTAATTTATTATCCCCCTCCATTATTGCCTTAGGCAGCAAAAACAGAGAAACAAAAAACTTTTATTATAAAAAAAGTATACTTTTATTTTCATAACATATTCAAGTGAGGATGTATATATAGAGCAACTTTGTGGTTTAAAAAAATCATACCGTAAAACAGAAGATTATTCACATGAAATCATAATATTGCAGAGCTTCAAGCAGTAAAGAGTGAATAGATATACAGGTACCCCTTGACTTGGTTCATCGCGCGTGCTAAAGTCGCGAGCTATGCTGTCGCTAGTCGAGTGCACGCATTACGCCGCTGGTGTATGGGTATCTTATAACGCAACTTTCTTATCGGCTGTGCGGTAGCTGTTACTATTGAGTGTATAGGCATCGTACGTGCGCCCATCGTACAGCATGGGCTCATAATCCGCGGTAGCTGCTGCCGCTAGAGACTTGACAAGTGATGCCACAGTATAAGAAGCAGACCACGTGCGCTCAGAGGCAGCGGAGCTTGCGACCTTCTTTCAGTGCAGGGTAGGGTGCCGTAAGGGCCGCTAAAAAATCAACGCTTTTTGACGGTAAATTTTTCTTTAAATATAGTTACTTCGATAAAATTACAGTACAAAATCCAGAAATTTCTAGAAAAGTACAGTGAAATTACAATTGTTAAAATTAGGTAATGTTGCGAGGCAAGCCAGATTAATATTTCATACTTTTCTTCTGATTTTCTTGTGATTTTCTTGAGTTAAGCTGTTGACCCGATATTTTTAAGAATTTAATAGATTCTATTGAAAAGATACACAAGAACTTTTTAAAATTTTTGAGGTTAATCAAAGATTTCTGAAGAAATAGTCAATTTTGTGACCACTGTCCATAAGAGTAGGTGTTAAATTGGTGAATTTTCAGTAGCGATATGCAAAAAAAATTAAGTCTTTGATCCTAGTATTTTCTTATCGCAAATGAATTCGGCATACTTTATTTACAGAATTCCAGAATTTCTGAGGTTTCGATCAAGCCGATAAAAATCGCCGAAGCCACTTTAAGGAGAGCTATTTAGCTTTGAAATCTCACAACTACTTAACATAAACAGATATAAAGTCACGTGGGAGCGCAACAAGGCAAGTTTGAGAAAGCAGACAAAACCTTAGCGATCTCGCTACTATTTACTTGCTATTTGCATACTCAAATTTTTAAATAGCAAAAAATAGTTTGTATATACACGTTCAGTTTGCGCGCCAACACATTCCTTCGCTTCAGGCATGAATTATGATTTGGTTCTTTTAAAACTTTTTTAAAAGGTATGTCTTCTGATTCTTAAATACTTTTTTTAACTACTACTACTAGACATCCTTAAAATCTTAGTTTTTATTAAATAAAATCAATAATGTTTCAAAATTATTAAAGAATATTCGAGTTCCCGATAAAATATTTATTTACAAGTACCATCTAGATTCTCGAAAAAAAGAAAAAAGTGAAAGAAAGTACAGTAATTACCAGGCAGATTAAATACAGTGTTTTCTTAAGATCGTGAACGATACTATTTTCAAGTAACTATTAAATACAAAGCATGGAGCAACATAATTTGGGAATAAAAAAAATATTTGACAACATTTGAGGCGATACTATTTGGAAAAAAAAGTTTTTTCACTGAGTATTTTGTTAATAATAACAAAAATCGTCTTCTTCTATACATAAACCAAATGTTGGAATATAATGGTCAATTATGCTTATTACTTAACTTTGTATTTCCAAAAAAAAATTAACTTGAACTAAAATCAAAACTTTAAAAGTTGCACTCAAACGCGGAAACTAATATTTCATTCAATGTGTCTTCAGTTAAATGATACTCTAAACAATACTTTTAAAATTATGTAAGAGCAAACTAATGAAAGTTTTGTATTGTCTGGAGGTTCCGAAAAATCTTTCTTGAGGTGAAAAATTATATCGATGGCTTAAACTGGTATCGCATCCATATTACATCCGAAGAAAATTAACAGTCATTATTTCGTTTACCCTCCGATACAAACAATATTTAGTACTTTATTTTAAGCTTTTAAAATAATATTAATTCAGTAGAAATATTAATCGTTTAACGAAAAGCGTTGTTACATGTCATAACGAATACATGTACATTTTGCATAAAAAAATTATCAACTATTTAATAGAAGATGTAAGAACTTGTAACAGCATAGATCATTTAACATGTCAAGGTGTTGATAGGTCTTATGAAATGATTTAAATAAATTTACCTATTAAAATTTTAAACGGTCTCTCTCAAGGCCTTTTACCCCATAAGGTTCATTTAAAAATTGCAACAACAGTTACGTTGATAATAAATTTAAGTATGGGTGATGGTTTATGCAACGGTATAGGGTTAAAAGTAACGAAATTGTTAAAATATAATATTGAAGTAGAAATCATACGGAAAGATAAAGTTGACATGAAGTATTTATTCTAAAAACAATTATTAATACAGGAAATGCATCGTCATTACAATTCAATTCATACAGTTAGGTGTTACCCTTTTGTTTTATCAGTTTTAATGACTATTAATAAATCTCATGATCAAAATTTTGACACCGTAGGTTTATACTTAAAGAAAACTTTATTCTTTCACGGTCAACTTTATGTGTATATGTGTTATATTATATATATTCTAGATGCTTGTCCGGAAAACAAGAAAGACTGTATTTTATACGGGAAACAAATTTCTATAGTCCAAGCGTTTTCCACAGCTATAAATAAATCTCAAAGTCAGAGTTTTGATAAAATTGAATTATATTTAAAAAAAGCCACTGTTTTCGCATAATTAAATATTCGTCAAGGCAAATATGGAAGTAGAATTTATATTTAAATGCAACGGGATAATAATTTGGAAATAAAAAATATTGTTCGAAAATAAACTGTTGACATTAACTATTTTGAGTCAAATAAAAATAGTAATTTTCGTCAGATAAGTGCCATCGTCTCCGGGGCTATTTTGCGGCTCAAGGGACTTAAGGTAGCCATGGAGCGATGGCGCTTATGTGGCGAATGCTATTTTTCCTACCAAGGGCACACCAGCCTCTCAAAAACGCCCGAGGTAGGAAATTCAATTTTCTTACCATAGGCCCAAAGTGCAACTGCCGCTTTGCACGCTTGGGCCATACTTTGCGCCTTTGAAATCACTTTGGGCCCACGGGTAGAAAAGTTTTTTGCACCCTCTGAGCCCAAAGCACTTTTCTGCCCTAAGGCCCAAAGTTATTTACCGGGCGCAAAGTGTACCCACGGGCGTAAAATTGTACTTTGCACCCTCGGTAAGAAAAACATTATGCGTGACTTGGGCACCAACATACAACAATCGCGCCCTTCGGGCGCTCGTGTGTGTACTTTGTGCCTTAGTGACGTAATGTACCATTTCCCCCCTCGGGTGGTTTTGGGAGGCTGGTACTTCCTCGGGCAATAAAGCAGTTTTCCAATACTCGTTCGAAAAGTCTCCTTTACGAACCTCGTTACGGACCTCACCTTCGGCTCGGGCCGCAAACCTCTCGGTTCGCAAACAAAGACTTTTCAAACTCGTAAGAAAACTACCATTTTTTTTGTTGCAAAAGTTCATTTGATTGAATCAAAAACACGAAAACATATGTATAAAAATAACATATACATGAAGTATTTAAACAATGTGGAGTTTATATTGCAGATATTTTTTTGTTCTAAGCGTTTCGCATTATTTAGGTTAAAGACAAAAGGGTAACCTTTATTGAAATATCCAACATATTTTCATGAAACGAAACAGCTGATTTCTCCCTTTTCAGTGATAAATAGGGTTACTAGCAAGGTCCGCGATTTGAATATATGTAATGTTTGAATAAATCAGTTGAGCAAAGCGATAAGATTCGTCTAAAATAAAGAGTTTATTATTATTATTATTTACAACTATGTACAATATCATAAGTAAGCACGTTTTTAACTAACCTAAAATAAAGAGAATCAACAATCAAGACTATTTCTTAACGGATCTCTCAACAATCACTGACAATACTAATATATCACAAACTCAGAATTGTTTATAACAATTCTGATTAAATTCTATTAATTTTATTTATCTTAAATAAAGTATCTTAAATAACTATGTTTAAATTTCTATCTCTTAAGTCAATGCTCGACAATGTTTTCTATCTATCTCTCTCTATCATAAGGCTCGTGTCGAGTATCTGTTGTGGCCGACACGAGACGGTTTCTTACCAGCATGCTTTAATATACGCACGAAGCTTACATAAATCTTTGGTTTGACTGTATAACGAAACATTAAGTTATTTTATATAATGCCCACGTACACTTTATTGAAAAACCTTTTTTTACTCGGTATTTAGTTTTTGTTTCATTTTATTGTTCTTCAAGATGGTTTAAATTTGTTGGGTAAAAGCAATGGTAATACTTCGCAAAATCTATTGGTGACTAAGTGAATTTTTGCATTTAAGAAGACAGTTTTGTTTTGCAACTAACACCTTTAGATGTTTTTTGTACTTGGAGCAAAAGCTTTCGTCCTTCTGTAATTTTTTGCTCTTTCTCTTCTTGAGTGTTGCAATAAAATCAAGTATTAGCTATCGCTATCTTCATTTTATCCATTTCATTTTTATGGAATTGAATTACAATATTCACTCGTTCCATGCTACAGGTTTTTTTCTTGAGCTCACAATAAATGCATAAATTTCATCAAGAATCTCAGTACTTGGTTTACCATGGGTAAAGTTAAAGTAAATCATGGTTTTAATTCTGTAACAGTCAAAGCAGATC
>NW_019379627.1:325775-456044 GCF_000648655.2 Copidosoma floridanum | reverse complement strand
AACGGAAAAGAAAATAATGCTTTATTGCAGCTAAATTTAGTTTTCAAATTGAAAGAAAACTTCATAAAATTTCCAAAAAAGTTTTTGGTTGGCAAAACTTTTTTAAAATTATTATTAGATATTAAAGAAAGAAAAATTAAATTATTGCAAGTAACAAATGAATGGAAAACAACTAATGTTTGTTCTGATACTTTTGGCAAAGACATTAACTTTCCAATACATAACGTTATATTTACTTCTTGGAACATATATACTTATTTTTTAAATAATAAAATTAAAAATCATGTAAAAAATGATATGAGGACATGTAATAGCATATATCATGCTATTTACAAAAGGGATGATAAACCTAATAGTGTTATTTATTTAAATTATTGATTGAATTCATAAACAATATTAATAAGGGTTAACCCACGCAAAAACTTCATTTAAAAATTGGAACAATTTTTATGTTGATATGAAATAACGCAATAAATAAATTTATTGAGAATAAAAGATGAGACAAACCAGAGCTCCATAGCACTATCTCAAGGGTGGTGTGAAAATGTGTTTCCAAATTATATGGATAAACTAATTTCTAAGGAACTGTCTGAAAAGCGCTACACCAAATATTCGAGCATTGCTCGGACAATGTGTTTAAAAACTATGAAGAGGCTGAGATCGTTTTCTAGAGGAGTGTAGCAAAAACTGAGAGGAAGGGTGGAAAAAGTAGTTTAACTAAAAATGACACGATAACCCACATACTTTCACCTTATTTAAGGTTGCAGCTGAAGGGTGTCTGGAGATAGTTCTTCAAATTAGTGAGGTAAGCTAATTGGGTTATCCGTTTACAGCGTTATATAACATAAAGGGGGGGGGGTGGAGGGAGGCGATACAAAAATTTAACCCAACAGAAATAAGGTAAAAGCCAATAGAATTTTACGTAACTTAGAGGGGGGCCAAGGGGATCCAAGGGGATGGTGGGGCTTGTGTTGAATAACCCTCCAAAATAACTATATAATATAGGAAAGTATGTATACACTTTTTTAATTATTCATACGTTTATTCTAGTCGGTGAATACTGCTAGAACAAGTGTGTATATTTATATGTATTACTAATATGACCGTTTGAACTTTTACAATAGGCCATACATAAGGAGATTATAGGATCTTTTCGGATCCTAACAAAATTCTACTATGTGTAAGTTTTTGTGGAATCAACAAAAAAAAAAAAAAAAATTAAGACTATTTCATGTTGAAAACATAACGATAAAATCACCTAATATTACAAAGTTACACAATAATAACATAACCTGACAAAACTAGACAAAATACTGCTATAATTATTTTTTAACATTCTTTTTTTTTTATTGAATTGAATAGCCGATTCATTTAGAGTTTTACTTTTGCCAGGGGTTCTAAAACTAACTCTTTTTTTAGTCTCCAGTACCTGCAGCAATAAGGGCATATATTGCTTAATATTCTCTCTTTAGATGCATCAATGACCTAGTGCTTAGCATGCTGGCCTCTTAGCCTGATAAGTTTTACAAGGATTCTATTTTTGTGCTTTTGTCGATACGAAAAGTCGACATAACGCCGGAAACATATTTTCCTGATTTTATTGGGCAGACTGTGATTTTTCTTGATGCTGTCTCGACTTGGGGAGCCAATTTCTCTCGGGAATTTCAGGAGTATGTCTCGATTCGGTATTGAGTTTCCGTTGGTAACATAATTCAACAAATTTTCTGCCTTCATATTCTAGTTATTTTACTGCAGCAGAAATAAAAAAAGCCTGATTTCCTTACCAATCAGTTGCTAGTAGGGCCCACACCTGGTTATATCTATCTAAATAAGTTAACATTAGTCTTACTAATATCAGCATGCCTAATTATCAAATAAGTACTGCTAGATTTTTCATTTGTCATTAAATCGCAACCATTGTTCTGTTATTTCTTTCTCATCCTTTATTCTGTTCCAAGGATCAGAATTTTTTCAGTTGAAACGCTTGGAAGGACAGTTTTCATCAGTATTCACCCGTGTAGTGCATGTGCACTTCCACTATACATCAGGCTAAATCCAACACTACCTATATAATAGCTCCGTTTACGTATAAATGTTTGTAAGAAGATTACCTTTTTCCACTATAAAAATAGAGAAAAAAAATATTTCTCTTTGGCGATTTTTTCTCCTTTACTTAGGACTGGGTGTACACTTTCCATTTTATCGTTTCCTTTTGGCATTAGCTCTTTTCTGTAGTAGCCTAAAAATACCATCGACGACTTGGCTGCGATCTTTACATTGGCTGTGATACCATTCTACGCATTTCCATATGTTTTTACCAGGGCCTTTATATTTGTTACAATGCTATTCAGGGTATTAATCAGGTTTCTCTCCTGAGTTGCGTACAGGCTTGCTCGTAAAGTTACATACGACTCCACGCCAGAGTCAAAGCGCCACCAATGAAATTCACCTACCTTGATTGGTATACTCTTGTCCCAATTTGCTTACAGAGAAATTGTGTCCCAAATCCACGTTAACTCATCTCACAAAGTTTCTTTAGTTTATGAAGGCACTAAATGATGTCTTCCCATTCTATATCTATAAGAAACGACGCCATATTTGGTGCTCATTGTAGGAAAATAGCACTTCTGCACTCTTAAGTTTCACACCTCAATCAAGGAGTGATTAACTTTATAAAGAATTTTTAGTAGTCATTACACAACAAGATAAACTAGTTGACTAGAACTAGCTAGGTATTTAGCCTACCGTTTTATAGTCAGTAACAGCCAAAGACAGATGGGGTCACATTTGCACACACCTTCAGTATTCCCTCAATGCTCATAATCTGCTTTTAGCCGCTCAGCCAGGGCCATTTTCATATTCGGTTCATACCAGAAATGCTACACTGAATAATAAAATGACGTAAGTATGTATGTGTAAGTTTCTGTCTATATGGATTCCACGTTTATCTAATATTGGCATCAGGTAATTGTCCATATTGACAACCAAACTTTAATACGTTACGAGGCTAAGGGTTGGTTTTCAATACATGTACCCTTCATATAGTCTGCTCTTGACTTTTTTCTGAGTGAACAGGGCCGTTACGTCTTTTTATTTCTTAACATACAACCATGTCAGTAAAAGAAATTTTCTCAAAAGATTAAGTTACCAAATATAGGAAAGCCTTTAACATTATTTTAAATGTCAAAAGTTGAATTAGATTTTATGAAATAATGATCTAAATACGTCCTTCATACAAAAGTACTAAGAATACAACACACTTTCATTTATTGACACAAAAAAAGGTTTCTATATTTGATAAGTAAACTAACAAAGCAAATTAAAATATTATAAAATTGCCATTTTACTGAAAAGTAATAGTACTAAAAAATACTTGTCAGAAAAAAATAAGAAAAATAAATAAAAAGTAAATAAAAGATAAAACTGTTACGTAGGATTCTAAAGGTTCGGGGTGCTTAATAACAACGCAGCAGTTAAACTCAATCAATCTCTTTATTGCTATATTCCTTGAGGGAAGGCGCTTTGCGGTCCCAAGTTACTTATTGCGACTATCCTCCTTCTAGTCCCAACGTTCAAGAGCCCTGCGGCCACTGCTGCGGGCCTTTTTATGCTCTTTCTTCCCCCACTTGTGCTCCTTCCTAATACTAATAGCTGAGGCCCATCCCACGTAGTATGTTCCATACTGTACGCGACACGTCTGAGGCCGCTTCGTTTTCGCCCTCGACAACGTTCTTTTCTGTACCACCTCGGGAATGATTGTTTAATTAGTGTCTGTATCATGTTGTTCATGTTGTAATGTATACTAATCATATAAGAAAAATTAATGAGGTGTTCCTATGAATATCCTCGTTAATTTTTCTTTTACAGGCTTTAATTAGTTTTCCGCAAGTTTATAATTGTGTTATTACACATATTGTTCGTGTTTGCGCTCTTCCCTCTTACATAATAAATTGATAAATATGCCCTTGTGGGTCTTACTTTCATTGATGATTATTTAATGACCATTTATTGCTTATTATCTAATTTAATATTTACTTATAGACTTACATTTTTTTTTTCTGAGTTGTTTCATACATATTCATTTTCCTCATTATGATTATTGTTTTGCTTCTTTCGGTTTTATTTTACTTACAACTTTTGTTTTGTGTATTCGTTTTTTTTTTATTTTCTTTTTTTTGTGTTATACTATATTCATTACATTTTACGCAGCGTCTTCCACACAACATGACAAAAATCTTTTTATTTTTTTTAATTTTATTATCACCATTGTTATACGTATTCTTTTTTTTATCCTTTTAACGCATTATTGAACCAAAAGGTATATCAACCGTTCTAATTAAGTGTCTACTTACTATTTTCTTTTTTATTTATTTACTTATATTTTTTTTACCTATGGATTTTTTTTTTTTTTTTTTTTTACTAGACATCGTCAATGTTTAGGTATTAAGGCTCTACTTTTAACTTAGCTAAAGTTTGTTTGTTTCTTATGGTAACTGATTGTTACTGCCCGTCGGTCGATCTTCTTGTCGCCGCTAACCCCGTACTTGGATAAGTATTGGCTGTGGTGCCATAGAATTCCCCGGATTTTCATTTCTTGCGACATTGTTTCTGGTTCTCCTTCCTGCAAACATTCTAGATAAATTTAGTATAAGTGGGGCCCCCCATTTTAAAATTCCGACCGATCCTGCAGCCGCCCCTAACGCTAGTTTACCCTTAAAACATGAAATAGTTATCCTTTTTTCCCCGTTCTCACTCCCATTTATCGTAAGCTCCTAGGTCCCTAGGTNATCCGTACGCTTATTTCGGCGTACCGAGGCCTCTGTGTGAGCAAGGGTGGTCTCACAACGTGGCCCCTTTGCCCTTGCAGCGGTACCCATATTGTGGAGGTGTTGGAACCTGTGATGTTCGGTGCCCCTTAGGGGTACTGTTTCTCCTTGATTTCCAGGACCACGAGGAAGCGGTGGCGTGCACGTCATTCGACGGCCGCGTGCTGAAGAGATACTGTCGAAGTCTTAAGTCCGGAGCGACTTATACTATTGTTATCGGGTGTACTTGCCACCAAGCCTTCATGGTGGTGGTAGTCGACATGCAGTTCGACGCTGCTTCCTATCCTCTCGACAGCTGATCGATAATCCAGGTGCGCTATCAGTTGATTTACTTCTCGTCATGGTTGCCAGTTATATGCTTTTGTAAGAAAAATTACTTTAGGTGGACGGTCTGTTCGTCACCAAGGACGTGACCGCCGATCCAGTGTTGTCTCATGACGACTGCGTGCGCGATTTACGGGCGGTGTTATTATCCGGGAGTGACCATGGCGGGGGCAGGATAGTCCCTGACGGCGGGCGGAAGAAGGAGGGAGGAAGAGGGAAGAGGAAGATCTGTCCTAGTTCGCGAACTCGTGGCCCACGATAAAAGTGTGATAAAATTTTGTTCTTGCGGTTACCCCTTATTACTTCTATTTACCGTTCCTCCATGCTCCTCTTGGCCGTACAAATATATAACTCAAAAAAGGTTTTCTTTTTTTTTTTTTTTTTTTTTTTTTACATATACATATATATGCCTATGTTCTGCGTATGTCTTCTAAGTGTACACTTATGTGATAATTGTATTGACATGGTTTTAACGCTAGTTAGATAGAGCCACACGCACTTTTTACCCACCTCTCATACATCGTTAATGTAAAGAGTAACAAAGAAAATAAAAATAGAATATCACTTTATTATATACGTTATTTATTCATTTCCTCTCATTATTATGATTGTTATTATTACTTTTATATTGCATGTTTCTCTCTTCTCCTTAATTCCTCAGTCTCTGCTAATTTTGAACGTAATATATTTCCTTTCGTTACATGTATCCTCCCGTATGCCTGTATTTAATGAATCTTCGCGGCGCGTCCGGGGGCCGCGAAAGGAAAAGAGTTCCCGAGAGAAGTGGTATTTATTTTCACATCTATTCGTACCCCCTACTCGTCTATAATGCTATTATTCGTAAGTAACTATTGGGGTGGGGAGCAAGTTGCCGCTTGGTCCCTTTTACTTTTCTTCTTCTTCTCTTCTTATCATCTCATCTCTCGGACACGGAGATTTCAATACACAAGCTTTTTTTATTTTGTCCAAATGTGAGACCCGTATTTTTTCATTTCTCTGTAACTTTACATTATGGTTCCTGTAATCTATGCCGACTATTTCGTAAGGGCCCTCGTATTGGTCATCAAATTTCCCTTTAGATGGCTCTTTTAGTACATACACCATCTCACCTTCCATAAAAAAATTCGTGTTTAGCGCCCTATCATAATAGAACTTTGATCTGTATTTGTTCTGTGTTTGGGTCATTGCTGCCAATGATCGTAATTGCGCGAGTGTCCCCGTTATTTGCAGCAGTAATATATTTGTATATTTATATATGTTTGACCCACCTCTGGCCTCTTGAAGCTTGACAGGAGTTTTGCCTGTTGACCAAATACAAGCTCGTAGGGTGTGTAGCCTGTACTCTCGTGTTCCGACGTATTGTAAGCGAGCATACGAAACGGCAATAGTTCGTCCCATTTTTCGGTCTCGCCACTGTAGGCTTTTAAGTATTCTGTTAGAACGTGGTGCATGCGTTCAATTGCCCCGTTGCTTTGAGGATAAAATGCCGTGCTCCCAAGTTTTTCAATTTTGAATAATCGCGTAAGCTCGTCCATCGTTTTGTTCATAAAATGCGTTCCTCGGTCTGATAATAATTTTTCTGGCACTCCAAAGTTTGCTAAAAATTTATTCGTTAAGGCTCTTACCGTTTCTTCAGCTGTTGCTCTTTGTACCGGTATTAATACAATAAACTTGGTTGGCCAATCCTGTATTGACAGGATATGTGTATAGCCGTTTGTTGAAGGCTTATTAATTGGTCCGTAATAGTCAATCGAGATTTTTTCAAACGGTCTGCTGGGCGTATCTGTAACGAGCACAGCTTGCTTCGTTCTTACACGCACTAGTTTTTTAGTCTGACATGACCTGCATCCAAGTATAAATTGCCTTACATCGGCCCTCATGTTACTCCAATAATAGTCCCTTGCTATCTTATTGTAGGTTTTATTCATCTCTTTATGACCCCCAATTGTTGATTCGTGATACTCCTTAATAACCTTATATCTTTGATCCACTGGTGGTATAACTAAGGTGTTCATGTAAAAGGTCGCTGCGACCTTGAGGTTTTTGAAAGTTTCCTCAAATTGTTCCACAAAGTAGATCCATTGGCTCATGTTGAGTATTGCCAAGTCACGTATCACGCCTATAGACTTTATTTTATTTATCATTACTAGCGCCTTGAGTGACGTAATGCATTTCTTGATGTCCGATTTTAGCGCCTTATCTTCAAAATGCGATTTAATATACATTCGCATTACCGCGACTTTTCTCACATTTTCTCTCATGACGTCACCAACCATTTTTTTTTCATTATTTAGAGCTATTGGATCTATGTATCCACACTCATATAGGGCGTCTATTGTTTCCGTATCAGGCACGCTTTCTGTTACCGTTGCGAATACTAGGTTATCTAGATAATGAAATGGGTAATCCTTTGCCCGATGCATTCTTTGAAATGGTTGTATGTCTGTTTCTTTTCCCGGTAGCCACGGTGGTTTTTCATGTGGTAACCGTGTCCTGCATACTCTGTACTTTTTTAGCTGTGGGAGGTTTGATAATACTTTTCTTTGAAGGTCTGCTTCCTCTGGTTCGCTTTCCGACTCCAGTCTGGCCTTGTTTAAACCAGCCCCCTCTTCACTCTCATTGTTTAGTAAGTCTGAACTACTTGAAGAGTCGGGGGGTGGTGGTGGATCAGGTGGGGGCGTGTCCCCATCTTCATAAACGTCCTCATTCATGGAGTCACTTTTATTACGCTCTATTTCTTTAACTCCTTCCTCTTTTTCTTTCCATGATTCGTTTACTTCACTTTTCCAATTTATATTGGCGCCCGATTCGTCACTAACCCGCGATTCCCTTTCCACCGGGCTTTGTTCCTCCTCGCTATGCCTGGTTGCGGCAACGAGTGGTCTGAAGTGGTTGTTGAGGAGATGCAAGTGTACATATTCCTCATTGGCATTAATCGTGAAACTTTCGAAAATTTTACACTTTTTTCCCCTCTTAGTGCCCTGTAGATGTATACAAATATTCTTCCTGAACTCTTGTGCGAACAACAATATGCAATCATCATTACCATATTCTGTATTGGACTGCAGGATTTTTTCTACCTCCTCCGAGTCAACACATATATTTTTCCACTTCGAACATTGTAGTACATCCCGGAGTTCTCGCGCCGTCAATTGTAAGTCACAGAAAAAAATAAGAAAGTCGAATAAGCAATTACCTGGTATTTCTACCGGAAGTTCTTCGATAAGTTTTAAATTTTTATTTGACTTCATGCAGTTTTGTTCTAAATTTCGTTTAGCTACATTTTCGCCTCCTGTTCTACTTTCAAGCTTATTACCTTCATCGGTATAATCGTCCGTTACCCCTTTTATTCTTTCATTCCCCGATGGGTTTACATTTATCTGTGGTGATCCACGCGGGGTATCTTCCTCGGTAAAGAATTTCTTTCTATCCCCTGAGCCCGTTCTCTCCTTCGAGGGCTGTTGAGATATGTTTGTATCATTATCTGTACTCACCGTCGGATCACTCAGAAGTCGATCAGTGATAGTATTGGATTCCCAAGCGTCTATTTTGATTCCCGGCTTGCCTTTAAAGTCTCGGCACTTAACATTTAGTCTAACTTTCGCTTGGAAGTTATCTATTGAGTCATTAAGTAACGCTCCAATCTTTTTGTTTACTTTCGTCCCTTTTTCTGGACTTTCTTTCGTCTGTGTACCCCGTCGTGATTCATTTATTTGCTTCTCGCTTACACTCTCACTAGACGGTCTGCTTTGTGCCCCTTCCTTCGGCGTCGGTCGGTCCCCTTCGACCGTATTCGGTATTTTCTGTTGCTGCTTGTTACTCTCTTGGAGCACACTTTGCGCGTGAGCTTGGGCCCATCGGTCATTCTCCTTCTCTCCTTTATTCGCATTTCTGCTTGACATACCTGCATCCGAACTCATCATCTCTATGGTATCTATAGGGTCAAGCATTCTTTCTCTCTTTCCGATCAACTCTGTAACCAGGCCTGCCTGTGCCTGCTGGTGTCCCCCGTGCTTATCATTATTCGCATTTATGTCTATGATCTCTGTACCTACAGTTTTTTCTTCCTCTTTACCTTCCTCATTCGCTAGGCTAGCTGCGGCTAGTTGGAATCCCCAATGTTTTACCGGCTCGGATTTTCCTTTTAAGGCCACCGGTGAGTCACAGTTTGCTATGATAATCTCCTTCGACACAGTTTCTATTTGCGGTGTTACTGAAAAATTTGGCGGGTGCCTATGCAGCGTATCCAATTGTCTTTTGCGATTTTTTCGTTGCATCTTCGGTTGTATTTCTAGTTCTAAGTACGGTGTACTTGTTATTCTCACCGCTTTTTTGAAATTTTCTTCTTTGCACATGTAAGCTAATTTATCCTCAGTCGGACCCTGTGATAGAATTTGTTCTTCACCATTGCTTAAGGATCCTATTTGAATATTTTTCCCCTTATTCTCTTCTTCGATCTGTACTATCTGTTTAAGCGGCCTGCCTCTTTTCCCTCGTTTCTTACGTGGTTCTGCTCCTTTACTCTCTATATTTTCACTCGCCACCGTCCACTCTGATTCTGAGTCTGCGTCGCTTTGTTCATTGACCGTTAGCTTATTTGAGTTATTCGTCTTGCGAGGCTTTTTCCTTTCTACCTTTTTGTTCGACTCGTCTGAATCGGATATTTCTATTTGCCATTTCTTATCCCGTCTTATTATGTTTCTCTCTCTTCTTGTCCGCATTTTGAATATTCGTGCGGGTGGCGCATTTATGTCACCATGACGATCTCTCTCCTGCTCTTCAGCAAGTTCATATAACTCTCGTCGCGGTAGTTCAGGATTTTTCTCTCTATCCTCTATATTCGGATTGCGGGACAGTGCATCCGGTGCCTTATTGGCTATTCCTGGTCTATAAACAACGTCAAATTCATAGCCCCTTAATTCAGCTTTAAGCCTATTAAATCTTGTATCTGGCATCTTTGATGAGTGAAAATGTTTAAGAGGCTCATGGTCCGTAATCACTGTAAACCTTCTGCCAAATAGATAGGGTCGAAACTGCTCTTTTGCATATAATATAGCGAGAAATTCTTTATCGTACGTAGGGTATCGAATTTCGCTGCCCTTTAGGCATCTAGAGGCATACTCGCACGGATTGTCTTTTCCTATTTCTCTCTGACTTAATATTGCCCCAATTGCATAGTCAGATGCATCCGTTGTCACCACAAATAGTTTTTCTAGATCGGGTGCTTTAAATACAGGCTCACTGCAAAGTGCATCTACGAGCGTTTTGAATGCTTGTTCATGCTGCTCTTCCCATTTAAACTCTGTACCTTTTTTCAGAAGCTTCGACAGCGGTTCAGCAATTTTAGCGTATCCTTTTATAAATCTCCTATAATATCCAACAAATCCAAGAAATTGTTTGATTTTCTTTGCATTTGTAGGCCTTGGATATTTTCTTGCAGCCTCGACTTTCTTTGGATCCGTTTTTATTTCACCTTTTCCTACAATATGGCCTAACACTTTTGCTTCAGGTTTTAAGAATTGGCACTTCTTTGGCTCAATTGTAAGATTTACCCTTGACAATCGCTCTAACAATCTTATAAAGCGTTTGCAATGTTCTTTGAGATTCAACGCGAACACCATTATATCGTCTAAATATACCTCTACCTCATGGCCCTGCAGCCCTGCCAGTGCAAGCGTTGTTGCCCTTAGAAACGTGTTCCGAGAACCCGTGCAACCCATTGGCATTCTTTTGTACTGGTAATGCCCATCCAGTCCCGAAAACGCTGTTTTATGAGCATCGTCTTCATGTATTTCGACTTGAAAAAATCCCTGCTTCAAGTCTACCACTGTAACATACCGTGCTGTTGCCAGATGTTCCAGTATATCGCTCTGGAAAGAAAGTGGATGACAACTGCCCATTGTTATCTCGCTGAGTTGCCTCAAATCCGTTACTACCCGCCAGCGCTTTTTGCCATCTGGTCCTGCGTTTTTAGGTACGATCTACATGTTTGAGCTGTACGGTGACTCTGAAGGCTCTATTATGCCTTTTTCGAGTAATTTCTTAATTTCAACTTTCATTTTCTCTCTCATAGCTGGCGAATATCTATACCGCTTCGTTACTATCGGTTTATCTGTAGTCGTGTTTATTTTATGTTTTAAAAGATTTGTCGCTTTCAGTTTTTCCCCGTCGAGTCCAAAAACGTACGGGTCAATCTCTATAAGCCCTCGCACATGTTTTTTCTCTTCTTCAGTGCACCCCGATATGTCAAATTATCTCCATTATTTTGTCTACTCGCGCTTTCCTGCAACTTAGGACGACTGTTTTAATGTTTTCCTCAAGTATTTGAGTATTCTCGTTGTCACGGCCATCCTTGTCACAACCCTCGTTTCCCACGATATTTTTCTTCGTACATGTGCAGCTGGCGTCGTTTCTTATCTCATTGCCTAGTTTTTCATTCTCTTCAGGGTTTTCAGTTTCTCTAAACATCCGTACAAAGGCTCTTTCTAATGCTTCTACATCATTCCCATTGACGTCCGATGAGTCAGCTTTCTTCGTCGTCTCACACTCTAAGAGGTCCACCACTGGGACTGGTACATTTATTATTTCATTTGATATATTTAGACATTCGGCATACACCCTACCATTATTGTTCGTTGCGATAAAATTACCGAAAACAAAATAACCTCTGCAAGCTTTTGTAGTAGGACCCAGCCCACTTTAATTTTCCTGTGCGACTCTTTTATATACGCATATATAACTTGCCTCGTTTTCGGCACAATTTCAAAACTTTCTGATCCTCGTAGCGGAATTCTCCTTTCATTCAACTTAAGTGTGTTGTCTTCGGCATGTATCTGATTGTTATACAACTTAAAAATATCCCATCCTATGATTCCTTCCACCTCTATGGGAAAGTCATGGGGGACTACGTGTAGGGTACACATAAAGTTTTCTAGGGGTAATCTTATAGATCCCAAAGTTTGGCGAGCTCTATGCGTTACGCCTTTTATTTTTAATTTTTCTCTACTATTTACCGCTACTCCAATATCGAGACAATTCTCTTTAATTATTAAAATTTTTGCGCCCGTATCGGCATAAAATGTCGCACCTTCGTTTATATAAGGGCTTTTTAGAATTACTGTGGGTGGTGTGTATCCTATTTTCGATAAATTTATTTTCATTGTGCGAGATAGCTGCTGCTCATCTTTTCCTTTAGCTTTAGAATTTTCACGCGTCGTGGCATAAGTCTCTGATACCTTATGCTTGTCATTATCCATACCCTCCTCTAACACTCCTGACTTCCTCTCATGAATTCCTTCATTTATTGCTTTGTCATGCCCAACGATTGGGGATCGCGTCGAACATCCTGCGAGTTTAAATGCCCGGTTTTCGAGCTGTTTACCCTCGGACTTTGACTATTAAGATTATCTCTCCTATAATCATCCCTGCGATTATCCTGATTGGAGTATTGGTTATTTCGCCTGTCTCGATAATCGTCCTTCCTGTGGTCATATATATTATAACTATGACCTACTTTTCTGTCATTGTAACTATTTCCGTCATAATTATTACTGTTATTATTATTGTTATAATAATCATTACTATCGTAGTTATATTTTCTTCCCTGGTAGCGATTTCCTTGGTTGTAAGGCCTTTTACCATTATTTCCTTGTAGTCGATCAAAATTCCTATCGTTTCCATACCGACGGTGATAATCATTATACGCCACTTTCTTATCATACTATCCTTCTTCTTCTATTGTTTCTTTTTTTGGTTCTTCATCAACGTTAGGATTTTTTATTATTTCTTTTTTTGAAACTTGCCACAATTTTTCACATCCACGAGTAGAATGGGCGCCGTGCTCTCGACAATACGAACAGTACTTTACATCAGCCACACCATCCCACCCGTCCGTATCTGACTTCCCCACGGGTGCGTCGCTACCGATAAGGCCCACCATGACGTCATACCGTCTATCGGCGTTATTTGCTCTAAATCTGCTCTTTTGCACTATCATTGAGCAGCGGAGACTTAATTCATTATCTACAGTAATGGCGGCTTCAATAGCCTCCTCTAGCGTTTTTGGTTGGAACCCTGCGACGTTCTAGTTATACGGTACCTTTAATCCGTGCAGAAACTGCCTCACTGCTTCACCGTCTGATCTCTTTTTCGACGCGTCTTTCTCGGCCCGCGTCAAGTATGGGTTCACCTTATGTGCCATCATGATCCCATTGTGTAATCGCTGGACTCGCCCACAATATTCCATAATTAATTCGTTATTCCATTGCGTGACAGTTTTAAGCTCTGCTGCAAGTGTCACTACTCCTCCCATTTTATTGAATCTTCGTGATAGAGCCAACAGAAACTCGTCAATTGAATTGAATAACGATAATCGCATGCAGAACTGATCGTCCGCTATGCCCCGCAATTTATTTTCCAAAAGCCCTATGAAATATTTTTCATACTGGGCAGGTATTGTTCCCTTTATCATCCTAACCATTTGCTCAAATAAGGGAAACTGCACGGGGTCTCCATTATACAGTGGTATACCATTGACTGCGTTGTTTAGGTAGCCTAATATATTAAGATTCGAGCCTAAGGCTAACGGTACCCCTGTTTGTTGCCTATTACTAGGAGAAAATTGCATGGTTTGATGCTGAGGGTTATCCCGTATGTTACTTTGTGTCCTTTGAAAAAATTCTGACTGATTATTTATCGGCAGCTCGGTTGGTTGGTCAAATGCAGGGAAAAGGTATTCTGTATTTGTATACACGTCATTATGATTTTCTTCGTATCCAAACCTCAGCCTATCTGTCCTATTGTTTGATGTATAGTAGTTATAATTTTTGTCATTTGAATGCAGAGGTGGCCAATCGCAGAATGGTATAAAAGGTTGTTCACTGTTTGTATTTTCTTGTTCTCGCCGTTTGGTATACTTTTCCTGCCAACTCGTTTTGCCTAGCCCTTCCACGCCTAATTGATCACGTTTCCTGTCTACCCCTATGTTCTCCTTAATCGCATTCTCTTTTAATTCTGATTTTTCTGGTGCAATTTCCAACATCTCTATTTCTGCTGTTTCATTCGTTGGCTCTGCTAATTTTGTATTAGGATTTTTCTTAAATGAAATTTTTGGTTTTATATTTTTAAATATCTTTAACATAAGAACTTGATTTTTCTTATCCATCTTCTCATAGAGTGCATACGATTCGGGGTCGTGTTCAAGCATAACCGTTATTGTATCTGAATCTTCCTGTGTCATGGAAAAAGTTTCGTTTAAACCATCCCTACCGTTATCAATCTCTTCCCCGTAGTCGGACATCATTATTTTTTTCCCCGTTTTTTTTATAATAGAGTGATGTGAGCTTAATTATATTAGTTGATTTCAGTTCACGCACGAAGAAATAATAGAGAAAAAAGGATTCCTATTTTATTTCCGATTCTGTATTTCTATTCTACTGGCTTCTAAAACGAGCGGAACTAGCCATATTCGGGTTAGGTATTATTTTTTGTACGTCGTTTCCTTAGCTAAACAACCCCGAGGAACAATAAGTATATATATTTGGGAGGATAAAAAGAATTATTACTTACTTTGACAGAAGGCACAAGACGATGAGCGCTAATATACTCCAAGTCATCCTCTTTACGATGGTTCCTTTTGAAACTGGATGTTGACTCTTGTCCTTTCTTACTCGATAGCAGCTGCAGGGGACTGCCTTGAATTTTCTGCACCTGTTGTTGCACTGCACTATGTGTGCTTCCCGATTGTTGCCCGAAAATTCCGAAATATCACGTGTGAAAAAAAATTTTTATTTCGCGACAAAACCTACCCCACACTTAGCACCAAAACTGTTACGTAGGATTCTAAAGGTTCGGGGTGCTTAATAACAACGTGGCAGTTAAACTCAATCAATCTCTTTATTGCTATATTCCTTGAGGGAAGGCGCTTTGCGGTACCGAGTTACTTATTGCGACTATCCTCCTTCTAGTCCCGACGTTTAAGAGCCCTGCGGCCACTGCTGCGGGCCTTTTTATGCTCTTTCTTCCCCCACTTGTGCTCCTTCCTAATACTAATAGCTGAGGCCCATCCCACGTAGTATGTTCCATACTGTACGTGACAAAACAAATTGTGATACTTATTAATTAACTGATCAGATAAGCTACCAAGTATATTTAAAGGAATGAAAATATTCGCATTCTGAATGTGACTGTGTTTAAAAAAAAAATTTTCACTTAGACGTCAGCATTTATTAGTCTGTTCATAGTACTAGTCATTATAAAGTTTTCAAGCCAAAAAATGAAATACCTGCTATAATCTTTAGAAGCAAGCCTTCCTTTTTTACTGAGTTATAAGTTCTAAACACAAGGCATTAAGCAAAGACAGAGTATGCTATTGTTGAATATATTGACTACGAGATGGTAGATCAATAATGTTATTACATTTATTAACACTAAAAAAATTTATTTTAAAACAGAAACAAGGATAACTTTACTTCGCGATAAAAATACCGTCTACAGACTTTATCCAATTTTCATCACTATTTATCGCATCGTTATAAGAAACAGGTCTAAGAGAATATCAATGTGCCTAGCTACTATAATTTTATTATTAATAAAAACTTTGAAACCAACATTTTCAGGACCCAACAAAGTTCCTAAGCCTGCCTTTTTGTCCTATTTATAATTTCTCTTTTCTTCTGGTATTCTCACAAAAATTCTACTGTCATTTGTTTCTGGCCAAAATGTATTATGTACCCTCACTTTTTTCAGGAAACATCTAGACATATTCATTGTATCCCTGATATACTTTTCTGCCAACCCATTTAATTCATGCATTTAAGGTGTACACGGTATAATAGAGATACCTCTCTCACTTGAAAAATTACTCGTGTCTTTATTCATATATTCCTTTCCATTGTCACATCTTGACCTTTTTATCTTTTCTTCTGTCTTACTTTTACATAGGTAACAAGACAATGATGTACCTGATCTTTTTATTAAATACAATATACTTGGGTTTCTGTACTCAAATCACCAATGAAACTTGAAAAATGTTTCTTACCATTTAAACCATTACACAAATAGTACTATGGAGTCCATTTAAATCAGTATGTACAATTTCAAACACTTTTTTTACCCTTGTTCTTTCATTCTAAACAGCAAATTACGTATTTTTCTTTCCAAGCAAATTCCACTTTCAAAAAAATATGATTTTTATTCTTTGGGTAAACCATAATGCATTTGTTCATCAAATATCATTTTCAAATAGTTGAAATTTACATAACCAAGTATTCTATGTCATTTTTCATTGTTTGGTAATTTGCTTCTTGTCATTTAATTTAACTCACTTTTTATCATCTCACTTGTCATATGATAAACATTATTATTTTAAATAGTTAATGCGACTGAATTTTCATTTAGATCAAAAATTTCTGACATGTTTCCTATTGAAACAATTTATCAATTTAAGTTACTTTTCTGTAACTTATTAAATTGATATCCATCTCTTTTATGTAAAAAACATTTTTCTTAGTATTTACTTTACTTTTTTTACTAAATATTATGATTTTGTTTTATATTACCAACTTTAGTTGCTTTTAAAAAACGACGTTCATTTATTTATACATTTATAGAACCTTCTAATTCAATAGATTTATAAAAATGTTAATTATCATTTACTACATAATCTGAGCAACTACTATCGAGTAACCATTCAACCTCAATAGCATGGCTGTTTACTTTAACACGCAACTTATTAGGTCATTCTTCAAATTCCGCATGAAAACTACTCACATTATCATTTTTGTTTTAATGCCCTTGATTATTCTGCTGCTAATCATATCCTCAACCATTTTGAATAGAGTCTCTGCCAGATCAACGACTCTGGCCTCAGCCACCGCCAGTGCTACTTTGATGCTGCCACTGCTGCTGTAGTTGTTTGGTGTTGTTGTTGTTTTTGATGGCACCTACCTTGTTTCTGCTGCGCACCACCTTGTTCCTATGAATCATCACTTTGTCTCATCCTCGTACATTATGCCTTGAAGTATCCATATTTTACGCACTCGAAACATGCTCCATCTGTTTTTCTTTCACTTAAACTGTTTTTGCTTCAGTTTTGATTTTTTACGTACTTAACTGTTTAACCAGATTCTTTTAACACATCTATTAAGTCACTAATATAAATTAACGAACTTGGAGGCATTTCCATTAAGTAGCTTAATTATTATTTTTCAGTCACATTTGCACCAGCACTTTTCAACTCAATTAATACTTTAAAGTTAGTTATATACGCTGTTAAATTTTGAAAATCTTTCAATTTCAATTTTTCTAATTTATTCCCTGGTCAAATTTGTAGTGCAGTAGACTATTTCATGTACGTTTCATCAAATTTCTTTATTATTTTGTACACCGTTCCTTTGTCTTTCACTAACATAACTGTAACTGATCATTCGAAATTTTACTATATATATTACATTAATCACCGTGAAGTTCTTTTCGATCCACTCTTCTTTATCCGTCATTGACCTGGCTCAAGTTACTACTACGTCACACTTCTTCAATTTTAGAATCATCGTGATTCTCTTTTTCTAACTTTCATGATCTTTTCTATCAAACACCGGAATTTTTACTTCATCCGTCATTTTGGCTTGTTTTATGAAATTTTCTTGGTCATAGAAAATAAATCGTTTCAATATGAGAATATCAGTTAGAACTCTCTTGATAACTTTTATTAGTCCTTTCACTTTTGTATTTTCACTTTAAAATTTTTCCGTCTTTTTCATGCGTATGCTAATTAACAATGTTTACGTCCCTTGAAGGAACACGTAAAATAAAAAAAATTTTTAAAAAACGCAATGCTACCATGTTAGATTCATTGACTACGAGGTAGTAGATCAATAATGTTACACTTATTAACACTTGAAAAAATAAATTTATCAATAGAGATAGGATTAACTGGAGATTACAAATCTCCTTTTATTATGCCAAGTGAAAAACTATGAGAGCGTGCGAAAAAATCTGGTCTTGTAGTCACTTATTTAGTTTTATTTTATTCAAGTTCTTAACTAAATCATTGTATGCCATAAGAATTTTATGGGGTATGATAAAAAAAAGCAACAAAAATAAAAGTTAATAGTAAAAATCGTAAGTGTGACCAAAGTTATGAAAACTATGTTAAAAAACGGAAAATGAAAACTGCAATACAACACTCACTTATGGTTTCGAAAAATCGAGTCTTTGCTTTTATAGTAAAAAAAAAAAAAAAAAAACTCGATCCAACTAAAAATTTTTCTAGGAGCACAACACATAAGAGCAGACGCGGCCCTGTGTCTCACTTTTGCATGACTCAGCAGTTTGATTTTTATCTAAGATTTATATCTTAGGGAAACCAGATAATTTTGAAACAAATGGACCATCGACCAATCAGCAACCGCACAGACTACTGTTTATCACTTCTTTAATATCATTATGGCTAATATTTATCTTTATTTCTTGTTATAATTAAAATTGATTTCTGAAGATATTTCTCTTCAAATTTTGCTTCTAATGCTGCCCTGCTAGTTAAAAATTGACCATGATTATTTTTTGATAGTGATACAAGAAAGCGAGCACTTGCATAAGTGAGAAGTACAGTTGTTTTCTATTCAAAAAAATTATTGCGCTTAACCCGTTGCCCAAACAAACGATTCCGTGCTTTATTAGGCATTTATTATAATAGACACTGGCAATGAAAACTTAATTTCTTGTTAGTTTACAATCTCAAAGTATTATTTCTTTAAGAATAGTACAATAACCAGTAAGAATTCAAAAACTAATCAACCGTAAGAGTTTCAGTACTATCATATATAATTATACTAAATAACTCGTTCTCACTTAATGGTAGTTCACTACGATACTAAAGAGAGCAAGAGGCAACATCTTGGCTGCTTTACTGTACATGAAATTATAGATTCCATGGCTCTTAGATTAATGGCAACAAGAATCAGCAAAGTGCAAAAAAGAAATATAGAAGAAGCCAAGCAAAATTTAATTAAAGTAATTGATAAATAAACCTTAATTTTTTTCATGAATACTAATAGATTTTTTCATGTTTTTTTATGCAGTTTAAAAACCAATAACTAAAAATTCAAGTACAGATTCTCACAGAATGCCAAATAAGTATGAGGATGGATACAGGTAATGGCAATCATAAGTGAAAACTTACCTTTATTGATTTAGCTACTAGTTACGAGGAAGCTAAAAGGTCTCTTTGATCCTAACAATCAAGAATACTTTTGATGTAGTAATTTTATATACAAAAATTATTAGAAAGTTATAAGCACACTTTATTACATACAATTGAGCCCTGCTTATTCGTACAAGTGAATGTGCACATTCTCATATGCTAATATGCATATAGAGGAATAAATAATAAAAGATAATTCAATAATAATCATCAAAACATTAACGTAACAGCTTACAAGCAGATGGCGCTCGTAAGAAAAATATACTTTTAACAATAACTTATGATTAAGAGATAAAATTCATGTATTGATACTTTCAGTATACATGCTTTTACAATATGTTTGCTGCTCTTCTTGTTGTCTGTTTAACTTCTATTATGTCGGTTACCCCATCCTCGACGATAAACATCTTTGTATTCATCGGTTCTTCTAGTTCGTTCTAACGAAACAAAATCATCTTTTTCTATTTTTTCTTCATTTTCTTCATCCTCCTTATCTTTTTTTGAGCATTCGTCAAGAATAATACCAGCTGATTCTTGAGAAGTACTGGAAGAAGGCAAGCACTCTTGTTTTGCCCATCTAGAATAAAAAAAAACGTCGTTGTTATAGTTTACCAATAGTTTCACAAATGTCATATAAATATCACTTATATGTTTACTGAACTTAAAACGAGTAGTTGTTAGATCTACAAAATGATTTTGTAAGTACAAAAAATTAAAAAAAAAAAGATTCATATCTCATAAAGCCATTCAAAAGTTGTTTTTATAAACTAGATAAGTAATATGTTTAATGATAATGTATGGATAAAATAATTGATGGTAAATATCAGTATTTTTTCTTTTTTTTTATCGAACTATATTCCACACATAAAATTTGTTACAAAACAAGCACTGTTTTAATACGCCCCATATAATATAGGCTTTTAACTTGCAACATATAATTATAAAATTTTGTGTATAAGTTTACCCTCTAAATCCACACTACTACTTACTCCTTCATAACCTTAGATTAGTGTACAAAAGAATAGAGATCTAGAATTCAGATACATTTAACATATTCTACATGAGAAAGATTTCATAGTTCTTATGCCTGCATGAAGAGAAAAACAATAAAAAGCCTTTATGGAAAAATCGAATACATTAAACTTTGTAAGGTCATACAATTACATGCAATGATAGTACAAAAACACAAGCTCTTGCACCACCAGTTTTAAAATCAAGCTCTGTCCAATGCTATCATTGCTTCTTATATCTATAATAACATCAGTACTTAAAAAGTTTATAGGATTTTTAGGCGATATTTATGACTGTAGGACCTTCAAACTAAGATTACGGACATAAAAACAAAACTTACTATTTATGATATTTCTCAAAATAAATAAACTCGAATTGATTAATAATACTATTAATGTAATATTGTTATTATAAAATTAGAAAATTACTCTTTACATGAGTTTGTTAATGTCACTTTAATTTTTTACTTATCCTACATTTATAAAGACACAATAGCTTGAAAATTTAATCAATTCATGGATAGTTGACTACGCAATGAATTTTTCGTTTACGTGAAATTTTGGCCACGTGTACAGCTCAGTTGATAACTAAACATCCAATATGAAACATCCAATTAAATGTTTCAAAGCATACAAAAAAATTTTCCTACACATCTCCTTGTGTCTTTCATTATTTATTTTGTGAATTCTGTACTTTAAAAAAGGGGGTTCACGTGAGAATTCTAACGTACCACAAAAAAAAAAAAAAAAACGAATGACTGACCCACGAAGAATATGCAGATATTTTTATCTCTACACTAAGAGAAATTCAAAGCAGGTCCTGGTCCTGTAGATATATGAATCTATAGGTACTGTAGCTGTGCACTCATCAGAAATCTAATGAATTGGCCACTTTAGTTAATGAGATCCCCACTAAACTTCCCAGTTAATCCCAACCCGGCGCATCACTGAAAAAATCGGAGATTCCACGTGGGCTGCCTGAGTAATCTAGCTGAAGCTATTGAAAACAGAATTTCAGAGTTTGGAGCAGAAGGAGCAAACGGTTATTGTTTGTATTGATGACTCGCGTCAATCAATGTTGTTGTTACAGTAACAGTAAATTCAACTTTAACCTTGGAAAAAACTATTATCTAAAGATTTAATTAGGAAATATACTATTTAAAGAATTAGACCTGGAAAACTACTTTTTAAATATAACTCAAATGTACCCTATGATCTTAGATAAGAATTTTTAAAGTATTTTTACAAATAATTATTTCTAATTGCAGTATTTACTTTTAACTTTCTGGATACATTTGTTCAATTTTCTAATGCTCATTTACCACATGGTGAAATCAATGAAAAAATCATTCTGGTTGTTCTGGGTGGTATTGAGTAGTTCCTAACAATAGAAAGGTACACGCTGAGCTAGTAAATACAAACACAGTAAAAAAAAATATCAGTTTTAAAATTGAATATAAGATCCAGTAGCGTGGGAATTTTACGTAATAAGTATGAGAAACAGATGAAACCTTAGCAACCACGCTACTATTTACTTTAGGTTCACATACTCGAATTTTTAAATAGCAAAAAATAAGTATTTTTGTTGGTATGCCTTATATATTTTGATTTAATTTAGTCTTTGTGATTGTGATTGTATTCTACAATGTTACCGACAAATATCGATTTAAAAGTCGAAAAAATAAGGAAAATAAGAATGTGTATCTCCAAACACTCAATTCAAGATTTTTTCATCTTCATTTGTGTTTTTACCATGAAGTTGGTTGAGAGTCTCGTACGATTAGGATAGGCGGGTTCTAAAAATTGAAAAGTGCTATCAGCATCGTGTGATGTTAACTACAGATACTTCCTGGCTTTCACTGATTGTAGCAGGCAGCACGTTGCAGTAGTAGCTTTTAGTGGCTAAGTGGTAAAGTCCTTGCTTTCTGTCAGGATGACTCAGGTTTGAGACCCTGCTGCGAAAATTTTAACAAGTTCTTCTGAAGTAATTTTTATATATCCTCATCACTGTGATAGCTCGTGGGCAACTGGTGTAATGCTTTCCATGTTATGCTCATAATAAATATAATATAATAAAAACAAAAATGAAATTTTCGGATACCACAGGAATTAACAGTGCCCCAAGTTAAGTTAAGCGGGGACAACCCTCACATCGTGAAATCGTCCTCTACATTATCTGAAAAATATTATTATATGGGGTACATCAGAGTCTTAGTTTGACCCAAAGCCACTAAATGAAGACAGAAAAAATGTACCGTGGATTAAGTTCGATACCTACTCGGTGAAAATTTACAATGTGTATAAAAATTAAGTATTTCAACAACAATGAAAATTCTCTTTTAACTTAGTACTATGCGCGTCCTGAACGTTAAGATTTTTGATAACTTTCTTATATATATTTTCTATCAAAAGTGAGTATTCAAAGGCATCCTACTATTTTTATAGCTGAAAACAACTAGTGCGCTACAATTTATCATGCATAGTATTTAAAAAATCAGTGCCACCGCAATTAGGCCTCAAACCTGGATCTCTATCTCGACAAGAAAGAGCGTTACCAATTTCGCTAACAAGGTTTCGGTGATTTGAGGTGTAAAGACTTGAGGTCAGTATTAAAGATAAGGTTTATTAGTAATTGAATTTGTATATTAGAAACTTATCAGTGCCTTCTAATAAGATGTAGAAAACGTCCGTGATCAGTTATCCGTTGGAGACCAATTGGCAGGGAGTTAATAAATACATGCAAAAATGTACCTAAGATTCACTACTTCTTTATTGTTGTAACGTTTCGCTGGCCATTTGTACTAGTCTCATCAGGCTGAACAAAATTATTACACATTTTTTAAAGACTTACTAAAATGTACTCACAACAAAGTTAATAAAGAACACAAATATGTCTGTTTCTCTCATGTACGCAAAAGAATTAACATTTTGTGAGTATCGTCGAAAAACGAATGATAGACTAAAAGTACACAATTCCAATTATCATGCGTGTATAGATGGCAGAGCAAAAGTACGCGAAGAAAATTAAGTGCGTTCAACTCTATTCGGACTTTTAAACTGTCGTAGTAAAGGGATGGATGCATCATTTTCTAAATATTTTATATATTANGGAAAAAGTTATCGGGATTCCATAGGAAACATAATTAGGCTAGCTTTACTAAAAGCTTTGTCGTTTTCAGGAGGCTCAACACACCTATCAAAGTAGTTGTGAAATGGATGAAATTGAAATCTACGGTCAATGAGTGTGTTTTTTACCTCTGTGCAAAATTTTAGCATAGGTTGCTCCAGAAAATTTTTAGTAAAACGCGTTACAAGTGAGCGTCTTATACATAGCTTCTTATGGAGACGGCACTTTTTTCACCGGTTATATCTACGTAAACATCAACCACCACATGGAGCAGACGAAGCTTTTGTTGATTTGTTCTGCTCTGGAGTGGAAGTACTAATATGTATGGCTATGGTCATGACTATACCTGTATATGTTGTTGACTATATATGGTGTGTTAGTTATTAATGATAAAAATATTCTTGACTCTAAAAACATTTGCACAGTGAAACCTTGAACTTGATAATAACGTCGCTCTGTCATTTAAATTAAAAACAATGTTTCTTTTGAGACTTATTTAACGACTTGAAAAATAATTAAATATTTGTCCAGATAAAGAAGGATTTTTAAAGCAGTCAAAGATAAAATGGTAAGGGTTTCTAGCTATTGTCAAATTTAGAAAATTAATTTTATCGTCAACTTCAATTTCATGAGTAAACTGTAGTTAAGGGTGGTATGAATTGGGAATAGTTAAAAATTTGTCAATGAGATGTTCTTTTATCAAGAGTTATATGCGGTTCACCTAACGACAATAAAAAGTTAAAAGAACATTATATCTATTTTATAAAGTGTTATAACAATCACTTTTCACGTGATCCATTACAAAGTCTGAAAATGGGGGGAAAATACGGGATGTGGGAGTGCCGAAAATTTGTTGGTAAAACTCATTGTCAAAAGTAAAAAAAGAGTTATTAAATAAGATCTTAATACATTTATAAGTTTTATGAATAGAATTCTTACATTTGTTAATTAGAATTGACGTTCTACAGCCAATACTCCTTAACACTAATTCTAATGGAATGTAGGTGAACGACGTAAAGTCTAGCGGTATTCATTTATGATCAGTAGGAAGTTATGCATATTATAATTTATTCTTTAATTTAAAACTAATATTTACGAGTAATTGTATTGAAGAAACAATCGGACGCAAGGAAGTATTGACCTCATGAATTGTTGTAAATTCGTAACATTTATCCAAAGCAGTGTCTGTGAGAGACAAAGCGTTGCTATGGAAATTACTAAAAAGGAAACCGTTATCATTGAGATTATTTAAAATAGCTGATGTTTTTTTTGTAGAAAATTCAAAAGATTTCTTATAATAATTTCATAAGTAGATAAATCTGATACAAGTTTACGCATTTTAGTTAGATATTCAGTTTTTAAATATATTTAAGAGTTAGTAAAAACAAAACACCACTTAATATTTACACACGTCTTTCTATATTATATAGGTCTTTTGGGACGGCTTTTTCTACCCTCCACAACCAAATTTTTTTGCATGACATAACAATTGCTTTAACTTTTAAACAAAGTTAATAAAGTAGGGAACTTTTGCGAATACTACGTAAAACTTAAGTGAACAAATGTGTATAAATATACGTCAATAAAATCATTGTCTTCATAAGTTTCAGGATATAGTAACTAAATATATTCTTGTTTAGTTGATTTGAAATTTTATCAAGGAAATAAGTTTATATATATATAATGAGAAGTTAGTATGATGCTACTCATGACAAATGTTGATATTAGTTTTTTAGTGTCCCATAATTTTAAATATTTTAATTTTTCCGTTTCCAATCTCTAATAATAGTGCAGCCAAATTTAGACTTAACAAACAAATACGAATACTGAGGGCATCAACTCAAAATTTTCAATCGTTTTCATTTGATTTTTTAAGTCTTTTGGATTCAGAAAATTTGACTTACGTGAAGAAGTATAGTTTTATTAACATAAACCAGATCTTATTTCAAATAAGTCCCATACTTTGGTATAAATAATTGCCATAAATATTTTCCTAAATTCAAAATAACGGAAAAAGTTATCGGGATTCCATAGGAAACATAATTAGGCTAGCTTTACTAAAAGCTTTGTCGTTTTCAGGAGGCTCAACACACCTATCAAAGTAGTTGTGAAATGGATGAAATTGAAATCTACGGTCAATGAGTGTGTTTTTTACCTCTGTGCAAAATTTTAGCATAGGTTGCTCCAGAAAATTTTTAGTAAAACGCGTTACAAGTGAGCGTCTTATACATAGCTTCTTATGGAGACGGCACTTTTTTCACCGGTTATATCTACGTAAACATCAACCACCACATGGAGCAGACGAAGCTTTTGTTGATTTGTTCTGCTCTGGAGTGGAAGTACTAATATGTATGGCTATGGTCATGACTATACCTGTATATGTTGTTGACTATAAAAGGCATCCTACTATTTTTATAGCTGAAAACAACTAGTGCGCTACAATTTATCATGCATAGTATTTAAAAAATCAGTGCCACCGCAATTAGGCCTCAAACCTGGATCTCTATCTCGACAAGAAAGAGCGTTACCAATTTCGCTAACAAGGTTTCGGTGATTTGAGGTGTAAAGACTTGAGGTCAGTATTAAAGATAAGGTTTATTAGTAATTGAATTTGTATATTAGAAACTTATCAGTGCCTTCTAATAAGATGTAGAAAACGTCCGTGATCAGTTATCCGTTGGAGACCAATTGGCAGGGAGTTAATAAATACATGCAAAAATGTACCTAAGATTCACTACTTCTTTATTGTTGTAACGTTTCGCTGGCCATTTGTACTAGTCTCATCAGGCTGAACAAAATTATTACACATTTTTTAAAGACTTACTAAAATGTACTCACAACAAAGTTAATAAAGAACACAAATATGTCTGTTTCTCTCATGTACGCAAAAGAATTAACATTTTGTGAGTATCGTCGAAAAACGAATGATAGACTAAAAGTACACAATTCCAATTATCATGCGTGTATAGATGGCAGAGCAAAAGTACGCGAAGAAAATTAAGTGCGTTCAACTCTATTCGGACTTTTAAACTGTCGTAGTAAAGGGATGGATGCATCATTTTCTAAATATTTTATATATTATACTGCGACTTTTTGCCAAGGATTCTTGTACTATTCCGATCGAACTCATGGTTATATGTACTATGGTATGGCATAAAGTACAGAATCAGGCTTAGTATTTTTTTTGTGCTCGTTTATGNTTTTAACAATTCGAGCTTTTGATATAGGTGGATCATTTTTACGGAAGTCCTTAGCCATCACGCTGTCCCCCGTTTTAAATCTCACCTTTCTTCCCCCTTTGCAATTGTGAACTTGGTCATGCTGCTTAGTTTCGATGCATTCTCGAATATCTGGTCGAAGTAAATGCAACGGTGTGCGTATTTCTTGATTAAATAACAATTTTGCCGGTATTTCGCTAGTTGTTACATGTGCTGTCTTCCGGTACCCAAATAAAAATTGCCGTATTGCTATTTTTACACTTACATTTTCTCTGTTAACTATTGCTTTTAATTTCCTTTTAAAAGTTTTTACAAAATTTTCGGCGGCGCCGTTTGCTGCTGGATGATTCGGTGCAGTATATAAATGTTTGATACCTAATTTTTTAAAATAATTTTGGCGCAAATTCGGACATTGCCATTGGGCTTAAAAACCAGCACAATCGGTGTTGCCCACTCACTAGTTTCCACTGCCTTGATTATACCTTCGCAAACTAAACCTTCTAATTCTTTACTGACTTCCTCTTTGAGCAAAAATGGTATCGTGCAAGCCAGTTAATACTTCGGGCTATTGTTTTTTTTTAGTTGTAATTTGATTACACCTTTAGTAAATGATCCTTTCTTTCACGTAAATATTTCTCGGTATTTTTTAAAAATCTCTTTCAATTTTTGCGTCATATTTTTTTCTTTTTCAATTACATGAAATTTTATACCCGAATACAAAGGCCATAACTTGAGAGCTTTTAGCCACGGTCGACCTATGATAGGCGGACTTTCAGCATTTGATACGTATACATCTGATATTATTTTCATATTATCAGCTTCTATGCTTACGTACCGTAACATTCCGACAAATTTTGACACAGTGTTGTCATGATTCATGGCTTTAATGTCAGCGTTATACATCGTTATATTTTCAAAATGTTTTTCTTTGAAACTCATAGGTATGATGGATAGTGCCGCTCCCGAATCGATTTTTATTTCAAGCTGGCTTCTTCGTTCTAGTCGAGCGTCTTACAAATTTCTCGGGTATTGGATTGTTTACACTTTCAACTTTCTCATTTCCGACCTCATGTGCATCTGTGCCTGCCCAAGCTTGCAATTGATCATAGTGTCTCTTGTGTGTACCCCTATCTTCGAATTCAACTATACTGCTACGAGGTGACAACTTTTTAACAATTCGAGCTTTTGATATAGGTGGATAATTTTTACGGAAGTCTTTAGCCATCACGATATCCCCCGTTTCAAGTCTCACCTTCCTTCCCCCTTTGCAATTGTGAACTTGGTCATGCTGGTTATTTTCGATGCATTCTCGAATATCTGGTTGAAGTAAATGCAACGGTGTGCGTATTTCTCGATTAAATAACAATTTTGCCGGTGTTTCGCTAGTTGTTACATGTGCTGTGTTCCGGTACCCGAATAAAAATTGCCGTATCGCTACTTTTACACTTACATTTTCGCTGTTAACAATTGCTTTTAATTTCCTTTTAAAAGTTTTTACAAAATTTTCGGCGGCGCCGTTTGTTGCTGGATGATTCGGTGCAGTTTATATATGTTTGATGCCTAATTTTTTAAAATAATTTTGGCACATTTCGCTTTCGAATTGCGTACCCGAGTCACTCACTACCTGCACTGGTAACCCATGAATAGTGAATATTTCATTAAATATATCAATTGTCGCTTCTGTGGACATGTTTTTTACAATAAATACTTCTGGCCATTTGGAATGCGCGTCTATCAGTATAAAATATGTGTGTCCTAAAAACGGCCCGGCGAAATCAACATGTACGAGTACTCTTTGCCAGGGTCGGCTGGGCCATGGCCATGGCATGAGCTCCATTTTCTGTGGGTTGTCTTTACATTCTAAACAATATTTACATAATTTCACCGTTTTCTCTAGGTCATTGTCAATTCCCGGCCACCACATAACCGACCTTGCCAAGCTTTTCATCTTCACGATTCCAAAATGGCATTTATGTAATTCTGTAATGACATTTTCGCGTAGTTTTGGTGGAATTACGACACGCTGTCCCCACATTAGGCATCCCTTTTCAATTGATAATTCGTCTTGGCGCATTGAGTAAGGTTTTAGATTTTCTAGCCAGTTCTTTTGTTTACGCTCGGGCCAGCCAGTTTCCACTAAACGCTTAACCAATGATAAAATTTTATCTCTCGCGATTTCGCGCGCTATAGCTTTATAATCTAGACGACTTATATTGCTTTGTATAATGTGATGCAAATATGTGTATTCAAATTTTTTAACATTAGTTACATTTTGATATTCGTTTTTAATTGGTAGTCTGGACAAAGTGTCTGCAACAACATTTTCCTCGATACGTATACATTGATTTTTGTAGTCGAATGCCGATAAGAAAAATGCCCAGTTTTGCAAACGACTCGCTGCAATTCGAGGTATTCCTTTCATCGGACCAAAGATTCTTGATAACAGCTTATTATCCGTTTTTAAAACAAATTGCCTGCCGTATAAATAATCGTAAAATCGCGTGATAACGAAAATTATTGCTGCAGCCTCCTTATCTATTTGTGCATAATTTTCTTAGGCCTTTGTAAGTCTTTTTGAAGCGAATGCTATTGGCTTTTCGCCATCTGTGGTTGGTTGACTAAGGTATGCACCTTATCCTAATGGTGAAGCATCACACGTTAAATATAATGGTAAATTCGGATCATAATCCATTACAATTTGTTTTAATGCATTCTTAGCCTCTTCGAACGCGGTTCTATAATGATCATCCCATATGAATTCATTGCTGTTTACACATTTATATAATGGCGCTAACATCCCAGCACGATCTTTGAATAGACGACCATAGTTATTTATTTTTCCTAACACTAACTGAGCTTCTTCGATATTTGATGGCTCTTGCATGTTTGCGATTGCTTCATATTTACTTTGGTCGACACTAATTGTATTTTCTTTGATTTTATAGCCTAAATATGTTATTTCATTTTTAAAAAAATGACATTTATTTTGACGAACTTTCAAACCACATTCGTTTAAAATGCTTAAGGCTTTATCAAGGTTTTGTAAATGTTCTTTTATGGTTTTGCCTGTTATTACTGTATCGTCGGCTACAATAACTATTCCCGAAATCCCTTTAAAGATTTCTTCCATTTTTATTTGAAATATACCAGGGGCTGAACTAATGCCATATGCCATGTATTTATAGCGAAATAAACCCTTGTGCGTGTTTATTGTTAATAAAGGCTGCGAATCAATATCTACTGGCATTTGCAAATATGCATCTTTTAGATCAATTTTTGTATATCGCTGCCCGCTTACTAGTTCCGCGACAGCATGATCAAAATTTGGTGGCGAATGCCTGACTGTAATTAGCTGTGGATTTAATGTTACTTTGAAATCAGCGCAAATTCGGACATCGCTATTGGGTTTAAGAACCGGCACAATCGGTGTTGTCCACTCACTAGTTTCCACTGCCTCGATTATACCTTCGCAAACTAAACGTTCTAATTCTTTACTGACTTTCTCTTTGAGCGAAAATGGTACCGTGCGAGCCAGTAAATACTTCGGGCTATTGTTTTCCTTTAATTGTAATTTGATTACACCTTTAGTAAATGATCCTTTCTTTCGCGTAAATATTTCTCGGTGTTTTTAAAAAATCTCTTTCAATTTTTGTGTCGGATTTTTTTCTTTTTCAATTACATGCAATTTTATACCCGAATACAAAGGCCATAATTTGAGAGCTTTTAGCCACGGTCGACCTATGATAGGCGGACTTTCAGCGTTTGATACATATACATCTGATATTATTTTCATATTATTAGCTTCTATGCTTACGTTCCGTAACATTCTGACAAATTTTGACACAGTGTTGTCATGATTCATAGCTTCAATGTCAGCGTTATACATCGTTATATTTTCAAAATGTTTTTCTTTGAAACTCATAGGTATGATGGATAGTGCCGCTCCCGAATCGATTTTTATTTCAATCTTTTTTCCATTTATTTTTACTTTCATAAATTGAGCATTTACTTCAATTTTTTCGAGAATATACGCTTTCAAACAGTGTACATCGCGCGATTCAGTTTTCGTAAACATTTTATTTATTTCGTGAGTGACACTATCACTGTTGCTATAACTACAGTCGGTATCGCTCCCGTCGTGTGTGTTGACATATCCTACACGCTTATTGTTTAATGCCACTACTTCATTTTCACGATGAAAACACACACGACCGAGGTTACATACATTACAAATTTCTCTTCGATACTTACAGTCACGCGCTAAATGGTTTGCCTTGCCACAACAATAACATAAGTTCTCTGTTTGCTGTTTTGGTGTTGAATCCTGTTCTTGTGATGATTCCGGCCTCTGGGATTTCCTTTGGATCGTAGATTCTTGTTTTCCAATTTGTTGTTGTTTTCTGCCTTTTTGATGCATGGAACCAAAGTTCCTTTTTATTGATGTATTAATTTTATGCATGTCCACATAACTAGGATCATTACTATTGCTGTTATTGGTTTTCAAATTTTCGACTCCTTTATTTGCCGCTTCTGTTGCCAGTGATTTTTGCAGAGCCTCCTTTAATGTTGGTGTTTCTAATTTCAAAATCTCTGCTTTTATAGAGGCACTTTGCAGTCTAACTACTTGTTGATCAAGTACTTGCTCATCGAGATTGGTACTAAATTTACAGTCATTAGCTAAATTTTTCAGAGTCGCTACTCATTCACTGACTGATTCATTATCTTTTTGCATACGTTGTCGAAAATTCGACCGGTGCACCAAATACGAAACTGTTGGTTTCAGATAATCCTTCACTAGCTTCACTATTTCATCGTACGTTTTTGCCCCAGGCTTCTCTGGCTTACAGACTTCGTCAACAACATCGTAGGTTTCGGCATTTACCTTGCTTAGTAAAATCGCTCTTTTTTTTCTTCGGTCTTCCACATCATTTGCTATGAAGTATTGCTCCATCCTGTCCGTAAACTTTTCCCACTCATTTTCCTTAATGTCAAAATCTTAGTTAGATGAAATTTCTATTTTTGATTTCCTTCTAGTATCGTTTTTTACCTCAGTTTCTTTTTGTTCTTCCTTAGCTTCAGTTTCTTCTTTTTCTTTTTCTTGTAAATTCTGCCAAGTTTTTACAACAATACTTGGATCATCTTTTGCACTTTTCACGAATTGCCGTAAAGCCTGCCGTAATTGTTCTATAGTATTATTCTCCGATGCAACTATGCCATTGGCATCACAAACTTCAATTAATTGTTGTTAAATTAAGTTTCGGATCCACGATGTTTGACTCATTTAATCACGATTACATTCCTATACAGGTTTATCCTCGTCGCCACTGTTCTATATGTCGAATAGAATAAAGTGATAAGGTAAATAACAATGTGTCTCTTTGATGGTTCAGGATGGACTGACTTTATTCCGTTTCCTTACATCTTGTCAATAGCCAGAGTGCCCATACAAGCATATACAGAGCATTATCAGTGTATACAAATATACTTACATATTCGCAGTTGTATATATACGCATTGTCTATGTGTATATAATATACACATACACTACACATAAACATATACATCTACTTGTATTCATGTGACAATGTGACGCTGCAACAAACGCGATACTTGGTTATCTTCCAAAATCAAACGAAGAGTATTTTTTTAATTACTGTTATTTTAAAACAATGTGGTAAAAAATTCTCAAAAAAAATTATGTGTTTCTTTCCTGTCTAAGGTAGTTGATAGTAGTTGTTCTATTGTTTATAGATATGCGTTAAGTTGCACTTTTTAAAATAATGGGGCTATGTAGTGTTTGCACCATTACTCCAATGTTAAAAGAGTGTTTTTTGACGATGATTTTCCAATAACGACGGGGTAAATCGGTCTCAAGTTTTTTTACACATATTTCTCGACGCTTGTATTAGTTTTGCTGACAATTTCGTACCTTTTTAGATAATTTTGATTCAGGAATTAACTACCTTAACAGTTGTAGTTATTTTTTATCGTATTTTTTATTTTACTTTCTTCGAATGTTAACTTGTTCCAAAATTCAAGGTTTACAGCTAGAATTACTATTATAAGACTTCCAACAGAAAAATACAGCATATAGAAAGTGATAAGTACTTATATAATAAAATATATTAAAAATTTTATAAATTTTATTTTTATGCAATTCTTGTAATGTATCATTTACTATTGTTATAGTAGAACACTATATAGTAGAACACTACAACGATAATAAATGAGGTAATCATAATTCAAAAAAGATGCTTTTTTAAAAAGTTTTAAGAAACTTAAAATTATAAACAATTTTTGGAGATCTGGCGGAAGGCAAGTGCAAGAGGACAGATGGTCACTAACACACTCACTCTCTTTCTCTCTTACTCTCACACACACACACACACACACACACACACAATTAGTGATTTAGGTGGAGATTACCACATTTCCCTACTAAAAATAAGGGAGTATTCGGTTGTTTTCTCCCTTATTTTTATAGGCTTGGTTTTTAATTAGGCCCCCCATAGTCTCCCTAAGGCCCCTTTGAAGCCCTTTAAGTCCACCTGATTTGTACATTTAATGTTAAAACTTTTTCATTTTAATAAAGGAATGATAAACGTTGTAGCCATCGCCAGTAGCCCTAACAATCACAAAGAATTTTAATAAAATCTAAGGTTAAAGTACCAATCATGGAACAAAATCTGAGTACTTCTTGCCCAGCCTCATAATCAAAATTTAACTATTTTTCTACACTAAAGTATTCTGTACTAGTAATTTGGAAAATCCTCAATTTAATCATTTCCAAGTTGCAAATTTAGATAAATATATGATATTTTTATATAACTACACAAAATCGGAACAACTAACTAGTCCGTATTGTAAAACAAACTTTTGAGCTACGTCCCAATGTTTTATAAGTTATGTTATAATCATGGAACAAGATAAAAATACACATTAAAGTAAATTTATTCAGACTACAGGCTGTGGGCTAAGTTAAAATCTTATGTTAGAGTAATCAATTATAAAATTTACCAGTTTTATTACAAAAATTAGGAAAACAGCGACAGTAATGATGAATTATAACTAGAAAAATTTGAATTCAACAAAAATGCAACTTTTAAGTGAGAATTCAAAAAATGCTAGTGTTATAAAAAAAAACGGTCTTTTGGAAAATTTCATATCTCTTGTTTTATCAATTGCAGCAGTTCTTTCATTTTGTTTTGATCTAATTTTTTTCCTCGGTTAATTGTTTTTTTTCTGATTCAAATACTTTTTTCTATACAAGTTTCAATTCTTTTAGTTGTTTTTCCACTCTTTCGAGACTTCCCATATACCACTTATCTGAAGTACCAGCTGTAAAAAACTTGGGCTTTCGTATCTTTGTGATAGTATTTATCTTATAGATAATAAGAAGATGGTATTCATCTTATTTTTAGTTAAGTATATTTTTTTAGGTGGATAAAATGCTTTAGCAAAACTATTTTCACGTGTTTTTAATTTAGTTGTAATACAAATTATCAGTTTTAACATTGTTGAAATGGTAAATATGTGGAGACAAAAAGTTGGACACACACTACTTTTATTGACAGAATCTGTAACATCTTGATCGGAATTTTTCCGTAATAATTTAAGTTTTTAATTGTTTTAGAGGTAATTTTGTTATATTTACATCTTGACATTTAACAACAACAGCATCCATAGGCACAAATAGTTAGAATCTATTTATGAATGCGGAAATTAAAAATTATCATTTAGCTGAAACAATAGTCGACAAACAATAAATAAATATGAGCCAAGCTACGTAATCGTCATTTGTGATAATCCAACATAACTTTATTCTCAAAGCTTTTCTCTTCTTCATTAATGAATCATATGATAACTAAAAACTATCCGTCCATCAAAATTCAGATAAGACGTATTGTGAATATAAAGCAAGCTCATATGACAAGAGGAGCTTGTATGCAGTTTATGTGCGCGCGTGTGTGTATTAGCTTTAAGGTGAATGCTTCATAATATGCTGACATAGAATACGGCCAGCCTTATTGTAAAAATGCATGTACATATGAATGGATAGTTACTTGCTTATTAATTGTTTAATTCTGATAATGTATACTAAAAAAAAATTTGTAATTCACGTATTACTTCATTATATTCAAAATTGATTGTAAAATCCTCAGAAGGATTAATTTCGAAATTGTGAACTTACTGTCACAAATAAACTTGTATTTAGCGTTCCTACATTTCTGATACTAGCTTTCATCATCATTGACCCAAAAAGTACTCCTCAGATTTTCTGTTTGCACATTTGTAGAGGCCTCCTTCGTCTGAGATTGAGTGTAAGATTCATCATAGTGTCCGAAATGTGTCGATTCATTCGGTGCAATACTTTTCATTTCAATGGATTCTGTTTACTCAGCAGAAGGTTGCTGGACCATCTTAAGACTATAATTGTTTATGGTTTCAATAATTTTCATAACAGGCTTAGAAGCAATCCATTATCTCAATAGAAACATAACCTATCATCTAAATTAGAAAAATTCAAATAAATCAGTGATAATAAGAAACAAAGTTATTCAAAAATTTAAAAATATACTCATTCACTGACTGATTCATTATCTTTTTGCATACGTTGTCGAAAATTCGACCGGTGCACCAAATACGAAACTGTTGGTTTCAGATAATCCTTCACTAGCTTCACTATTTCATCGTACGTTTTTGCCCCAGGCTTCTCTGGCTTACAGACTTCGTCAACAACATCATTTTTCGTTTCTTTGTTATGCAGTACTCAAACGATTCTCCATTACTGAAATAACCTGTCGACTCAATCGTATTTTCACACATTTTAAATTTATTTACTAACTTAAATTTTATAAAAACTGATCATTCCTTTGAACATAAGTATCCAATATTTGTAAATTTCCAAGGCTTGCATTAAAATTGGATTCTCTTTTTCTTTCATTCAAGACGTTGGAATTAACAGCTTTATGATGGAATGGCCAGAGCCCGAAAGATCGGAATTGATTTATGAATGTTGTTTTTTCATCCTTCATACATTCCAAAACTTGAAGTAGAATAAATGAAAACTCAACTATATTCAGTTTCTTCTTGTAGTTATCTATGATCCACTAAGCAACTGGCTTTTTTGACGTAATTTTAAAGGGTTGGATAAATGCAATGTATAAAGGTTACAATATAAGTACACAGTTGGGATACCGAGTTATTTATTTAATTTTTTTTCCTACAGAAAGAAACAAGTGGTCACGTCATATGTAACAAATGGCTATCAAAGTACACAATTACTGCAAAACTGATGTTCTGCTTTACAAGCCAGGGATAGAAAACATCTGTCATATATTCATAAATTTTTTTTTATGTTATCCGACTTGAATCCGATGAACCCATATCCTAGCTTTTTGGACATACTTCTGATACCATTTTTGGTTTACCTTCTTTATGTTTGTATACTGTCATAAGAGGTATCCTTACTATTTTGCACTGTACACAAATAGTAGTGCAAGACAATCTTTGTCTCTCCTATCAACTACTTTATACGCTGTCTTAGCCTAGTTTGGTCAGAACTTTTCTCAGTCTTTGGACAAAGTTGAATGGTACTCTCATTAAAATTGAATACTCTGCAATACTCAATATTGAGCAAGTTTGTGATGTTGAATAAGTTTTCACTTCTGAAAATTAGGGCATAAGATTTTCTATTGTCACTGGATCTCTAACAACAATCAGATTTTGTGTAGATCTGAGCAAGATGTCTGGATAACGTTTGGAAAAACTCGTACCAGTGCCGACCTGGTCTGTCTTACTATGACGGGATCATTTTTTTTTTTGAGCCAAAGCAGACCAAAACTTGACTCGATACGATTTTTGTGCTGGAGGCCCGTTTTAATGCCCACGTGAGTTTTTTTTGCGATATTTCATGCGAGAGAGATGGAAAGGGAATAGAGGAATACCGCCGGTGAGTCAAGCCCCGAGACGAGCAAGAAAGACGACGAGTAAGAAGAAGAAATATGTAATAAGGACGATAAGTAACAATCACGCGTGTACTCTAATGTGAATCAGCGCCTTCGACAATGTATGAGGAATGAGTATGAGTGAGACGCGAGAGGGCTTGAAACGAGAGTCAATTAAGAGTGATTTCGGGCTTTTAAAGGAGTGTGAGTGAGATGGATGAAAGGTGGAAGGCGAGCGGTGAGAGCCGAAGGCCCCACGGCGCTGCTTTTTCGCTAGTCTTCGAAGCCGAAGATATATTTTGCGCGCATACTTTTCTTGGGACCAAAAATAGTATTTTTCTAAGATCCAGAAGCCAACCGATTGACGCACGGCAGGGATTTTCTCCATTAACCCGACTTCTACGGCCACCACTCCAGGAAAAAGGGAAGATTTTGCAGCTTAAGGTACGAGTTAGGGGCTGAATGTCCCGGACCGACAATGATTAGGTAGTACGGGCTAGTGCACGAGAGGATATGGGGAGGAAGACATAGGCGACGGTGTGAAAGCAAAGGAATGAGGGCGTATGCGGAAAGAGTGACCGGGAAGCATGAAGAGACGATGTAAGGACATAAGAGTGCGAGCGTGTGCGGAAAGAGTGACTGGAAAGCATGAATGGATGATGTGCGGGTAGTGGAGTGCGGGTACGAGTGTGTTAGAGAGAGAGGGAGAGAGAGAGAATGAGACCAGTGATGCGGACCGTCCGAGGCACCGACGCCGGTTCTAGTATAGGAGCCGACTGTCCGTTGCGAGAGAATGAAGTGTATGTGCAGTTATATTGAAACGTCACCTGAGCCTCGGTAGCCGGCGCACGGCCGTCTGTCCAGCTACAGGGCGCAATTAGATAAGTCTTAGGTGCTCTCGACGCTGGGATAACACCGGAGTGACGCACGGTTACGGGTGCTACGGTACGATCGAGAATTCTCGCAGACGAGCCAGATATCCGTTGCTTCGGCGCTGGTCTTCCTTTGGGGTGCGTGTGTGTGGAGTTCTGGGTGCGGGAGGAAGATGTGTACGTGTGGGGGGGCGGGAGCAGGCCTGAGAATGTGGGTATGTGAATCGCTGGTCGTATGCGAAGGATGTCACGCGGGTAAAATGTGTGGATGAATACATGTGTAAGCATAGCTGTGAGAGGTGGCTTAGCGACTAGCGTAGCGACGGATCTCGTTGATTTCATCTTCTGTAAATGAAATAAATAAATCTTAAGGGTGAAATTTGTGTTGGGTGTATTCATTTGTGTAGTTACGTAATGTGTTTCCTGGTCATTTCCCTCGGGAATTGTCCGCCTCCGCGACGGGGCCCTCTTTAGGTGAAGAATCTAAAAGGCGAAGCTTCCGTAGTTTGGTGGTGGGGAGCTGCCAAGCTCAAAATGCGACTATAGGGAAAATTCCGCAAAATTATAACTAAATTTTTATGATACTTTTACTTAATGTAATAATTTGTTATTTTTTGTTTCTGATTTATTCCAAAATTCCTAAATTGCTGAATTTCAAAAATGATGTCTCATTACTGTTGTTGTTTGTATGCATGTGAGGCACGTGCTCAATTGTAAGTAAATATATTATTATATCATTATTATAATTGCCTTTTTCGTTTTTAAATGTAAAGATAAAAAGAAATTTTAGTCAAAATTTTTGTAGAAATCTTACTCCAACCGCATTGCGAGCTCAGTGGCCCCCAACACTGGACCACGAAAGCTCCCTTTTTACCCTTTGGCTGGGTATAATGGTACAGAATTGCAGGATATTGTAAAGCAACTCTTGATTAACAAAAACACCTTTGAAAAATTGTTCTACGTTGGCCCAAAACTTTTTTATGGACATTTTTCGGAAGGACCTTTTTTCAGTTTTTTCAAAAAGTATAACATCGATTTAGGCCTATAAAACACATTCTGTCAAAGTTTTAAATCTTTCTACCCGAACGTTTTTGAGTATTATTTAATAATTTAACGTGACTTGGGCAAACAAACATCAGCGATCAGAAATCTAATAACTTTGACTATTAATTATTCTTTAAATGTGCCTTTAGGTGAACAAGCATTTCTAGATAGAAACCCATGAGTTTTTCAGTATTATTTATTATAAAAACGTGCTCTAAGAAGAGCAAGAATCAGAAATTAAAAACAAAACATTTTTTTAGCGTAGGTGGTTAACTGGGGATACCTTCAAGCAGACAACCATCAGTGATTAGACACCTAACAATTTCGTAGCACAATTTATTGGTAAAATGTTTCCTTGGGTAAAAGATTATCCGTGACCTTAAAGTTAATAGCTTCTTAGCATTATTAATTAATAAAAGTGTACCGAAACGCAAGCAATGATGAACGATGATAAGCCAAACAGCTACGTAGTATTATTAACAAATAAAATGTAATCCAAGGCAAGCAAGCATTGGCGATGAGAAACTCAAAACGTACCTAGAATTATTTATGAATGGAATGTGCTCTCGAGAAAGCAAACAGAATTAACTATAAATCGAAGTTTTTTTTAACATCGTTATTTAGAAAAAGGTGCAAGTAGGCGAGCAAGCATTAATGGTTAAAAATCATTTTTCAGGAATCAGACGTGCCCACAGACAAGCAGTCATTGGCAGTAAGACATGTAACTTTTTTTTACTACTATTTATTCTTCGAATGTGTCCCTAGGCGAGCAAGTATTAATAAATAGAAACCTTAAGAGTTTAAGTATTATTTATTATTAAAACATGCTCTCAGGCGAGCAAGCAAAAACTCAACAATTTTTTAGTATAGTTAGTTAACTATGAATATCTTCAGGCGATAGATAAAATGTTTCTTTAGGTAAGAGATCATTGGCGATCTTAAAATTAATAATTTCTTAGTATTCTTAAATAATAAAATATACTCGTAGGGGAACAATGATCAGCGATAAGAAACCCAACAGCTATTTAGCATTATTAATAATTAAAATGTGACCTTAAGCAAGCAAGTATGATAATTTAAAACTATAAAACTTTTAAAAATATTTCCCTAAGGCAACAAGCATCGGCAATTGAAAATAGAAAAGTTTCTTAGTCTATACTTATTCGTTTTATGAATAAGCATCAGCGATCAAAAACACTACAAGTTCTTCCTGTTCTTTATTAATAAAGTTTGCCTTTAAGTAAACAAACATCTGTAATTAAAATACAGAAGTTTTCAAGTATTTACTACTTCTAAAACACGAACTTAGTCGAACAAGTATTAACAAATAAAAATATAACAAAAGCATTAATGAATACAAATTTAACAGATTTTAATATTGTTTATTAACAAAATGATCCCTTACGCGAGTTAGTATCAACAACCTTAAAACCAAGAATTTCTTCGTTCATCGTTTGTTTGTTCGTCATTAATTAAATGAGCTCGTAATCGAGCGAGTAACCAGCGACTAGGAACTTAACAGGTTTTCAGTAATAATAATTGAAATGTACCTTCAAGCGAGCAAGCATCAAGAATTAATAATTTAACTTTTTTTTAAATTGATTATTAACGATACATGACAGTAAACAAGAAGCATCAGAGATTGAAAATCCAATAGCTTCTTAGTCTTTATTGACAACTAATAACATAATAAGACGGAAAAGCATCGGTAGTTAAGCTGATAAGTTCTTAGCATTGATTGTTACCAAAATTTACCTTTAGAAAAAACTATTGGCCATTGTATATGTAAACAGTATTTCAGAATTAACTTCAATAAAATCTGCTTTTAGGCAAGCAAGCATCAACGATTTGGGATTCAACTGTATTCAAGTATTATTCTTTGAAACACAATGCTTTTAAACAAGTCTACTTTGGCAATTAGAAGCTAAACTTTAAAAAAATATTATTTATCATCTAAACGTGCCCTTGAACAAGCAAGCATCAGCGATGAGAAACCCAACAGTTTGTCAGTACAGTTAACTAAAAAAATATTTTATTAGGCCAGCAAGTACTATCAGTTAAATATCTAACAGCAAGCATAGGAAAGTAGGAACATAACAGTTTTGCAGTATAAATTATTCATGAAATGTGCTCACAGGCAAACCAATATTTGCGGTCAACAACGCAATTGTTTTTAATGGGTCTCAAGACTAGCAAACATTGGCAAACAAAAACACAACAGATATTCAGTATTATTTAATTTTAAGACATGCCTTTAGGAAAAAAGCATTGCCGATAAAGAACCAAATACTTTTACAGTATAGTTAGTTGACAAAAAGCAGTAGTGAACGAACAAGCATCGGAGATTATAAACCTAATAATTTAAAAGTATCATTTATTAATGAGTTTACCATTTTAGCTTAGCTTATTAATAAAATGTACCTTAGGCGAGCAATCATGAGCGATCAACAACTCAATGCATTCTTAAAAATATTTATTAATTAAATGTAACCTTATGCAAACAAGNTTTTTCAGTTAATACAGAATAATAAAAATTATCGGGGTCATAGACTGTGATGCCAGAGACCCAAGACTTTTTTTAGGTGCTTCTAGCTATCCACGCAAGCACAGAACAATCACTTTTTCTCCAAGCAAGTAGGCCGGAGTAGGGAAGAGTCTCTCCCTGTCCTTTAACGGATCCCCGCCCACTTCACACAACTTAAATACATTCTTTAAATCCCCTACAGCATATCTGAATATGATCGAGTGGACTATGTCTTTTGCTCGCGCTTCGAATCTGTTAACATTACCTATTCTGTACTTTTGTGAATCTATATTATCAGTAACTTAAAATAAGTATTGACCTTTTTTTTTTTTAATAATTACTCAAGTAAATGCACTGCAACTGTGACTAAAATAACTGAATCAATAATCCTCCCTTCGCCAATTGAATCGCATCAGTTAGAACATATCTCCTAAAGGCATACTATAATAACAATACTTCTGTTCGCTATGTTTACTCTTTTAAAAATTAATTCCAACATTTTATGAGTGAAATAGGTCAACTGGAGATACCCAGAGGGATAAATTTCAGGAATAATTTATATACTTTGTTAATTCGTTATTTTCGCGAATACTTTCTTCTCTTTCAAAACTTGAAAGTAATTTCATGTTGGCTTATTTTTTAATAATATACAATGTACCTTAGGCGAGCAATCATGAGCGATCAACAACTCAATGCATTCTTAAAAATATTTATTAATTAAATGTAACCTTATGCAAACAAGCATCAACGATTAGCAATCGAAGTTTGATAGCACACTTCATTAACAAAAAGTTCTTTAAGGCAAGCAATAGTTTGTAATAACCCATTGGTTTCTTAGAATTACTTATTGGCTTAATGTGCCCTTCAATGAGCAACCATTGGCAAACAGAAGCATAACAGTTATTTAATCGTCATTATAGATACAATGATCTCTTAGGCAAAAAGCATCGGAGACTAAAAACAAAACAGTTTTCTTGTGAAGTTAGATAATATCATTTAGAGAACAATGTTTTTCTAGAAATTACTTCGCACAGCGTTTTAGTTAGTAGCTTCCAACCGCTTATCGAGTGTAGTTATTAATTCATTAAACCAATTCACAGATGCACTATTCGATTTTTAAGAAATATGTTAAAATTACAATTGTAATATTAAAATAAAAATCTAAGTACAGCGAAATTGTATAGAGTGCCTCATTAAATAAATTAATAATACCAAAAGAAGAGTAATACAGAAGGGTTATACCGAGTTACAGTGCAGATATTATTATTTGATTGCACGTCATTAGGCGAGGTCACATATTGCCTGGAGTTACGAGTTGATGGGTGACATTGAAGACAGAGACTAAAAAGAAAAAAATATAGATAAAGGTATTAAAATGTATACATTTTACAAACATAAGATCTTCTTTCTCTTTTTTCACAAACATCTAGTTTTAACCGGATGATAAGGTTAAATAATTACGATTAATTATTTAACAAAAATAATAACTGACCGAGGTTGAGTATCTAACTATTTGTTTGCTTATGAGATGTTACTGTCTTACTATTTTTTTTAAAGAAACAATCAACACTATTCAAAGAAACATGTTACTGAATGACATGTAACACCCCATATATGTGCGCAGACGTGTATGTGCTGTACCTTGGCAAAGAGCATAATATGTGCAGTACTTCGTTACAACTAAAAAAAAAAGATATAATTAAACAACAATACATTAATAAATAAACGATAAAATAAACAAGAAAAGTTTACCCTTATTAAATTAAAAATTGAAAAGTAAGATAACATGATGTATGAAATAATAGTAGAAAAAAATAAAAGTTAGTGATCCTTTAAACTACACGCACAGATCTGCTAATGTAAGCGATTCATCCATAACCTGAATCTGCTAGCCGAAGCAATTCGTTCGTTTCTTAGTCCTGCTTCAGTAGCGGAAATTTTAACACTAGGATATGCTTATTAAAGCAATCTTTTTCCACTTGACAAAAATACAATAATACAGTAAATAAATAGAAAAAAATGAAAAAAAATGTATAAATATATACATATAGAATTGAAGTACAAATAATGCCAGCACAAAAATTATCTAACGTGGAAGGGTTAAAAAAAAACAAAAGAAGTGACAAAAAACGTAACTTACAAAAATAATTAGCTGAGAAAATTTTTCTAGACAAAAAATAAGATTCTATTTATAACCAATTACAAAATTACTATAATTCTCGCTAATCAAACACTAACTCAACAGAAAACAATAAATACAAAAAAACAAGTAGTATGTATGCATCAGAAAAATAATTTTTACAATTCAAAATTCAACGTTCAGCAGAAAAGCAATAATTTTAAAATTCAACTTAATACACGATTTGATGAATTAATTGTTTTTGCGGAAAAAAGTTTCTTAAAGGTTTCTTAAAATTGTGCAATGAAGGCTGAATAGTCACTCTCGCCCATAAAAGCAATATTAAATCATGCAATTTCGGGAATTTTATTCTTGAAAATTCGGCTGATAAAATATATTGAAAAAAGTCATATGTACTTCTAGCATGTTAAAGTAAAACATTTATTTTTTCAGCGAATAAATAAATCTCCTCAGAAACGACTAAGCCTCGTTAAACATGCATGCACCAAACAAGCATTTACACGCATGTGTTAAGCTGCATTTGGTGCGGTTAGTGCTTGGATGGAAGATGGTCTGGTCACCAGTTAAGTCTCGCCCTTTCGCCTGTACTCTTAATTCTCGAAGGTTGATTAACTGTTTCTCTGACGCTTCGTCTACGTGATCATAGGTGTGACTGAGTTTTTCCAGATGTTTATATACGTATATGAACATCTGGTCATAACTCAGCTGCACCGATGGCTAATTCAAACTATGCTGGTGTAAGAAAATGCCATGTCTGATCCTCTACGGGCGATGATAGATAAAAAAAATTTATATGTAAATATGTGTATGTATGTATGTATGTATGTTGTAATTTGCTTAGAGTGCTCATTTTGCCAGCATAAAGATTCTGTGTTCGTGATACAAATTCTAGATTTCCTGCTAGGTTATGTAATTATCTTACTAATATATAGAGCAAAGTCACTAAAACCGTTGTAATCGCTAACCACGAAAACTACTGAACCAAATTTGCTAAAATTTTGCACACTGATTTATGACACTTCCTAGATGGTTTTAGTATGGTTTTTATCTTAAAAAATTTAATAACAATAGCAATAAATAAGCTTAAAGTTTTGCAAAAAAAAGCCAGCTTTTTTTTCACTTTAGTTCAGCAGGATCCGCTAGGTGGCGTCAACATAAAATTGAAGCTACCTGCAACAGAATTGAATAAGTGTGGTTATAACAGGCCAGAGCGTAGCAGAATCTTATGTGATCGTCTACTGGCAGTTCATTAAGCTGCATCAAGAATGCAGATGATAGTCGTGCAGTTGGGTATCCCAGTTACCGATGACGCTCCTCTCCCATGGGCAAGTGATCTAGGTCTACTTTCACCCTGCACCTCCAGGGATGACGAGTGCCACCAATAAAAAATTTATTCTAACCAATGACGTCTCCGGCAGAATACCCGGAGACGTGTCTAGCCAGTGTATATCTCGCTCCAACCCTTCATAGTTATGTGGCTGTACCACAATCTCGCCTGGTACCGTCAAAGAAATTTATACTACAAATGTAAGCCAGGGAAAACAGCCCTGAAGGGCATGGGCAGCCATAACGGCTTCCTTTTCAGTGGTTGTGTCCCCAGTGGCATCCCCACATTTTCCCGACTAACGATGAGCGGTTGGTGATCCGGGAAACAACCCGAAGACGAGATATTTTTTGATCAGCGGCGCGGGCGTACGTCCCTCATGTACGGTCTCCGTCCACAAAGACTCCAAGGGTAAGAGTTAAGCTACCCGCAGCTGGCTATCCATCATCAAGAATAATAATAATGACTGGAAATTTTACCACTGGCCCTTTTTAGGGCCAATGTAAGCATTAACGTTCCCTACTTAACCATTAATCTCATCGGTCCTTTTAAGGGCCACCTAAGTTTAAATTACCTTGCCAACAACTACATTTTTACAACGATTTCTAGAGACTATTCGTCAACTGAAAGGCTATGTAAAGCCGGCCACTATTAAACTAAGTCAGTCATTAACTGGCGGACGTCACGAGCAGAGTTGTTCGTTGCAAGGCTGGGAACCCCGGTAACCAACGACCCTAAATTACCCTCTCGACTCTAAGCATTCAACCAGGAATCACTGATCCTCTCCAAGGTCTGTGCTGGGCGAACCTAACAGCTATGAAGGAAAAAAAAACTTGAACCAACGAGAGTCTCCAACGAGCAAGCATCACGAATCAATATGTACTAATCTCTTCACCTTAGATCATCAAAACAACTGAGTCTGCCAAAAAAAGGTGCTTTAGACACCAACGTCTTTGACGTTATACCAGGAGACGTTAGGAAAGAGCACTACAACTAGCCCCAAAGCTTTGGACTTTGTAATTTTTCTCCCGATCAGTCTGGGTCTTCAACAGCAGGCCGGAGGAGATCACCCTGAAGTATCTAGACAGTCACAATTGCAATAAACTTTAGTCAAGAAAGAGTTTACTTAAGAAGCTCACCGGTCTTTTTTAGGGCAATCGGACGTCGACCTACCTTGCCAACAAATATATTAGAACGTAACAAAGTCACAGAAAAAAGCCTTTAGGGGTCACAAAAGTCGCAAAAGGGTGAATTGGAAGGAAAACTTTAAATGTATCTAATAAATACAATTTTAGACTTCAAGAAACTGACGCAGAAAATTTATCGAGATAGAAACAGCAGCCTCAAAGCCGACAAATAAGGAATCCATTACGTGAGAGATCAGCTTTTCATTTTACCCTCACAGTTATCTCTTCAATCTTTAAAAATCTAAATTTAGGTTTTGAAAGGAGAAGAAAAGATATTTGTATTTTTGTAGCAATAAAAAATGTAGAGATTAGGCTCCAAGACTTTGTTGCTCTGGCAATATAGTTGTGAGATAAGAGAGAAAACTTTTTTTTGAATATATATTTTTGGGAGTTTAAGATTTTAACATCTTTCAAAAATGGTTCTTTTCGTAAATTAGACGGGAGAAACTGCAAATAAACCACTCCTTATGCCTAACGATTATTTTATGGCATAAGGAACGCACAGTACTTTTTAGCATAATTATAAGTTATTCAATTTTTACAGCTTATTATTTGACCAAATAAACTGCATGGATTGCGAATAAATATCTTTTTAGTAAGAAGATTTTTGTTCTAAGAAGTGACAGGAATAAATGTGAAATTTTTAACTGAAAACGTTTCTTATTACACGGCAACGCACTACGGTGTTCCGTTTAGTAAGTCTCGGGCGAAGCCGAGGCAGGGGGCTGCTAATATATATATATATATATATATATATATATATATATATACATGTAAGCGTATGTATGTATATGTGTATGTTGTAATTAGCTTCGAGTGCTCATTTTGCCAGCATAAAGATTCTGTGTTGGTGGTACACATTCTAGATTTCCTACTAGGTTCTTTAAATCGTGGGTTTCGGTTCTAAATATATTTGAAGAAAAAAGCTTTCGACATGCTCAACCTCTTTATAAAATCCGCAAGATGTCAATCAGACCTTTATGGGAACGAATAATATGATGTAAGATAGGCTCAGTTCTTCTACGGTAAGTTGATAAGTGTATCAGATATCTGTTGAGAGTAAAATCTTGTCCTGATGTCGATATATCAGCAACTTGTTTGAAGATATGCTCATGGCGTTTCGTAGTATTATGTAATTCTTTGAATGCAGCTGTAAAAATATGGCTATTTTGTTCATACAATTTAATATGTTCATTTTAATGGGTATGCAAATTGTTGATGTTAGTGTTCATGACGTTGATACCATCTTGTGTGATTAAGCTAAAAAGTCTTTTAGCAATACTTACAATAATTTTTAAAGGCGTCAGTCTATTTGTTCCTATCCTAGAAGATGGAATAATGTAATCTCTCGCATAGGTTCCCATAGTATTTATTATGCTTATTAGTGTTGCTTTGGAATTTTTCAATCGCATTATATTTAAAGTCAGAAGGTCTATTTTCATATATTTAGTACAATAAGGATGACCAAACTAATACAATATCAAAAGATTTTATTTCCTTCTTGAGTAGGTGTGTGTTCCAATATGAATCTAATAATATCAAGACATATCTTGCAGTCAGCTCATTTAACTTTTGTAATAACGATTCGTTTATAGTACATACCGGGTTTTGTTTTCAGCTGTTCTATGTTATAGTTTCCATGATTATAATGGCACTATTGTCATTAGGATGCCCAATATAATCTACATCGTTGTTTCAATTCTCTGGAAGACATGTAAAATATGATTCTTACAAGGATATTATTATTGGGGATCTTGTTCAAATTTATCTGTGTGTTTCCGTATGATTTTACCATCGTTTTTTTCAAGTAATACATTATTTTCCTCTAAAACTGTTTTTGTTTTTAAGGGTTCATTATAGTAGCAATCAAAATTTATGAAAACGTACTTCTTTCTTTATCCAAACGTAATCTCCTGCTTTAACATTTAGAGTTTAACATGTCCGGTGCTTCCGATCGTCTGTTTTTTGCAATAGTAGAAGTACTCGTGTGCAACGGTGTACTAAAACTAAAGACTGTATATTTCTTAATTCGAGATGTAATTGATAATTTGCCACTCGTTCTTAAAATGTCATGTTCATTAAATAGGAGTTTAAAGTCTGTTGTACGTTTTGATTAATCTGCAATTTTTTCAGTTAATACAGAATAATAAAAATTATCGGGGTCATAGACTGTGATGCCAGAGACCCAAGACTTTTTTTAGGTGCTTCTAGCTATCCACGCAAGCACAGAACAATCACTTTTTCTCCAAGCAAGTAGGCCGGAGTAGGGAAGAGTCTCTCCCTGTCCTTTAACGGATCCCCGCCCACTTCACACAACTTAAATACATTCTTTAAATCCCCTACAGCATATCTGAATATGATCGAGTGGACTATGTCTTTTGCTCGCGCTTCGAATCTGTTAACATTACCTATTCTGTACTTTTGTGAATCTATATTATCAGTAACTTAAAATAAGTATTGACCTTTTTTTTTTTTAATAATTACTCAAGTAAATGCACTGCAACTGTGACTAAAATAACTGAATCAATAATCCTCCCTTCGCCAATTGAATCGCATCAGTTAGAACATATCTCCTAAAGGCATACTATAATAACAATACTTCTGTTCGCTATGTTTACTCTTTTAAAAATTAATTCCAACATTTTATGAGTGAAATAGGTCAACTGGAGATACCCAGAGGGATAAATTTCAGGAATAATTTATATACTTTGTTAATTCGTTATTTTCGCGAATACTTTCTTCTCTTTCAAAACTTGAAAGTAATTTCATGTTGGCTTATTTTTTAATAATATACAATGTACCTTAGGCGAGCAATCATGAGCGATCAACAACTCAATGCATTCTTAAAAATATTTATTAATTAAATGTAACCTTATGCAAACAAGCATCAACGATTAGCAATCGAAGTTTGATAGCACACTTCATTAACAAAAAGTTCTTTAAGGCAAGCAATAGTTTGTAATAACCCATTGGTTTCTTAGAATTACTTATTGGCTTAATGTGCCCTTCAATGAGCAACCATTGGCAAACAGAAGCATAACAGTTATTTAATCGTCATTATAGATACAATGATCTCTTAGGCAAAAAGCATCGGAGACTAAAAACAAAACAGTTTTCTTGTGAAGTTAGATAATATCATTTAGAGAACAATGTTTTTCTAGAAATTACTTCGCACAGCGTTTTAGTTNTTATCTGGTAGTAGTCATCGTGGTTGTCCGTAGGCTTAAAGGCATTCAGTATATCGGCCGAAGTTTCTAATTAACCAATTTTATTATTTTCATAAATTATTGTTTGCAATCGAATAGCTAGCCGTTTAAACAAAAAATAACAAATAGAGCCCTCTAGCTGGTACTTTGACGAAACAACCAAGTCCAAATGTAATGCTATGAGTTGCGAATTGAGAGAGAAAAGTTATATTTCGTGATCATAAAAGAGTGTGTCAGTGTACATAATGTGAAATGTAACTTTTCTTAAGAGGTAATGCATTAAATTATTAGAAATTTCGACGCGATCACTAAAATAAAAAGGCAAACTTGTCTTTTCACATAGTTTTGCAGTTATTGAGTTCAAAAAATTGATTTTTATCTTTAACAGCACTATAAAATCTGCACATGTTGAGTAAGTTCACATTTTAAACTACATATTTTCAAAAACTAAAAGAGGATCAGTGTTTGTCCTATTATTTTAGAAGGCCGATCCGAATTTCAGCTAATTTGACGCATTACATTTTGAAAAAAGTTATGTTCTAGATTATGAACACTGACACACTCTTTTATGATCACGAAATGTAACTTTTCTCTCTCAATTCACCACGGAGTACATTATATTAAGGCTTAATTTACTCCCTGATATTTCCATAACTTCCCAATTGACACGGGAGGAATCATAGGGTGAGATACTTTTAAGCGATACCGGGGCCAAATAAGCGCCGCTGACGGTATGATGAGATGAAACGACGTAAAGATACCACTGTTAAAGCTGAAGTGTTTTAAAATATCTGCAAAATCGAGACAAATAATTTACGTGCAAAAAAAAAAGAAGAGACAAATCAGAAAATGGCTGGATACTCTTCTAAGAGATAGAGAAAGGAATATTGTTTAGAAGTTTTAAAGTCAGTAATATTAACGGAAAAATAGTCCCAGAAAGTATGAATATGAATAGCGAAATAAAATATGTGCCTGTTCCAGAAGTGGAGCTGCTAGAATACGAAGAAATTTATCGGAACCACTCAGAAGACGTTGAACGGGACAATGTCGAAAGCTTGGTGAAGGCAGTGGTATAGTTATTTAATAAAGAAATATGTGACGACAAAGAAAAAACAAAAAATTTTACAAAAGACTAGGAAAAGAGCTAGAAAAACAAAAATCAGTGGACAAGATAATGCCCTTTGTAGACACAGCCGGTTGCAACCATATAAAAAGAACATGTGAGAAGATTGATTGAGTCAAACCCTTACGAATTTGGCCTTAAAGGAAAACCTTTTAAGGTAACACACCTGATAAAGCATCGAATCATAACGACGTCAGATAAATTTATCGTGGTAAAAAGATACAGATAAATGATCAAATAAAAATCAAACAAAGAGAATACTCGATCGATTAATTATTGACTCTCTACCTCCCTCTATAGTTGGAACACTTGGACAGTGGCAAAACAACCGGGGCCTAATAATAAAAAGGGTGAGAGAAGTCATTTATTTTCGATTATTAATCGAAGTGACAATGGGTTCATGTTACCTACAACCGTTTCAGAGTGACATCTTAAAGAACCTAGCGTCAGCATGTTACATCACCGTAGTGGACCTTAAATTGGAACTTTTTTAGGTGAAAATATACGAATATAATGCAAATAAAACGGCATTTTTGGGTCCAGATACACATTACCAATACAAAAGGATGCCAATGGGGAACGAGGACTCGCATAACACATTTTTGAGGGCAATCGCACTAGCACTCTAACGGTTACGAGGCCATGAATAAGAAGTGTGTCTTGACGACATGATGGACTTTGCACCCGACATTTAGGAACATAGGGGACAATCTATTAAACTATTAAGATGTCTAGCAACTGCGAATCTTACGGTTGAACCTAAAAAATATCAATTTTTAAAAAAAGGACCGAAAGTGCTCAATCACATTGTAGACAACAAACAGATAATGACTGACCTAAAAAAACTTGAAGTGGCCAGAAAGTAATCTTGACTGACAAACATTAAGAAAGTGGAACAGTTCCTGGAAAACCTGGTTATTGTAAATCCGTATGTCTTCTCTCCAGTATTGACGCCCCTGTTTTTTAACAATCACAATCGTTTTTATTTCACTTGCTACTATTACCTCTTCCACGGCTTCGTACGCTTTTTAATGTTCAATTTAAGCACCGCTTCTTTTGAATACTCCTTCACACATATGTGCATAACTTTTGCTCTTCTTGCATTTGTCATTTGAGATTTTCCTACGGTTCTCTCTTTGTTGTTCATGTGTGCCGGATTAATATATCCTTTTTCGTGCAGTGCATCTATGACCTCTGTGTTGGGTTCTTCTTCTGTTATTGTAATAAATACTAAATTGTCTAAGTTCTTAAATAGGTGATCCTCGATCTTGTTCAGTTTTTGTACTAGGGGTAGATATTCCCTTTCCCTTGGTACCCTCGGTGGAATATGAGATGGTAACCGGGTCTTACATACTTTATACTTTTCCATCGACAGTGGGTGTGAGACCGTGTTATCTTCTAATCTTTAGTTTTCGCTATTCGTTTCACAAGGCAATGTATTTCAATCATTGGCTTCTTTCTTATCCTGTACTTCGACGTAGCCAAAGCCGTCTTTGTGCTTTGCTGCCGGTTGTATCATTTCCTTTATTGGTTTTTTAATATGCACATCTGGGCTTGTTTCTTCTTTACTTAGTTGCTGTTCCGCTTTTATTGGCCTCTTGACATTTTTGCCTCACTTTCCCGGCCTTCGTCTAGCTTGGACTCATGGTAACGCTCCCCACTTCTTTTCTGCTGCAGCCTCTCCGTAGTGGCTGTACCCCTTCCTCATATTCTGTATTTGTTGCGTTGGGGACTCGTTTAAGAGGCATATGATGTACATTTACACCTACACTTTCTAAATGTAAATGGCCAAGTTCACCTTCAGTTGTTGCAATATAATAAGTATGAAAATAATTTCCGTTGGTTAATGCAAAATACACACAAATGATTTTCTTGGATTCTTGAGGTAATAGATAAGTATAATCGCTGTTTTCATACACTGTTTGTGACTCCAAAGTGTGTTTTGTTTCTTCCAGCTCTTTTAATTTTAGTAGAAAATTGGAGTTGCATAGAATTGTCTGTAACTCAGCAGTTGAGATATCGAGTTATGTGGAAAAAACAGTTCCCGGGTGGGTTGGATCGTATTTTCGATATTTTATTTTAGGTTACGCTAGATAGGGTGCATTTGCAAGTTTCTACTTTAAGTGTTTTGTCTTTTAAATATTCTAGCCACTTATCTGGGAGTGCAACTTTCTTAAACAGCTCATTGTGTTCGTTTCGTACCGCATTCTTATTTTCCTCTGACTGAACCATACTCCCCCATTACGTGCGTTTTTGTTTACTTCTTCTCTTAGCACTGTTCTAACACTCTTCTTCTGCGCAGCACTGCTTTTTCTATCGTTATTATTTCTCTTGGCTCCCACATATCTATCCTTGTTTCTGGTCTGCCTTCTACATATCGCTTTTTAATGTCAATCAATACTTGAGCCCGCAATTCATCAGACCTTTCCTCTAATAAGTCATACATATTTTGCTTTTTCTGTTTATTTTTTGAAAATTCCGTAGCTTGTTTAATGTTCTCTTTTTTTTTTACATAAGCTCTCTGTTCCTCTGTAATTAAATCTTGATTTTTACTTGTGGCGCTAGGTAGTGGTGTGTCACAATTAGCTATTGCTATTTTTATCGATGGGTCTCTCGTTAGTTGCGTAGTTGAAAAATACGATTTCTTTTAATGCAAAGTGTCAAATTGTCGTTTACGTGCTATTCATAATTTTGCTATATAACTGGCGTGCTCATAGATGTTATTTCCTTTCGAAAACCTAGTTCATAATGTAGCCTAAATTTCCATCTGCTGGCCGCTGAAAAGCAAGCCTTCCTTTCCCTGTAACAGCTTGTATTTTTAACATGTTTTCATCCCTTAGTGCTTGTTGCAGCAGCGGATTTTTTTCCGTTAGGCTCCTCTGATTAAGAGTCCGCATCGCCGTTTTCATAACCTTCTGTACCCATTTTCAATACTCAATTTCGTATCAGAACCTTTTTCAATATTCTCACCAGAATATCGTTTCTTTTTCTTTGAATTAGCACAACGGATTTTTATTTTTTTCAGATTACCTAGAACTCTCTTCTTGAGAGTTTTTCGTACTTTAAATATGAGCGCCAGTGGTATGTTGTTATCGGTCAGTCCTTCATTCTTTTGTTCGTCCACTAGCTGATACCGCTCTTGGGATGGCCGTTTGAGATTCACTTAGCCGTATGGTAGTATTGGGTTTCGTGATAATACGTCAGGTGATCCGTTGTTTACGCCTAGGCGGTATATAGCTTTGAACTGGTACCCTTTTAATTCCGCTTTGAGCCTGTTAAAACGAATGTATGATTTTTTACATGAATGAAAGTGCTTGAATAGCTCGTGATCAGTAACCTCCATAAACTTGCATCTATATAGATATGGCCTACATTGCTCTTGTGCAAATACAATCGTCAATAATTCCTTGTCGTATGTCAGGTAGCAGAGTTCACTCCCTTTCAGGCAGCGAGACGCGTACTCGCGCGGTCTATCTTTTCCGATCCCTCTCTAAGAGATCTCTAACTATGGATCGCTCCAATTGCATAATCTGATACGTCCGTCATGATAATAAACGATTTTTCCAAATGTGAGGCTATGAGTACAGATCCACTGCACAGTGTATCTACAAAGACTTTGAACGCCTGTTCCTGTTGATGAGTCTTGATAGAGGTTTTCCAGGAACTGTTCCACTTTCTTAATGTTTGTCAGTCAAGATTACTTTCTGGCCACTTCAAGTTTTTTTAGGTCAGTCATTATCTGTTTGTTGTCTACAATGTGATTGAGCACTTTCGGTCCTTTTTTTAAAAATTGATATTTTTTAGGTTCAACCGTAAGATTCGCAGTTGCTAGACATCTTAATAGTTTAATAGATTGTCCCCTATGTTCCTAAATGTCGGGTGCAAAGTCCATCATGTCGTCAAGACACACTTCTTATTCATGGCCTCGTAACCGTTAGAGTGCTAGTGCGATTGCCCTCAAAAATGTGTTATGCGAGTCCTCGTTCCCCATTGGCATCCTTTTGTATTGGTAATGTGTATCTGGACCCAAAAATGCCGTTTTATTTGCATTATATTCGTATATTTTCACCTAAAAAAGTTCCAATTTAAGGTCCACTACGGTGATGTAACATGCTGACGCTAGGTTCTTTAAGATGTCACTCTGAAACGGTTGTAGGTAACATGAACCCATTGTCACTTCGATTAATAATCGAAAATAAATGACTTCTCTCACCCTTTTTATTATTAGGCCCCGGTTGTTTTGCCACTGTCCAAGTGTTCCAACTATAGAGGGAGGTAGAGAGTCAATAATTAATCGATCGAGTATTCTCTTTGTTTGATTTTTATTTGATCATTTATCTGTATCTTTTTACCACGATAAATTTATCTGACGTCGTTATGATTCGATGCTTTATCAGGTGTGTTACCTTAAAAGGTTTTCCTTTAAGGCCAAATTCGTAAGGGTTTGACTCAATCAATCTTCTCACATGTTCTTTTTATATGGTTGCAACCGGCTGTGTCTACAAAGGGCATTATCTTGTCCACTGATTTTTGTTTTTCTAGCTCTTTTCCTAGTCTTTTGTAAAATTTTTTGTTTTTTCTTTGTCGTCACATATTTCTTTATTAAATAACTATACCACTGCCTTCACCAAGCTTTCGACATTGTCCCGTTCAACGTCTTCTGAGTGGTTCCGATAAATTTCTTCGTATTCTAGCAGCTCCACTTCTGGAACAGGCACATATTTTATTTCGCTATTCATATTCATACTTTCTGGGACTATTTTTCCGTTAATATTACTGACTTTAAAACTTCTAAACAATATTCCTTTCTCTATCTCTTAGAAGAGTATCCAGCCATTTTCTGATTTGTCTCTTCTTTTTTTTTTGCACGTAAATTATTTGTCTCGATTTTGCAGATATTTTAAAACACTTCAGCTTTAACAGTGGTATCTTTACGTCGTTTCATCTCATCATACCGTCAGCGGCGCTTATTTGGCCCCGGTATCGCTTAAAAGTATCTCACCCTATGATTCCTCCCGTGTCAATTGGGAAGTTATGGAAATATCAGGGAGTAAATTAAGCCTTAATATAATGTACTCCGTGGTGAATTGAGAGAGAAAAGTTACATTTCGTGATCATAAAAGAGTGTGTCAGTGTTCATAATCTAGAACATAACTTTTTTCAAAATGTAATGCGTCAAATTAGCTGAAATTCGGATCGGCCTTCTAAAATAATAGGACAAACACTGATCCTCTTTTAGTTTTTGAAAATATGTAGTTTAAAATGTGAACTTACTCAACATGTGCAGATTTTATAGTGCTGTTAAAGATAAAAATCAATTTTTTGAACTCAATAACTGCAAAACTATGTGAAAAGACAAGTTTGCCTTTTTATTTTAGTGATCGCGTCGAAATTTCTAATAATTTAATGCATTACCTCTTAAGAAAAGTTACATTTCACATTATGTACACTGACACACTCTTTTATGATCACGAAATATAACTTTTCTCTCTCAATTCGCAACTCATAGCATTACATTTGGACTTGGTTGTTTCGTCAAAGTACCAGCTAGAGGGCTCTATTTGTTATTTTTTGTTTAAACGGCTAGCTATTCGATTGCAAACAATAATTTATGAAAATAATAAAATTGGTTAATTAGAAACTTCGGCCGATATACTGAATGCCTTTAAGCCTACGGACAACCACGATGACTACTACCAGATAAGATACTACTAATTTTATTACTGATTGGGTTTTAAAGTAAAAGAAAATGTTGTAGAAACAATTTTTGGAAAATAAAGGCAAGTTGAGTGTGAATAATAATATAAAAGTGTCAAACGAATCTATGGTAAAGAGTGATTGTGTATACATGCAATGTTCAAGTAATAACGCATGTAATCAAAGTGACATTCGCGTAGAAAGAAGAGTTCATTGAATAATGTTAGTCATGTGACAGAGTAAACGTACAACAAGGAAGACCATGATATTTGCGTATGATATAATCTTCAAAGTCATAGAGGTAGTGATAGTGATAACACTATTGATAGGATTTTTTATAGACAAGCAAAATGTTTCGATCAGTGAAAACTTTTGTTCAAAGAATTTTCAGATAATGTTTTGAATGAAAGTAAGCAGCCGTCCAAATAAAAGAAAAGAGCTAAATGGATAAGTACGGAAAAAAATGCTAGCTAGAGAGCAAAAAAATGTAGCTAAAAGAAAAATGGCATCACTGACACACTATTAACGTAAGTGACGACAATATACGATAATGTGGACTTACTTATGTGATAACATCTCTATCACATTGACGTCAGGAGATCACGGATAGTCCATTTTTGTCAACGTGACGCCATTTTTCTCTTAGCTACAGTAAGCCATCTATGCTGAGTTAGCGGACCGTAGGGACCTCATACAATAAAGTTGGGCGTAGTCTAATGATTTTCTCCGACATGAATCATTACACTACTCCAGAATCAATGTTTCCATACAATTCCGATCCTATCGACGACCAGTTGAAACAGCACTCGAAGTAAAATTAGGTATCTAATTTATCATAAAGAAGTTCGATGGTTTTAGTAATACATATGAGAAATGGCATTTCAGGGTGACAATACAAAATAGACCCGATCAGTCACCTAGAAAATTTGAAAATTTGATGGTCATCATTCTATGCTATTTCTTACAAAGGAGGTTCTGATAAAGTTTGAATTGAAAGGAACTTTGGGTCTCTATCTAACATGATTTATCTGTCAGTTGATTAAAATTATGCACTACTTTTAAAATATTTCAAGTACACCACTTTTTAAGTGATTGGCATAAAAATCATCAATACAGCAGTCTTCGTTGAGCGATGTACTTTAATAATATTCGGGAAGAGACTTTTCAAATATTCGGGGAGACCAGTTAGTAAAATTCGATACATAACAAGACCCAAACAATAAATCCTACGCACAAGTACAGTAAGCCAACCCAGTCAATCATAACACGGTTGAAGCACTACGTCGAACACTAAACGAAAAATATAATGCACAACAGAGTTCATAAGCCTAGTTAACTTCAACTCAAGGTAACTAGAGAAGTCCGTGTAAACTGAACAGCAATACTTCAATAATTAAGCGGGGCAACACGAAGGCACTAACCAACAAATTGCGTAATCGATTTGACAGCAGACTACCCCTGTAACGCAAACGATGTAGAACTTTATGCACCCTAGAGCAAACACCAGAAATATGTATTCCACAAGAAGTCTCTACATACAGTTACACCCAGCGACTTAATACAACTCAAAAGTGTACATGGGGATCCCTAGAGAGAAGGGTACTAATGGTGGGGAGAGCACTCACTCCATTCATTTTTCTGCTAATTTCAGATTTTGCATGTCTTTTTTAGCCCATTAATATTTCTCATACTTTCCCCACTTGTTGTACCTCCTCACAAACACTTACATGTAATACTTTGGCCCCGTCAGAGCGGGCTTTTAACCAGGTGGCGAGAGATTATTTTTCGGGCCAAAGAGTTATAATAACAATTTCTGGTACATTTTTAATGGTAATTTCATTGAACATTGCTATAATCATTGGAAAGTCGTCTCAAAATAGGTTTGTGTTAAATGCAAAAGTAGTTGTGGCAACGTTGTGGCCCATCGAAAACAATCCTACCTATCTGAGTACGAGTCTGCTTTGATGGAGCCAAAGTGTTGCATGTCAGTGTTTATTAGGTGGTACGACAGGTGACGAGAGTATAAAAAATGTTGTTGAGAAGAGGAGAATATGCAGAGTGGAATAGAAAGAGAGGAAGAGAGAGAGAGAGAGAGAGAGAGAGAGAAAGAAAGAAAGAGAGACAGGCTTTTCCACCTGCACCACCACACCTCTACCTACTACCATTACATACACAGTAAATCTAGAGACAAGGGCACTTACAAGGGCTATATGGTAGTTTTTATCTGTGAGGTCACCAAAGCCGTTCACTTGCAAACGACAGAGAATCATTTGGCTAAACTCCTAATGGCGGAATTTGATCGATTCACGTCTCGTCTAGGATATTGTCACAAACTTTAAGCCTTGAAGCAAGTTTCTCTTTTCCAATAAAATTTATCAAAAATTCCTAAACTTGGGTACGGATTAGTTCTTTAATCAACCATCAGTCTTTTATTTTGAGGTCTCTGGGAAGCAGCCGTGCAGTCTGATGAATTCTGAACTAAGAGAATTGTTGGCAAAAGAGTTACTCTCGTAAGAACAACAAAAATCAAGAAATGAGGGTAGGCATGTTAAGACAAACACCTTAATGCTTATTGAAAACGTAATGTCCCTTCTAGTCAATAACCTTTCGGTAGTGTTGTTAGAATTTTCTTAGGAGAAGATAATTTAGCTAGAGTCACAGAAGTGCGAACTAAACACGCTATCCTGGTCTGCCTGATAGGCAAATAAGTGTTAATTATTCCTAACAAACCTAGATATGTATGATTGAGTGGGTCATTTCATAAAATAATTGCATTAGTTGAGTCAGGATGCATACGTTTTCATTTTCTTTTCTTAAAATGTAAATTTTAGTAAATACTATAATGTGTAAGCCATTCCAGTAGAGAGCCAATCCAAACTTTTTGATGTCTTTAATTTTGAGATAATTATCGCTTTTTCTGGTTGAATTTATTATTTTTTTTTTTTTTTTACAAAACAATTAAATTTTTTAAGTTGTATTTTACAAGTTTACTTAGGACAACGACGTAAAATCACTAAAATATAGTTTTAACTTAAGAGAATATCCAGACTGTCATGTTCATTTAAATTTGTAGCTCAAAGCTTAACGAAACTGATAAGGAAGAACATACTCCTAATGGCTGAGGAAACCTTCACCCATTCACTTTAGTGGAAAGTTTAAGATTCTAAGTATTAGCCTTACAAAAACACTTTGATGTACATGCACTAGCGTGATTGGTTTGTTTAACATGGTACGTCACATTCGTATGATGTGTCTGCGAGTGCGCTGCCGTACTTAGCTTAGTTGTGCTGTTACTTTGCGGCTGGCAGTTTGCATGATACTAAGACATAGTCTACATACACTTATTAGAGAAAGAGAGAGAGAGAGAGGGAGAGTGAGAGGAAGTGTTCAGGTTTTTCTTTCGCATTTTAAAATATACTCAATTGTTTCAAAATAACCTGTTTCTTTATTTTTCTCGACGTTAAAGAAAAAATTTTTCTCCAATATTTTTTATTCAGTAGCTATATTCAATTTAATCATGCTTCTGTTATATCCCTCAATTCTAGTTTAACTAATATGGTTTACCATTTATACGAGTATGTATGTATTTCAGTGTGGTTGACTTTGTCATGTCAATTTTTATCAACCTGCTTCTCTTAGATCTACATTTCCAATCCTTCTGCCAGAGATCTCAGCGATCTCTTAGCTTAAATATTGAAAAACTTATTTAAATTCAAACAGTATTCATTTGAAAACGTAGATTAAGAAAGCTGACTCTAAATAGAAATTAAAAATAACTATATGGAGTAGTATTTGGATACAAATTTATGAGAGAAGCTTAAATCATGTGATAATAACAAATTCGAACGAAATTCTCTCCGTGATAATAATATTATTTAGGGTAACGTTTATATTAAAATATCTGTTGTGGCATCTTATGTAAAAAATAATGGCACAATGCACGTTCATTACAAATACTTAATGTAAACAATACAGTTGCAATAATAGATTTAGCAAATATGTACTTACTCTCCATCTTTAATTTTTTTATCATAAAACTCTTCAACACTCATAACAGGAAGACTTGGGTAACCAACACCATAAACTTTTTTTTGCATAGCGTTACGAGTAATAATGACGGTTTTAAAATTATTTGATGAATCACTTGGTTTTCTGTTATAATTTTTAACCATAGTAGAATCATTTTCAGTTTTTGCTTTATGTTGTATAATAGTTTTTTCAGAAGCTATCAAATTTAGTTCATCAATGGCTTTATTAGCAAATATTTTAAGAAGGGTAATAAAGTATTCCCTTTTAGACTCTTCATCAGTGCAAGGATCATCTAAAGCTTTTTTTAATAAAGCTAATTTTTTTTCCAGTTCTTTTTGATACTTATACCGCTCTACTTTTTCGTTTCTTGTACTGACCTGAAAGTACAAATAAATTTTTCTACGATCGTGTATAGGATGTATGAAAATTAAATATGAAAAAATAAGAACTTATAAGATTTTAAATAAGTTACTCAGACATCTACATCGGTTAATTAAAAATGTATACAATTACAGGGTACTTCTGAAGGCTATCAAGGATTGTAACGATAATTCACATGATTCTGATTGCTTGATTAAAAAATTTCTAGACAAAGATGGGAAATACGATTTTTCATCAATAATCTGAAATCGTCCTTCGCATATTTCTCTACAAGTATCGGGTTGATTAACTTGGATTTGGGCTTGATTGGTTTCTTTAAATGTAAAGAATCGTATTTAACTACTCATTTTTCAGTAGAATAGCTATTTATTTGATTAGCAATGTTACATAGCTATAAACTTAAATCAATCTTGTCGATGAGGTAAGAAACTTTAATCATTTCCTGACTGCCTGAATTCTTAATCGTAAGAGTTTGTTATACTAAAGAATATTTATGTTGCATATGAATTTTACTTACTTAACAAATAAACATTAATTGAATGTACATAAGTTAGTTATTAGATTTTTTATTACTTTTTTCGTTTCACTTGCATCATAAATGTGCAAACAATATTTAGATGAGTGGACGTATTTTCAACAGATGCCTTAATCAATTATCTTGAACAAACAATACAAAAATTGAAAACAACCAAAAATTCTTTCCTCGTACACGTTTACTCGGAAGACTTGCACTCAAAATACTTGCACCAAAATTAACAAGAAAGTGTTTAAGACTTCTAACGTTGTACCCAGCAGGCTTGGCATACGCATACAACTACCTCGAGCACAATACTACGAACACAGCTGGGCTGCTCTAGCTTCTCTGGTACGACCGCCGTAATCCAGCACCATAGTCTTAAGTACCCCGCACAGCTGTTAATTTTCTACTCACTATTTTACTGGATCATCTTCAATAAGCCACTATAATGCCCCCTAAGGAGACACTACCTGTGAGTCCCAGAGCTACCACCCAGTTTACTTAAGGAAGGCCCGAAGTGCACCTCACGACCCAAGTCACAACTAGCCACGTGTTGCGTAGCCACTAACATGTCTCTAACAGCAAGGAGAGCACTTATGTATTGCAACATTTTTCTCAATAATAGCAATGGTAAGATAAAAGGTAAAGGCGCTCTCACTTGAAATGCTCCAACTTTTTCGTCGTCTGTCTGCACTAAAGTCCTGTGGCAGTCAAGAATCGAGAACAAGTGAGGAAGTTCAGTAGCGGTAGAGGGAAGTAATATTAGCGAGGCAAGGAAAAAAAGAACATCTGGCAACGCTATGAACTTTTTCAGCTGCTAACAGGTGTTCTTTACTGTTGACATGGTAATTATTTATTTGATTAAAAATAGTGTTGGTTAATGGATTGCAAATTCAAGACTACAATAAGAAAATAATGTATTAGTTGTGTTTTAATAAATGTACTTGTTCAAATTATGTGACTAAAATAAGTTAAGAAAAAAAAAAAAAACACAAGAACCTTTAAATCACCACGGATGCTGCTGGCAAAAAAAAATTGTTTTCTGGAAAAGATTATTGACAAAAAAAAAATAGATAGACACTCCCAAAGCAAAATGTTGAGTGAAAAAACAAAAAAGCTCGAAGTCTTGAAAATCTCACAAGTGAAATAAGAAAAGTCGATACTCTTGTTGATAATGAAAAAGTTATGGATATAAATTGTATTTTTAAGAAAATGTTTTGCAGGAGGTGTGATTGTGAACTACATTTGAGTAATATTATTGCCAAATGTGTCCAGAAATAAGGATCCATTGAAATTCTTAATGAAACATTCTAAATTATACAAAAAAAGATGTTTTCACTATTCATTAAATTTTAAAGAATGTAAAAAACAGCGTTTTTCAAGTTGTCTGCTGCAACCACATTTTTAACTACTTTTTAATAGACATTTGTAATGAGACTCGTTTACACTTTGATAATATGTTATTAAATAATATTTTAAAAAATGTCGTTTTTTTGTATTTTTGTAGTATTGTAAAGCCTTTAAGAAAAGCAGTAATATAATATTACATTTATGAGTACTATACTAAAATTTCAAAAATTTTTATCACGAGGAAACGTCACTATCGAACCTCCTTAGTATACCTTAAACATGCCATTGATCAACCACGATGAACGATAAGGCAGCAACGCTGAATAACGACTTCTCTCGACTAAACGTATACGTAATCATCAAACAAGAAATTTTGTGTCCACAATAGTAGCCACAATGATGAAGTTACTATTCTGAAATAGTTTTTACAAAAATTAACTTTAAATTGCAGCGCATTTTTTAGGGAAAAGGATTTATAGGGTAAGATTCAAGCTACTTTCTATTTAGACATCTGTCTATTTAAAATAATGGATTCGAGCATGTAACCAGTAAAAGCATTTTACAGATACTGACTCTTGAGCTCTTGGTTAAAATTATTTTAATTTTTTTTCAGGATTACTAAATTCCCTTAGCTAAGCTTTTCATTTGGCAAAAAATTAAATGAGAATCCAAAATCAGTGTTTGTTTGCTGTTTATAACGACATGTTGAAATGCTTAAATTGTGTTAAGCAAAAGAAACAAAACAAACAAGATTGTTTCATAAAAATCAAACTGAAGTTTTTAAAATCTGAATAAGGTAAGAAGATCTTTTTTTCTGTAACAAGAATAAGTTAGCTAAAATAAGACTTGCAACTTGTAAATCTCAACAGGTAGATATAAAAACAGTGTTTTGTATAATCAAAAAATCATTTCAAAAAATTGAGTCAGCTTGAAACTAGATTTATGTTTTGAAACTACAACTCGTGTAAAAAAATATATATTCTAGGCCCTCGATCATTAAAGTTGGGGAGCACGAGATTCAAGTTGACAGCGGGTAATGGAAAAAAGGTAGAACATCCACTGGTAAAGAAAGATGGGAAAAAGTGCGCAAAGCCGAAGAAGATATGGCAGGAAAGATATACAGAAAAAGAGGGTGATAGAAAAGAAAAATCAAGGTGCCAAGCGTAAAGCAAAAAGGCGAAGATACACGAAAGAAAGTTAAGGTATAGAAGTTGAGAGATAAAGGAGGATAGCAAGAGTAAACGGTGCATGTGCAAAAAATAAGGAGCTTAATTAACAGCAACAAGGTGCACATAGTACAAATCGTTGCGAAGACAAGAGGCAAGGCGTCAGTATTGTCGAAAACAACAGAAGTCAACATGACCGTAGAGCAACACAAGAAAGTACGAGATATGGTATCTAATGCAAAGCACAAGACGCAGGAAAAAATACAAAAACAGAGGGGCATATTTGAAAACCAGATAGGTGATTAAAAAAAACGAAGGAATGGTAGAGTAGAAGGGTAGTAAATGCGTTACTGATACGTGCACTAGGTGTTGAGTAACGTGACCACATACATGTAATTAATTAGTCGATGATTCGATTAATCGATTTTAATATTAGTGGAGATTCACCGCCTGCGCACTTCGCACACCAACTCCCTACAACTCCATCTCTAAATAAGAGTTGTGTAATGGAATATAACTACTCTATTTTCAGTCTTAAATTATATTTTATGTGATTTCATACCTTGAAAAGTAACAAACATTGCATATAAGATAAGATGATAATGCTTAATGTCTACGTGTTGATTTATCTCGGATCTGATACACTAAGCATGGATCCGGAATAGATCCTGTACTGATGATTCTTTTCATTCAGGACAGTATAAGGAACTAATTCAGATGCCTCACTTAAGATTCAATTCAACTTCTTCAATGAACAGCGAATACAATAGAAAAACACAGTCAAAAACGTCAATGCACAGTAATTGGGTCATTTTTATTCACTATGATTAACTAAGACAATATACTTTATCTCTTAGGCGATTTGAGACAATTCTCACGTGTTTAATAAATTAATCGTTATTATTGAATAGGCGCTTATTACATGCTTATTCAAGGCTTTTATTTCATGTATGAATAATTATACATCCACTAGATGACCCAATCTTGCAAAAGATACTTACGAATGTCTTGCACCAAAGATGCTTTTACATAGCATATTCTATCCATCGTCATATGCAATCACCCGAATGAAAATTAACGCAGTCATTTTTTTTTACAACTCATTTTATATCGCACTAATGGAGCAGAATTTTATGAAATATTGAAAAAGTTAAGGAAAAACTTTATAGTACATTTAAAGATGCTTCCCAAATTTATAATATTTTTGAAGGAGCATATAACGTTATGCTTCCATATTTTTTGCAAGATTTTTTATCTCTGAAGATATTTGTGGAAAAAATTAATGGCAACAATTAGAAAAAAAATCGTATTGAAAATGAAAAAAAAAATAGAAAAAATAATGCTTCATTACAGCTAAATTAAGTTTTCAAATTTTAAGAAAAATCACGCAATGATAATGGACTACCAGAACCAACTTTATCGATAGTTTGCGAAGATCATAAAAAAAACAAAACAGTTATAATTTTAGAAACACACTTTAAAGAATAATTCGTTAAGCTCATTAGTAATGAAAAAAAATTCCCAATGAAATTTTAAAAGTTGTTTTTTAGAACATAAATCCGATAAAAAAAATTACGTAAAGGAGATATAATTATTCGGAATGAAGCTTAACTGATTTCTAAAAAAGCTTTGAAAATTTTTGATAAAGCATTAATGACTTAAATAATAATGACTTGCCTTGTGATGGTACATTATTTTTATTTTGGAGGCGATTTTAGGCAAATACTTCCAGTGGTCAAGTATGGGTGTAAAACCTTCATAATAAACAATACTTTAAAATACATATTCGTATGGAAAGATTTTAAAATTTTTAAATTAGAAAATAAAATGCGTTGCAATGAATGAAAAATTTGCTCCATTGTTAGTAAGGATTAGAAACGAAACAATAAACCATTTAATATTCCTCAGGAATGAAAAATTGATAACATTTGTTAAATGTATGAAAACGAAGATAGTATGAATGATGACCTTAAAAAAGTAATTTTAACAACACGCTGAATTATCTCACATCCTAAGAACGAAATTCTAAGTTTGATTAAAGAAATCTAACTTACGTATCACAGTATATAGATTATGCAAAATATGAAAGTAATGATTGCACAGATAATAACATAGATATAAATTTTCCAGTCGAAACTCTTAATAGTATATGTGAAGGCTTACCACTACATATTTTAAATTTAAAAGTACGTGGAATTGTTATGTTAACAAAAAACTTAAGTATAATTGATGGTTTATGCAATGGAACTACTTCACATAAACAAATTATTATTATGTATAAAGCAGATACAATAACTAGAAAACAATTAAGCAATAAAGTTTTTATACCAAGAATCACAGTCAATGCGGGTAATATTTATTACTGTTTACATTATACAAAAAACAATTTCCTTCGGTTCTAGCTTTTTCTATGACAATTAATAAATCACAGGACCAAAGTTTTGATGAATTAGGATTTATTATAAAAGACCATCATTATCTCACGGTCAAGTTTATGTACTGCTTTCAATACGTAAGAATCTATATACGTAACAATATATTTATACAAAATAATTCCGTAAATTGAGAAACCATTGAAAATATAGTATAGAAAAAAATACAGTATATTTAGAAATTAAAAAAATTTTTTTTTAACAAACAGTCACAGATTATACTAATGAAGTTTCTTCTTACAAACGATTAAATGGAATATGTCATTTTCTTTGTATTCTTCACATTATTCTCTTCAAAGTATTCTCTACACCGAGTGTATTCAATACAAATTTTACCATCGTATAAAATATGTTATCATTCACACAAGTAGTAAAAAAATTACTGACACTTACGTACATTTTTAGAACTAACACAATTTATCATGTTATTAAAGTATACACTTAAGTGATAATGTTACTGTATATTGTTTCGTACTTTTATTATGTAGTCATAAATTACGATTAATAATTTGATTTCAACAACTACAATTAAGGGTTTCGAAGGAAGGCCAGAGGAGGAAGCGAAGGGAAACCACTGGAAATATGAGGGCGGTTCAAGGCGGCGAGAGAGTCTTTATTTTCAAAGGATATTTTTTGTTATGTTAATTTGACAAAGAAATTTTTTGTTTTTTCCCTTATTTAGAGAAAAAGCTAAAGGAAAAATTAAAAATTTTGTAAGGGGACAAGGGAGACTGGTGACTGATAAATATATAAGGTGGGTGGGTGGGTGTGTGTGCGTGCGCGCAAACAAGAGAAGGAGAAAGTATTACAATAAAAAAGGGTTATTATTTTTGTGAGCTTATTAAGAGGTTTGTTCAATAAAAGGATAATATTTGTGAACAGCCAAATAATACTAAAGAATGTTTCCAAAAAGGAGCTAAACTAAATAATTAAATTTTTTCTGACAAACATATTTATTTTCATAAAGATGGTGATAATTTTAACTAACAATAAAGTTATTGACAAATCTTGTCTCTTTTTAAAATTCACTCTTTCAATCAAGATGGCTTTTAGAACACATACTTAGAGCTAGTTTTTCGGATGTTCACAACGATTTATAAAAGAGAAGACTAAAAAAAGGAGAAATGAAAGATGATAGGTGGTCCCAAATTTGTTTAAAAAAACAAGAAAAGGGCTTGGAAATAGGCATGCTTCAAATTAAGAAAAACTAATAGGCGAAACTGAGGATAGACCCATAAGTTATTAATACGTTGTTAATACACTTTAAAAAAGTTATAGCTTAAATAAATAATAAGAAAGTAACGATAAAAAGATTATATTTAAGAGATTTATTTCTTTTTTATCGTCCTTTCTATCTATTTAAAATGCAGCGATTCTTCAGTTTTTGAAACGTTGTTTTGTCAATAATACCCCTTGTCCTTCCTTAGCCCTCCGTTTTCTGTATGACACTTAGCGCCCGCCCATTTTAACAAAATCTATCTGCCATTCTGAACACTCTTTATTTTCTTCATACGTCTTTGTCTCTTCCTAGCAAACACTCTTAATATTATTATAAATTAATCTAGTTTGTTTACTTTAGTAATTTTTGGCTAATCTTTTGGAGCAAACTTAAGAATAAAAACCCACACAACATATTTTCTAAATAATTTGATAGCAAACACAAAAACCAACAAATAATAGATATAAACGCAAACACTCTGATTATCTTTACTACAAACGCTAAAGGAAATGATTTAACGTAACGATATTCGTTCGCAGGCAAGTAAAACAGGCAGAAGCATCAACATCACGCAAAGAGGTCAATATAAAGTACAGCACAGATATTCAAACAGATACATCATTAGGCCAGTGTAATAAATTAATAGACAGTCAGTAACGTAAATCCAAAAAAAAAAATTTTTTAAGTGTGACTTAATGTATATGCGTCCTCCTTATTTATATTATTGTCGTCTAAAAAGATATGAAGCATTCCAAAAATCAGTCGTTACTTGTAATTCGGAGTTATTTGTCAGTCAAGCTTAGTGTATAGCCTTGTGAATTTGCGTTTTAGTAAATAATTTACTAATTTTTTTGTCGTAATATACTTTTTATCTACATCCATAAAAAATATAGTTAGTTGAGATTCATCGATTTTTAAATTCTTTATACATTCTTTTCAGTTCTTAACAGCATTCTTAATAAACTTATAAATAAACATAAATTCTTTATACATTCTTTTCAGTTCTTAACAGCATTTTTAATAAACTTTTTGTACAAAAAAGTCTTTTTAACTTAAACTTTAAACCACGCACGAGTTATATTAAAAACAATTGAGACTAGTTTATTGCACAAACTACTCCTAAAAGAATAGTTACAAAAATTCTGACTTACATTGTTTATGACCACTGTAACGATGTCATGTTGTAAAAATAAAAGTATAAATATACTACGTGGAACTGCCTCTGCAAGCTTCGATTTCAGATCCATTCATTGTTTAGTTTGGATTAGTTAATAAATTAGTTTGTTAATTATGTAATCGAATAACATTTCCATTAATAAGTGATTTTCGTATTTATAGTCATTTATAATTGAGAAAATTGAGTTTTTATTTTTTTTATTATTATTAATTTGTGATAAATATGTAAACAATTAAGAATGATTTAAATTATATGATAATGAGTGGTTCGAAGAAATTTTCAGATAAAGTACGTAGATAATGATAATTTTTTTTTTTTTTTTTTTTTTTTTTAAGACAAGTGCTTATCTAAATACTTAAGAAACTAACTTTATGGTTATACTAACGGCACCCCCATTTCAGCTTCGCCCGAGATTCACTGAATAGAACACTTAAGTGTGTTGACACGTAATGTAAAACGTTTTCAGTTAAAAATTTTACATCTATTCGTGACACTTCTCACAACAAAACTCTTCTCCTTAAAAACGTATTTATTCGAAATCCATGCAATTTATTTTGTCAAGTAATAAGCTGTGAAAAGTGAAAACAATATAATTATGCTGAGAAGTACCATGCATTCCTTACACCATAAAATAATTTCTGGCTATACAGGGCTATTTATGTATACTTTCTCAAGTTATTAAAAATGAAAATGGCTATTTATTAAAACTTCAAAACATTTAAAACTGCCAAAAAATGTCTAGTTAAAAAATTGTTTTTTCTAATTTTGTAACTTTGTTGCCAAAGTAACAAAGTCCTGGAGCTTAATATCTGCATTTTTTAGTGCCACAATGAATACAAATACATATTATTCTACCTATTTCAAAATCTGAAAGATTTAAATGATCACTGTCAGGGTTATAACAAAAATCTGATACCTCACATAATGAATTCTTTATTTATTGATTTTGATGCTGCTGTTCAATCTCAATAAATGTTCTGGGTCAGTTTCTTGACACCAAAATATTAAAACATTTGAAGTTTTCCTTCCAATTCGTTCTCCTGTAACTACAGGTACTGTTGAAACATTCATGATCCCTAAAGGCTGTTTTTTGGTAACTTTGTTAGGTTGTAATGTGTTTGTTGGTAAGGTAGTTCGACATCCGATGGCCCTAAAAAGGATCAATGAGCTAAACTCTTTCTTGACTGAAGTTTCACGCAAACGTGACGGCCTTGATTTCTCAGGGTAATCTTGTTTGGCCTGTTGTAGCACCAGACTGATCCGGAGGAAAACTACAACGTCTACAGAGTTAGAGCTAGTTGTAAAGCTCTTTACCAACGTTTCCTGGTGTTACGCCAGAGACGTTGGTGTCTAAAGCACCTTCTTTTTTTGCAGAGCTCAGTCGTTTTGGTGTTTTGAGGTGGGGAGATTAGTTCGTGATGCTTGTCCATTGGAGACTGTTCCGCTTGCTAAAGCGTATTTTTCCTTTATAGCTGTTAGGTTCACCTAGCGAAGACCTCAGAGAGTATCAGTGAGTCCTGGTTGAATGCTGATAGAGTCGAGAGAGTAACGTAATGGAGGGTCATCAGTTGCTAAGATTTACAGCCTTGCGATAAACAACTCCGCTCGTGAAGTCGCTAGTAGTGACTGACTTGATTTAATAGTGGCTGGCTTTATACAGTCTTTTAGTCAACGAATCATTTTCGGAAATGGTAGGCTGCGTTCATAGTAAAGATATTTTATAATATTGTCGATAGAAGCGCCCATGTAGTCTTTTGGCAAGTTTTTACGTTTAGAACACATAAGATATTGAACAGTTTATAGAACGACAAGTGAAAAAATTGTATCAACTTCGTCATTATCTGTCAGTACGGCAGATAAGTTAGGTAAAGCAAACCTAGAAAATAGCTGTGTTATGAATGTGTGAAGGCAATTTTAGTGAGGTCTCGTGTATTATTGTCTTGTGTGCCCTATATTCACCGATTCTAGCATTTTGATACGGCTTGTCTCGTAAACCTCTTGCAAAACCACTCTATGACACACCCACTCATTGTTCTGGAACTTGAGGCAGTGTACGATTGCATTGTTAGGATTATCATTAAGAATCACGCTTTCAGGGGTGCACTTTCTTCATTCCACATTAGAACTAGGTAACTTTTTCCACCGTACAACGTAAATTTAATTTGTTCTCTCTATCTATTCAGTCACAACAAAGGGGTGTGATAAGACATGTGCGTACAAAGATGTTTATACAAAAATAATTATTACGTTTTAGAATACTATGTGTTACCAACAACTTAAGCTACAAGCAAGGGTCTGTGATACATGCAACACTCTACAAAAATAATTCAATAAGTTGTCATACAATAATGTCAGAGTAATATGTATGTCACTCGATGTTACCAGTTTTGAAGTACATTTTGAAAACTTAATACTGCTCTCTCAAAAACACACCGTTATATTGTCGTAAATAAGGTACTATGACTGCTCTACATAAACCCAGTCCGAGTACTCAAAAAGTACTCGATACTTTTTCAGAACTTCTCGATACTTCAGAATACTTAATACTCTGGGTAACAGTACTAATTTTAATAAGTAGCGAATAATTTTCATATAAATAATTGTAGTATCAAAAAATATTTTTTAAAAAAATCTCGTACGTCTTTACAGAATTATGCGCTTGCTACATGTAACTTGTACTTTGAGTTAGATAAATATGTTTTTTTGAGCAGTTGATGGTTGGTCGCTTCGTCTATATCCTGTCTATAGACATAGATCACAAGTATATTGTATCACTTAGCAAAATGAACAAGGACATAAATAATCCAGAACAAGTCATACGTTGAAGAAGACAGCCACTCGAGTTAAAACAGGTGGGGATTAAATGAGAAAAAAATTAATATTATTGATCCTTCAGCTGCTCTAGCACAGTCCATTGAGTATCACCATGTATAAACTTACCGTATTGTTTGATTCAGAAGTGTGTTGTAAATAAGATAGGGTCGATATGTAGTATGCTTTTTCTTGACAAGAAGCAGTTGATTGATCGACTTAGTTTGTTGCTCACTTCCAAATCGTTGGCTTTTAACAATAGCGGGTATTCAAACCTGTAGCTCGTTGGTGTTTGTTCCTTACCGTGGCTTGCTTATAGAGTCTTTAAAGCATTGGAAACACATATTTTCTTCTACGGTAAACTTGTTAAGTTGTATATAAGATATACAGATGATTTTTTTGTCATCAAGTCTGACTCTATTCCTTTTGTTTTGGTTGAATTTAATAATTTTTTTTTTTTTTTCATTTAATTTACACGTCCAAAATTTTTGTTGTGAATCAGACTTATATAAAAAAACCTGTTGTTTTGGACTTTTTTTAAAATTTATTCTCACATAATCCTATCTGACGAAAAATTGTCATGGTTATTTTATTATTCGATAAATAATTTAATCTTACGGACTCCAAATTCAGATTTAAAAATGTAAATAACGTTAAGGATCTACTCCGAAAAAATGCCTATTTATTGAAAGATAGGGGATGGAAGGGCAGGTGTGGCACTCTAACTTTAGTTGCAATTTGCATTTAGAAACTGTAAGTATTAAAAAATAGAAATGAATAGAAGCAATTGTTTAAAACTAGTAGACGTAAAAAAAAAAATTTTTTTTAATTCATTATCAACGGAAAAAAATTGTTCAAAACAAGTTTAAAAACTGATCCACTTACCCCATCGAAGGGCACGAGGTGGCATAGGGTAGGGCGCGCGTAGCACAGTGGTTATGAAGTGCTAAGTGTGCAGTTTAGTTGTAAGTATTTTCATAATAAAACTAATGTTATTTTTAACACAATAAAATAATTAAGAATTCTCCGAATAGGCAACTTTACATTTTTCTGTTAATAAACAATTACACAGAACAAAGTTCACATACTTTTTTTAATTTTTACGAATAAATAAGTATAATGACGTCATGTATTTAATGTATATATATACATATATTAAATGCTACTAAATAATTATAAAACCTATATATACATTAAACACTACAATGGTGTGAAAAATAAAACAAAGTGTATATATGTAAGTATGTGTACATGTATGTATGTATATATATTATAAAACTGTCATGTATAAACATATTATAATTTTTATAGACACACTTGATACAATTTACAAAGTGTAATCAACTACGTAAATCACTTAACATCGCAAGTCAGCACTCAAAGCATGTTGTATTGTTTACATACGGATAAGGTTAGGTATAAAATAAGCAGACGATCCACGCAGCCGACTTACGAACCTTATGGCTGTTCACCGAGCTACGCCTACCCTATCCGAGGTGCTACGTCTGCCTCATTCTAATATAATTTCATATTATTTATTACGGTACTTACATAACTTTTAGAATAAAAAAAATCGTTGGACGAAAAAGTTAAGGACCTGAGCTATCAAATTGACCTATTTTTGTTTACAAAATATAACACTTTCGACCAGCTTCAAGCTATTGAGAAATGAAGGAAACCTTTTTTCAGTACACTACATTTAAAAATTATAAAATCAATAGAAAACATTATTCCATGACATTCAAAACTCAGAGGATAATAGTGAGAGCCTTTTTTATTCAATTTCTATAAAAATCTTAGTTTTAAAATGCATGAATATTGATATTATTAAGATGCCACGCTTTGTAGACCTGCTCACCGTACCCTCCCCTCCTCTACATTAGAGCTAGAATAAGTATAATTATTAGATTAAAGGAAAACCTAGGCCTGATAAAACAGATAATGGTCCTACTGGATTTCTATCTCATGACTTAGATAGAAATCCTAATCAAAATCTGAGGCCTCAAATTTTAGTCGTTTTTTCATTTTTTTCGTCTATTAAGTGATCAATAAGGGCTATTTTGTGTTTTTTTAAATGCTAAGTTTGGTGATAAGTTAACTTTCTGAGATGTTAAATATTGTGGCTTCTGATAAATCCGTCAATAAAAAAACTGACATTTACAGTCTCAATGGTTAATAGAGTGATTTTTTTTAAATATTTAACATGAAATAACTAAGCAATAAATATTTTAAATTTTGAAACGTGTACAAGTTTCACACTTGCGTGATGCCTTTACAACGTTTTGTTTCACTCACGTTTGAAACCATGCTCGTTCGTGTCTTTAGTACTACAGACACTGTAGCTATTGACTTGTAACCAAGACAGATTCATGTCTTTGTTAATGCTTACTCTGTGGCTGTGGTCTTACAACTGAGATGGATTCCTGTCTGTGTTACTACATACACCGTGGCTATAGATTTATGCATTTACTGCAATCGTATGGTAAATAATTCTTTCAACTGAGTTGAGGTTAGTTGAGTGATTTATATTAATAATGATTTTGTTTTTGTTTCTTTTTTTAGTAACTATCCTTTATACAAGTGCGAAAAAGTACTGAAACATTAAACCATGATAAACTACAACTTTAACGAAGAGTTATGCTTGAACTTAATTCAAAATGTATTAAAAAAAAAAAAAAAACTATTATACAAACAATTTATTGCATCACCTATAGTACTGTGACAACAGTGTTATCACTATGTGGGAGTAATGTTAAATACAAATTGAGCGTTGCATTGTATTCATATTTTATACTGTAATAGTAAAAGTATTTAAATTTGGTCAGAAGTTTATTTATAGTGAATGGACTCTTATACTAAAAAAAAGCGTTTCTAATCATCTATAAGTTTATCTGAATCAAAGATTCGAGATATTGTATTTTTATTAACAACGTTTATTGTTACTACAGAATTCAATTTACAATTATTTTTCTGGGATACTTCACAGAATCTAATTTTCATGAGAATTTAGGTAATCTCGTGTGTTCCAAATTTCAAATCCTCTTAAAGTTTGGCCAGTGTACTTTGCAGATTATGTCCCTTCTAAGCATATACGAAACTGTCTCGACGCTAATGGTAAATCGACTTTTATAGAACGTTGCTAAGATAGTAATAGGAGTAAAAGAATAAATAATAAGTTAACAAACTTGTCATCAAATGTACACTTTTACACTGTCACATTATACAATATAAATGGAGAAAACCGGATCACCTAGTAATAATAAGTGTCACATTGTTAGGGGACACACTTAACTAAAGCACTCACGAGTAATTTTACAATAAAACAAAAAGTATATCCAGAGAAAAATATAAACTACAAAACATTACTCGCTGGTCTAGGTGTGTATGTGAGCGCGGATGCTTAGCACAACCGTAGCACAAATATCGCGGCACGGGCAGACGCACGTGGGCTAACGAGGGTTGCTGCCCTTTACAAGAGACTACCTTTAAGCAGGAAGTCACGGCGACGCTGATGTGGACTCTGAATGTCGCAGAGGTTGCAAAGGTTGACGCTGAGATTAGTAGCCGTCCCTACTGGCAACGATATAAGATCGCAGTCCACGGCGACGCGACGGCACGGGCTCGACCACGTGGCAGGGGAAGTCTTCCGCCTTTCACGCCTTGCAGCAGGCAGATCAAATGAGGGTAAACTCTCCAACCCAACGCACAACAAGGAAAATGCCGGAGGAAGCACGCACCCAACAAAATCCGCAACATCAACAACAAAAACTAAAACAAAGCGATTCTCGTGGTCACGAAAAATTCCTCATGCACGGTCGCAGGTCCAAGCTAATCTGGAGCTCTCTCGGCCTTTTCTCATTCTCTTCTCTTTTAACTTACCCCTTTCTCATGTATTCCCTTTAACTAAATTCCCTCTTTTCCCTAGTTACCTATACTACCCAAGGTAGCCTCACGGTGTCTCACTATGATACATCTATATATATGCATTATTAGAATTATACTATTTTAAGATATTCTTCGTTAAAGAATACAGCAGTTGCCATAAGTTTTATTACTGATGAGAACTATACCGAAAACTGAAAGGAGCAAATCTTATTTGGGTACCTTTTTAATTACGAATATTTTCTTGATGGTTTATAACATCGACCTACGATAAAATCTAAGTTTCTTCTGATGCCGTACTACATTTACTTACTATGGTTTACAACATAAATCCACCAAAAAAAAAGAAAAAAAAACATGATCTGACGTCGTACCATATAGACTTATTATATGTATTTACGGTCATTGAATATGAATTCTCTGAAGTCAGAACTTTTTTAAACCCAAGAACTGTATACCTCAATAATTTATCAAAAAATCGAAAACACTTTATCTGATCTTTGATTAAACTTCCAGTATACGTTTCCTATCTTCTTGAGGTGGATAAATACTAATCTTAGGTGTATTTAACTTCAGTACATTAGATTTTTTCATAAGTTTAAAAATTTAGCCAAAAATTCTGACATGACACTAGTATATAGAGATATGGTAAAAAGAAGTTCAGGAAACATAAGGCGTGAATATGAAGGGCAAGGGGAACACACTAAAGTAAAACACTCTGAAAAATATAAGTCAGAAAATAAATACTCAAACTTTCATAAAATTCCTTGGAAAGTACGAAGCTCGGAAAACACACTTTAAAGAAGGATCATAAAGAAAAAACGTAAGCTTGCTATGTCGACTACGTCGTTGTTTCTAGGTTTGGCATCGAGATGTCGAAAAATATAAAGATTTCATATGAATCGTAAATAATGCTTACAAATTACGTGTAAAGGTCGGGCTCCTTTAATAAGGGCAGTACTATGGGCACTTAGCACTTGGGAGAAGGAAGGGAAGAGGGATGGGAGGCCTTCCATTACTGGGAGGGGGGTAGGGGGAAATTAGGCAATTATGCTGCGAGGAGGTCGCCTAAACCCTCCTCGAGGAGCATTGCGTGGTGAAAAAGCACATGTGAAAAATCACAGAGGTACTTGCCCGAAAAAGTCGCACTGGCCGGGAATCGAACCACGGTCTCCCGCGTGCCAATCTACGACCTAGCCGACTGAGCCACCGCGCGCTTATATATACATATATTCAGTGAAATTTATGATACACTTTTACTACAGAGTTCTTACGCGTAAGGTCATATGTTTATGTATGTTAGTATTGTTTTAACCTTGTCTACTCCTAAAAGATCGTGTTAAATTGTCACTATTCAATAATTATTTTTTCAAAAATTTCTCACGGTGAAAAATCTAAAAAAATTCATGTGCAGTCCTGATATGCTCAAATATAGCATACCTTTTTTTTGGCATGATTCTACATTTTAAACTTTTCCCTAAACCTCCGACACTATTGCAACGTTACGGTTTCATTGTCGGGTTTGTCAACCATCGACAGCAGTAAGTCCTGTGACTATAAAAGATAAACAGTGAACAGCTAATTAGTAATTATCTTTAACCAGTAATAGCTGAGTAAAAAAAGTGTTTATTTATAATGATGACGGCCATACTAAGATAATTTCATGTTTCATGCACAGTAAGATTTTTGTTATTGTTTTGAAAACAAAGTATTTTAGCAATAAGTAGTCAAAGAAACAAATAGTTGGAATTCTGTTGGTGCCGCAGGACATTAGAGGGAACTAAGAACTTAAATTAAGTAGTTGGAAAAGAACTAACGTAATTTAAATCATGTAATAATTGTAATGATCTTAAAAACTGAGTGCAAAGCGAGCTTATTAGTCTGATACAGCCTGAGCCATCAATCATTGACAGACAATAACAAAATTCGAAGATAACATCACCTTCCTACTTTAACTAAGAAATAAATACAAAATGAATATTCCAAACGTTTTCCTATGGCAGTGATGTTCCTGCACTACACACACACGCACACAACCACCCACACGCAACCATATATATACATGGTTGTGTGTGTGCTTTCTATATTATATAGTTGTTTTTTGGTCTATGTCTACTAGCCACTCCCCTCGGCCCCACCCCATCCCTCAGCCACCCTGCACCGCCCCACAGAGATGTATGCCGGTAATGAGGTATAGCTGCCCTATAGAAGGCAGGTATACTAAAAATGCCTATAATACTTGGGTCTGATAAGTCTGGTAGAAACGTCTTATTGGACCTGTGTCTGATTAGTTAAGTAAATCTGTTGAAATGCCCCAAGTAATGAGGATTATTATATTTTAATTTCTTTGAGCTTCTCTTTTGTTGTTTGGATCATATTTATTAGTTGTAGTAGTATTATTATTAAAGCATAATATTTGCAATACTTATTTTCAGTTCTAAAATTCATTTTAAATATTAACGCACTTTCTTACATGAGCATACTACCGCCACCTCACGGTGAAATAACCCTTATAGTCATACGATTCAGATATAATATTTCAGCCAAGGTATAATTGAGTGTCTAATCGTCTGTTAACAGTGTTACGCACGATAGCATATAGCTATGCGTGCGTGCGCCTCTGCTGGCTTGGGCCTGAAAGGTAGGGGAATAGAAAAGAGAGGTGATAGGAAAGGTAGAAAGAAGGGACAGGGAGATCAGCTAGAGACGCGAGAGGGTAAGGACGAAGTCCGCGAGACGATAATACACGCAGAACTTCCCTCAATGATAAGTAATTCTAGTAAAGCATTAGTAACAACAAGTCAAGCTTCTATTTATTCCCGCACCGAGAATCCCACGTAACAACAGCATTATGTGCCTTATATTGTACATTTTAGGTAAAAAAAAAATTATTTTTTTAATGAAGCATTAATCATTTTTTAATAATTGTCAATCCTACTTTACTTTTATAAGTATAAAAAAATTGTTATTCAGAAAACCAAAATAAAACTTTAAATTATTGAGTGTATCAGCCTAGTCTTATTTCTTACGTGTCGTAAATTCTAATGTATTCAAATTTATTCTGTCATTTATTACAATATAAGATATGGAAATAGCCAGTGGAACGTCACAGCGAAAAGAGAAAAGAGTTCCCTTACCGCTATTTTAATAAGTTTCGCGTTCCATCCCGACAACAATGTGATGCGAAGGCTAAGACCAGGGCCTGATCAGGCAAGCCTTACATTGACGCCAGAGCCTGGGCAGGTTTAAATGTAGAGTTAATTACACGGTGTAATGAGTTTTACCTCAGGCTAAGATCAGGGCCTCGCCAAGGTATATGTATAAATGTATAATAACATATATCTACTGTACATAGTACTATACAGTAGGGGTTAGGTAAGTATATGTATATTCAACGCTTTTGGATCAAAAACATTGATAAATAATTTTAGCAAATGATAAGAAAACATCTTCTACACGAATTACCGCTGCTTTATTGAACACTTTTTAGTGACTTACAATGTTAAATTTTTAAGAACATACAAGAAAATGATGATTGAATTTTTAAAAATTAAAGTTTTGAGTTTTTTAATTGTTACATCATTATCACTAGCTACAAACTCAAAAGTACTGTCTTGATCGTCGAATAATTCATAATCCACTTGAAAATCAGTCGAACGTTGGTTATTTGTTTCACTCGTATTCGTAGTAATCATGCTACATTAAAGTTAATTTTTTTTCTCAAAGTTTGCGCCCTCAGCATTTTCCTTTTAGTCTTTCAATTTTCTTACTCATATTTTGTTTATTTTTTATTTAGAAAACGAATGAACAAGCATAAACATACAGAAAAATAATAGAAGTGTGTGTGTATGTGCATGTGTGACGTACAGTATCTAAAACCTTCGTAAGTTCGCGCCCAAGACTCACCTCTCACGGCGCATGAGCAGCGGATACAGAGTATGATGATCACCTTTCGGCGGCGGGCCCGAGCGTTATCAGCTCTCCCACTTTCGCTCTCTCCGATCGGCCTCCGAACCTAACACCATGCATGCGACTGCTCTCGCTTTGATACTCTAATAAACGAACATATACTTTCTTCCACGTGTATTCAATCCCCTTACACCCCGAAACTCCACAATTCCCACGTAACAGGAGGTTGTAGATTACCCGACCCCCAATTTTTGGCGCTCGACGTGTCGCGAGTTGTGTACGACAAAGTGATAGAAAATTTTTTTTTGGTTTTCTTTCGTTGTCGGGAAGCACCCACAGTGCAGTGTAAGTGGAAATAAAAAGAATTATCGTGAAAAGAAAAGTGAAATAAAAAAAAAATTTTAATAATTTAAAGAAGAAACAGTGAATAATAACAAGAAAAAAAAAATACAGTGTTAAGTAAAGGTGAATCATCCTTTGGTTCATTACTTTTAATCAAAAAGTTGAGATTATTCAACGCGTTTTCTTCTTCTAATTCATGCAAGTCTCTAAAAAAAAAAATTTTAATAATTTAAAGAAGAAACAGTGAATAATAACAAGAAAAAAAAAATACAGTGTTAAGAAGACACACGCGGCGAGACACGTGAGAAACAAGCAGGTGTCAAGTACCAGCGTGGGCGCACAGCAGCCATCCAGGAGGCCGGCACCGTCAGGAAATAAGACAAGGGAGAGCCAAAACACGGAACTACACCACACCACGCACCCTCTGGTAGCAATATTTTTCTTTGGACACTTTGTTTATGGACACGGAAATGCTTTGGATCATACTGCTTGCAAAAAAATAACCAAGCAAATAAAACAAAATGCAGTCGGGAAAAATTGATAACGTTGTAGGTGGGGCGGTGGACCGCTTAGCAGACGCGGAGGTCGTAACAGACGACAGTTTATGGTTACAATTTTGCCACGATCCCGAAGCGGTCAAAGAGTTAGAAAAGTCGAACAAAAAAACAAAAGACTTCATTGGAAAAATTTTTAAGGGCATGAAAACGGTTGTGCTAAGAGATAAGGAAAAAGAGGGCCCTAAGCAAATAATTGGAGGAAAGGAAGCCTCAGAATCATATATAGAGCCCCTGCGTAGTGATGATAGTGGAGAGGAAGGGGATGAGTCAGATAGGGGGCCCGCTTGGAATCAGCTTGGCAATTGGAGAAGGGAGACAGAGTTGCTCCGGAGATGGCCAGAAAGGGAGGGGGGAGAAAATGAAAGAGAATTCCACAACAAAGATAGAAGGAAAGCTAGACCGATGCGGTAGTTTAAAAATTTTGAAAATAACCAGGAGAGGTGGGAGCAAACAACAGGTGGATCTGCATACAGATCGCCGCATCACCGGGAGTATGAGAGGAATATAAATTACTCAATTAAAGAATTGAGCACAATAATCCCAACAATACCAATATTTACAGGGGACCCAATAAATCTGTCGGCGTTCACAAGGGTAGTAAGGGCAATAGGCCGGCAGGTGGATGACAGAGACGTCCTATATTTTTTGGCAACGCTATCCAGCAGGCTAAAAGGTCGAGCGGCAGCACATTTAAATGATAGAATCACACAGTTTGAGTCTATTGAAGAATTTCTCGAGGAGGTTACGGAAAGGTACGGGGCCATCAGTAGCACAGGGACAGTTATGGCAAAAATTAGGTCGGAACGACAAAAAGATAGGGAATCTGTAGAAGAATACTCAGATCGCATGCAAAAGTTGTTTAACAGGGCCATGGGGCTTTAAGAAGCGAACCTTGAAGTTTCTGAAATGTTAAGGCAGGAATTTAAGAAAAATATTCAAAAAGAAGTAGTGACCCAATATATTTTAGGCCTTAATCCCCCGTACAACCACGAAGTTTCAATGCATAGGCCCATAATGCTAACAAAGGCCATTACATTGGCATTGAAGGTCGAGGCTATGATGGCTATGAAATCACCTCGAGTAGACAACAATAAATATGAAAGATGGGAAAAAAATTTAACAAAAAGGAAGACAAGGTAAACAAGTGTAACTATTGTGGCCGAATTGGGCGCAAAGCAGAAGAGTGTCGTTCATTGTGGCACGACATAGAAAAGGGGCTGCTAGTGAAGAAAGGTCGCGGTGAGGAGACCAGAGCACCGTACTATACAAGGTACCAGGAGAGGGGTGAAGAAAGAAGAATTGCAAGATCATATAATGATAGCGGAAGAAGACCCGGAGACTACAGACATAATAATATGGCTCAAGCAAAGAATAAATACAACTACGGCAGATATGGAAGAGATTTTGAAAAAGGGTATGCTTATCGCGAAAATAATAACAATAACAATAGTAATAACAGATATTATGAGCCGAATGGCAGAAATTACAGCCAAAGAGGCAGTGGTAGGGATGATACCAGAAATAATTATGATTGGAAAAGTAACGAGCGTTATGAGCCTAGACACATAAACGGGATACAAGATGCAAGGGAGGCTGAACCTAGACGGGGTGATATCTCTAGTGAACAGAAGCCGAATTTTTAGAACGATGCTCGAAGTACTCCCCCAACATCGAGCATTGAGAAAAAGTGGCTACGTATTTTAAAGGACCAAAAGTAAACGATGTAAAAATTGGAGAGAACGAAAAAAAACCCATACAGTCGGAGGTGTGGAGAAAGGAGATGAACGAAAACAAAATTAATACTCGTCAACAAATCGAACCAAATTTTAAAAAAAATCTAAAAGATAGAAATATATCGATGAGAAAAGAGGACAAGAAAGAAGTCACGACGGTACTAATTAACTATGCAGCAGTAGGACGCAGACCGCCAACAGTAACGCTGGAGAGTGAAGATTTCCGAAATAAAAGATGAGATTTCTGTGCTGACACTGGTGCTGAGATCTCGATACTAAAAGAAGATTGTATAAAAGAAAATTCGCCATTGGATGAGAATGTAAAAGTAAAAATAATTGGAATAACTCATGGAGAACGTGAAACAAAAGGTACGGTGGACACAATGATCCATGGTATGAAGTGCACTTTCCATATAGTCCCGCAGGATTTTCCGATCGAAGTAGACGGAATCCTTGGATGGGATATGTTTAAAAAATACAATGGTGAGGTGAGCGAAAAAACTAATACACTTAGCCTAGGTGGTGTGGAAACCCCACTGAAGACGGCAGAATATTTCGATGCAAGAGTCAAAAAAGAATTCGGAAAGATTCAAGTTGGATTTGTGCCACTTCAAGATTTGGGAGAAGATGTGCATTTTGGAGACTTTTACGGCACTGATAATAAAGGTAAAATAAATGCTAAATGCGTGAATTTTTCAAACAAAAAAAAAGGGAATTACAGTACCGGAAGTGGATCTAATAGAGTGCGAAGAAGTGAAGAAAATGGAAATAACTGGTAACGTGGGGAACGGCGCCAGAGAAGAAGAGAATGCATTTGTTGGCTTGCTCGAGGAAGTCAAATTGGAAGAAAAAGAAATACAAAAAAATACAGATTGAGATATAAAAGCGTAGATGGTGATAAAGAAATCGACACGTACGCGGAAAAAGACTGTGATATAAAAAGTGTCGAAGAAGGAATTGAAAAAATTATGGCACTGATCGACACTGAGGGCTGTAACGAAGAAGAGTTACAGCACGTAAGAAAATTAATATCGATGAATCCGTTTGTGTTTGGGTCGGACGGGGAACCGTTAAAAACAACTCATTTAATTAAACACAAAATAGAAACTACAACAAATAAGCCAGTAGTGGTCAGAAGATATAGATACCCGCCCGCGGTGAAGGAAAACATCAGGAGAGAAATTCAAAAATTGATGAATTTGGATATAATAGAACCGTCAACGTCCCCATATAACTCAAATATATGGATAGTACCTAAACCGCCAGGACAAAACGGCGAGAAAAGGTGGCGACTGGTCACAGATTTCAAACAGCTGAACGAAATAACTGTTGGAAGCTGTTCCCCACTACCCTTTCAAAGCGACATATTGGAGCACTTAGCGGCCGCTAAGTACATCACAGTAGCTGATTAGAAGAGTGGATTCTACCAGATTAAAATTCAAGAAGAGGACGCGCATAAAACTGCATTCTTGGGACCCGGCGGGCACTATCAATATAAACGTATGCCAATGGGGTGCTCAGAGTCACCAAATACATTCCTGAGGGCGATAACGTTAGCTCTAGCCGATCTAAAAGGGCGAGAAATTGAAGTATACATGGATGACATCATGGTGTTTGCAGCAACTCTCGAAGAACATGAAAAACGCTTAAAAAAATTGATAGAAAGACTGGCAAAAGCAAACATGACCATAGAGCCAAAAAAATGTCAATTTTTGAAGAAAGAAGCAAAAGTCCTTGGTCACGTGGTTGGAAATGGTAAGATAAAGACGGACCCGAAGAAGATCAAAGCCACAAAATAATATCCAAGATCGACAAATAAAAGGAAAATTAAGCAGTTTTTTTGGATTCGCGGGATATTACAGAAAATTCATAAAAGATTATGCAAAGATAGCGCGACCACTCTCTACAATGACAATGAAGAATACCGAGTTTAAATGGGGCGAAAAAGAGGAAGAGGCCTTTAAGAAACTAGTGGATGCGCTATGTTCGGAACCTGTATTAACAGCACCGGACTTGAGTAAGCCGTTCATTGTTACAACAGATGCGTCAGATTATGCCATCGGGGCAATCCTTAGTCAGGGAGAGATAGGTAAGGATAGACCATGTGAATGTGCGTCACGGTGCCTCAAGGGTAGTGAGCTTAGATATCCAACGTATGATAAGGAGTTGCTAGCAGTAGTTTTTGCAAAGGAACAGTTTAAACCTTTTCTGTATGGCAGGAAGTTCACGGTGGTTACGGATCACGAGCCGTTGAAACATTTTAACAAGCCCAAAAAACCCGACATTCGGTTCAACAGATTAAAGGCAGAGTTGCATGGTTACGATTTCGATATAATTTATAGCCCAGGTATATCAAACAACGCACCAGATGCTCTTTCAAGAAACCCAGTCGTAAAAGAGGGCGAAGAGAATTCCGAACTACCGCGAATAGAACTGTATCAAATGGCAGATGAACAAGAGAAGGAAGAGGGTGTAGTAAGTGATGGCCCACCAGCGCGTATGTTCAAAATTAGGGCAAAATTAAAAATACGGACCGACGGTAAGCTAAAAAAGGTAGTAGTGGAATCAGACTCAAATTCATCACATAAAAAACCCAGGAAGAAAAAGACTAAAGTGGAACTGTGTTCGGAAGAAAAAGTTGAGGAGAAACAACAAACTGAAGAGAAAATCTTATCACAGGGACCACTAAAGAATAAATTAGAGCACATGAAGAAAGAGAAGGGCTGGATAAAATGGGTACAAAAAACGAGCACACCTTATGTCATCATAGACCACCAAACAAGGCAAAAGCGAAGGAAGAAAAGACAAAGGCAGCTCGACACTCTAAACAGAATTAGACAGAATTTTTCTGTCACTCCTGTAAAAAACACACAGACTGTAGAAAATATAATAGTGAATTGGGAAAAAAGACCAGAAATTAAACACAATAATTTGGAGGAAATTAAAATAGGCTTGAACGGATCAGAACATGGGAAAGAGAGTGACGACAGTAGGGAGAGAAGCTCAAAAAGTCGTAGTACTTCGGAGGATCGAACGTCCGGGGAAGTAAAAAAATCAGAAAATCCACGACGAGAAAGGCAAAAAGAATTTAACTATTTTGCAAAAAAGGATTCAAAAAAACTTAACGACCTTACCAGCATGTTACAAGAAAAAACAGATAGACTCAAAAAAAAAGTTTTTGTCGACATCAGAGAAAGAGAGGTAGAGGGAAAACCAGGAGTCAAAATAGATGTATGGGAGGTATAAGATGGCAGCAGGGATTCAAGTAAAAAAGGTGATCAAAACAAAGAAAAAGAGGGAACAGTAAGTACGCAAGATAAAAGTGAGGAAGAGAAAAGTGAAGGCAAGACCAGCAGCGAAGGAGCAAATCTTTCGTGGGATAATCAGGAAGAAAGGCTATCCTTAAATCATGGTGAGACGTCTAGGGCGTTCGATAATTTGAATGATGAAGAATCAAGCAAAAACAACCAATTGATTTTAAACTGTCAATTCAGGACTGGCTCGAGAAATATATAATTCTTGTACCAGTAAAAAGAGCGACGGCGTTAGAAACAGCAAAAGCACTTTTAAACATAGTAATTGCATACTTTGGCGCCCCAGAGAAAATGCTGTCAGGCAGAGGTGCACATTTCCAAAACAAACTGTTGGAAGAGTTCGCAAGAGTATTTAAAATAGACAAAATGGGAACAACAGCCTTCCATCCACAGAGTAACGGCGCAATAAAACGAATGCATCATACATTAACGGAATGTTTAAAGGCGTACGTAAATGAGGATGACTTTTGGGACGATTATTTGGGCATGTGCATGTGCGCTTACAATTCGACAAAACACTCAGCAACGGGGATAGCGCCTTAAGAAGTATTGCTGGGCTACCCAGCCAGAATCCAATCTAGCTTAAAGAAAACAATGAATGAACAAACGTATGATGAATATGTAGAAGACGTAATAATAACAATGACGCGGCTAAGGACAATAGCAGCCATGAATCAAGTTCAGGCGAAGAACAGGTCCAAATATTATCACGACAAAAAATTGAGCACAAGATTTTTCATGGAAGGGGAAATGGTCTATATTCTTAAGGAGCCAAGAAAGAAATATGAGGATCACTACGAAGGACCATACGAAATCGTAGGAATAAATTACAAAAACCACAATATAAAACTGAAACGTGGCAATGAAACAAGAATTACACACGTGGACAAGATCAAGAAAGCATGCGTTATAAAAATCCAATTGTTAGATAATAGGGAACTCAGAGAATAATGCAGGATAACAAAAACAAATTGCATAAGAGTAAGAAGCAAATAAAAAAATAAAAAAATAAAAGAAGAGATATCAGAAACAACAAGACCAAAATAGTATACTTCTCTCGTAAGCGTGGCCTTCGGACGACTTACGAGATCAGCAATCAAAACGGTATGAACAAAAAAAATACAAATCTTGTGTTTCAGGGCTGGAACCATGCCGGTGACACAGCAACCTGGAGAGATGGAGGAAATTGAAAGAAACCCTAGAATATTGGGAGAGAGCTTGGGCCCAATCTAAGCAGTCGCATCAACTTGGAAAATAATATCGTATATAGATTGGAATGACGTTGTTGAGGAGGTAAATTCGTTTTTAGACGCGAAAAAGCAAGCAAAATGGAAGTGCAGGGTGACGATAAAAAAGGAACGCGAATGAATAGAACAAGTAGAGTACACGGCAGGAAAAGTCCTAAGGGCCTTGGATAGGGTGAAAGAGGCATGTAGAACAGTATTAGGCCAAAAGATCGATGATCAAAGCAAGACGGTGCAAGCGCTGCAGGGGGGTGTGACTGACGTGGAAAAAGAGAAAATACAAAAGCTAGTAGAGGCGATCCCGACTAACACAATGGAAACAACCAAGTACTTAACGGAACAAATTAGAGTCATAACATATGGAAACCATGAACGATACCTTTAAGATATGAAAACGTTAAAAGATAAAGCTGGAAGAATAACGGAGGAAGGTTTAAAAATGTTTTCAGAGTACTTCGGCAATTATGACAGAGTTACAGAAATGGTGGGCGAATTTGAACTCTTAGCCGAGTAACTTATAACAAAATTTGGAACAACGGTGGACATAATATACTTGGCGAGTCGGGGAACGACGCATGTATCAGATGCGGCATTGAGAGCAATTTTGGAAGCAAAAATTTTGGCAGAGCAGCTGAGACCAGATCAACAGTTCCCAGTAAGGGAAAATATAACCACAGAAGAAGAAATTGCAGAAATCTCAGAAATAACGACCATTGCATTTAACGGCAGAATAATATATTACATTCGGATACCACTGGTTACGAAAAAAAATTTTAACCATTTTAGGATATCATCATTGCCAGTGGAACAAAAAGGCTTAAATACTACGGATTTAGTGGCATACTTGCAGCTAACATACGAATACATAGCGAGCAGTGTTAGTGAGAACGTATTTACACCAATACCGCAAGAGGTGATAAGACTATGTAAAAGACTAGGAAGAACACGAATATGCACACAAATGGAGCCAACACAGGAAGTCGAAGAGGACCACCCCTGTGAGATACGTATCATATTGGGGATTGCAGTAAAGAAACCAGAAGAATGTCCGATAATATTGGCCAAGTTAAAGGGCACATTTTGGACACGTCTCCATGCTAAAAACCAACATGCCTTTACCACCACGAGAAAGGACCAAGTCTACATACAGCGTGAACACACCGAACACAAGACACTGAAGGTGGTGGATTCTAGGGTAGTCAGCTTAGCAAGAGACTGTATAGCTCAAGCATCGAATACAAGACTGGATCCAGGACAAGAGGAAGGTGAAAATCGCACAATAAAGCTTGAAACCGCAAATCTAAACTTGAAGATATACTACAAAAGGTGAAAGGGAGTGAAGGAGGTATGTTATTGGAATTAATGGAAGCAGTGATAAAAAAAGACGGACTACAGGAACTCGACAACCAGGAACACGGACTTGACGATAGGATAAAAACAGGTACTAAGCTAGCGGATATACTCCAACGGGCACGCGAGTTAGTACAAACAAAGGAGGAATTCTCAAATTGGAAGGAATACGCATTGTTGGCAGCAGAAATAGTACTAGGAGTGTCAGCCGGATCTTTTGGATTTTTAAAATGGGGGGGTCCAGTCATACTTAAAGGTTTGAGAATGATTACAGGCGGACGGGAGAGGAACCGCGGAAACACCGACTCAGTACTACAAGACTTGTCAACCCAGAGGGCCATGGTTAATGCACGAGAGGTACAAGTGCTACTGGGCGAGCGGGTAGGATCAGAAGGCAGAAGACTACCAGCTCAGTTAACAACCAATCCACGATGATCACTGAGATCGACGATGAAATAAAAAGGGTTATACATAAGATGTGTACAGATAAAAAAAAAAATAAATAAATAAATAAATAAAAATAAAAAGAATAATTAAATAAATAATAATTTTACAAAAATAATGTAAAGAGAGCAGCGCAAACAAGAACAATTATGTATACACAAATAATTCACAGACAACATAACACAAATATACTCGCACACACGAACAGTATGGCCATCGAGGACGATGACCGCGTGGCCTCGGACTTGTGACGTACAGTATCTAGAACCTTTGTAAGTTCGCGCCCAAGACTCACCTCTCACGGCGCATGAACAGCGGATACAGAGTATGATGATCACCTTTCGGCGGCGGGCCCGAGCGTTATCAGCTCTCCCGCGCTCTCTCTCTCCGATCAGCCTCCAAACCTAACGCCACGCACGCGACTGCTCTCGCTTTGAGACTCTAATAAACGAACATATACTTTCTTCCACGTGTATTCAATCCCCTTACACCCCGAAACTCCACAATTCCCACGTATCACGTCTCGAAGATCTAAGGTTATATAGTATACCATAAGGGGTACGTTTTTTTTGTAGGTGATTGGTCGATCGGTCGGTCCGAGTCCTTTGGAATGTATGCTAATGTATCCTGCAGCATCAATGACAAAAAATTTTTTCTTTTAATAAGGGAAAAAAATAATAATACTTTACAGCGAAGTAAAAATATAGCCTAATGCGTTACTGTGATTGCCTAGTGAATAGTGCATTTTGATAGTGAAAAGCTGATCATCGTTTCAATCTATCCGTTTTTTTTTTCAATTCATTCTCAGATTGAAGTAATTTGTCTTGATACGAGTTTCTCCTTGTAGACTTCTGGGACAGCATCAAGTTACGTCATCAACATCACAGTTTTAACATTTTTTCTGATTGTATTGAAAAAAAAAGTAATAATATAGCACTTACAACTTGGAAAATCTAAAGTGCAGTAAATTGAATCTGTTGACAACTGGTTTTGAGTCAGATACTTACCATATATATTAACCTAGCTAGCGTATATAACATTTTACTACGTCTACTAACTTAGAAATTTTTTTTTTAAATCGTTTTATTTTCTATTGCAGAATGCTTCGTCGGAAAGTACAACTGGAAAAAGACTTACGTCCTTGATCTGCCGCTGACATACTCTTAAGAGAACTTTTGCGAATAGATATTGGATTGCACTAATCACCCCCAAAGTTGGGCATCCTGCGTTTTTAAACTAGAGACAGTGACGCGTCGAATTTGCTGCTAGACAGTCAAGAGGGTGTGCTGTTTGAGTCGGATTCTGACTTGGATCAAGAGCAGACGAATTTTCAATCGATGACACTTTGAACCTCAAGCAATTTCTGTTTGCATAATTTGAATTTTATAAAGAATATGAAAAAACATAGATTATTATATATAATTAAATAATTGATCATTTTATGAATAGGTATAAGGGTGCTATTTTTTTTCCTCTACCAAAAATATCTCTTTATGGAAAAAATACCTCTAGTTGATTTATCCAATCCATCCAACCTAGCTTATTCAATGCGTTGGGTTATTGGTTTGTTGAAGGACTTTAACTCACGTGCTTAGTGTCAAATTATTATAGCTGATGGGAATCTGAGCATTACAATACATAGTGTTCGTGAATTTAATATTATATGAAGTTTGTTGTTATTGTTATTTGAAATTGTACGTACAATTGTGCAAAAATACGATTAATATATATAATAATTAGAAAAGATAAGTTTTTAAAACTTATTTGAATGTATTTTCAAATGTCTTTTCAATACATCAGATCTTGTATAACCTTTTTTACAAACGTAACAATATTTTCTTCGAATATTTTGAATTATTATTTGATGATGATTTAATTTTTATTAGGCAATAGTTATGTATTAAAAGTACGAAACACTGAACTCATTCGGGTTTTACCAGGAGAAAAACTTTCATTCGAGGAATGCATTCTTGGAAATAAAATTTATTTGGTAAGTATATAAATAAATTTAATATCACTAAACTTATACTTTTGAAAACAAGAATTAAAAATTTCATTTTTTTTTTTTCAGAACGATGAATAACATTTTACGACTTTAGGTAAATAAAACTTTAACAATTACAAATGAAATTTTGAAATAAGATGATAGGTCTTGTAAAGATTTCGATTTATCAGAACCAACAAGTGACAGTTTTGAAATAGATTGTGAAATAAATGAGAAAACTATAAGATTCCATGAAAAGGAGTTTAGTTCAATTTTTCCGACATTAAATAAAGATTAAAAAGAAATATTCAAAAGACTAATGACAAACGAAAAAACAACATACCATATTGATAAACCAGGAGGATCTGGAAAAACATATTTATACAAGACACGAATTTACTATTTTATTACAATAAAAAAAAAGTTTTATTCGTGGCGTGGACAGGTATAGCTTTAATATTATTACTAAAAGGAATGACAAGTCATAGAACGTTAAGGTTGCTTTTAGATTTGAGTAGTATTGAAAATTTTTTTTTTAATAGAGATTCTGATAAAAAAAAATTACGTGAAGTAGATGTAATCGGTGGAGATAAAACATCTGTGATTCCCAAAAAAGCATTGGAAATAGTAGACACAACTTTACAAGATTTATGCGACAATAAATTATTATTCGGTGGGAAAATGATGTTTTTAGGTGGTGATTTTAGACAAATTCTCCCTATTATTAAAAATAGTTACATAACAGCAGTAATTGAAGAAACAATGAAATGGTTACATCTTTGGACTTATTTCACAGTATTAGGATTAAAAACAAATGTACGGACAAAAAAATTATAATTTGGAGAAGGTAAAATTGAATAATTTAAAATACCAGAGAGTTGTTTAACGAACGATGTTTGTTCAAAAATTTATAATGATAATAATAATGTCATGAACAGTGTTTTTTTAACAACTCATAATGAGTATACTTTATATTTGAATAATAAAATTTTAAATAAAATTCCTGGTATTTCTGTGACTTATTATAGTACAGATTATGCTACTTATAAGGGTATAGATTCAACAAATAATAATGTACATTTAAATTTTCCGGGAAAAATATTTAATAACATCAATAAAGAGCTTCCACTTCACAAACTGAAATTAAAAGTTGGAGCAATCGTTATGCTAATCCAAAATTTAAGTATATCAAATGGTTTATGCAATAGTACAAGACTACGCATTAATAAGCTATTGAAATACAACATTGAAGCAGAAATTATGACAGGAGAGAGAATAGGAGACAAAGTTTTTATACCAAGAATAACTATGAACACAGGAAATTCTTCTTTACTACCATTTATACTTCACCGAAACTAATTTCCTTTGACACTCGCATTTTCCATGACAATTAATAAGGCTAAGGGTTAAAATTTTGTTAATGTTGGGATATATTTAAAAAAATCATTTTTTTACGCGTTCAAGCATATGGAGCTTTTTCAAGAGTTTGAAATCCGAACAATATTTTTATTCAAAATGAATCTGATAAAAAAAAATTACGTGAAGTAGATGTAATCATTTGGAATGAAACTTCAATAATCTCTTAAAAAACTTTGGAAATTGTCGACAAAACATCAAAAGACTTGAGTAATAATGACTTGTCGTGTAGTGGTAAATTATTTATTTTAAGAGGTAATTTCAGGCAAATTCTTCCAGTGGTCAAGCATGGGTGTAAAATCTCAATAATATACAATACTAAATAGAATACTTATTCTAATAGAAAAATTTTAAAATAAAAAAAACTGAAAAATAACATGTTGTAAATACAAAAAAGTTTCTCCGTTGTTATTAAAAGTTGGAAATAAAACAATAAAATCTCTCAATATTTCTGAAAAATGGAAAATTGATGACAATTGAAAAAAAATTTATGAAGATCAAGATGGTATAAATAATGGCCTTAGCAAGGTAATTTTAACAACTTATGTTTCATTAGTTTACATCTTAAACAATGAATTTCTAAGTTTAATTGAATTGAAGGAATCGAACTAACGTATAACAGTATAGGTTATAAAAAATATGAAGGTAGTGATCGCACAGATGATAATATAGATATAAATTTTGCAATCGAAACTCTTAGTAATATACATAAAGGCTTACTATTTTTCAAATTTAAAAGTAGATGCGATGGTTATCTTAATTAGTTCTCTTCTCAGTATTTTTCACACCAAGTGTATACATTACAAATCTTACTTTTGCATAAAATATCTAATTATTTTCAAAAATAGTGAAAAATTATCAACATCAACATAAATTTCTAGAGTTNAAATATAATAATTTTCATCATTTAAAAGTTAGTCAGATAATCAAAAACACGAAAAAATTAGCAATACTTTTGACAAATCAATTACTTATTATAAGCTGGTCTTTTCGCTTTATTCGTGTTCTTACCATTCACAGAGATTTGTATGAAGTAACTTAAAAATTTTTATTGTTTTTTTTCATAAATTTTCAGTGCATCTTTTCAAAACAATAAGAAGCATTATTTGCACTTGACAAGAAACGAAGAGATAAAAAAAAACCTAACCCCACCCCGTGCCGCTGCACCGCTCCGAAACCGCCCCACCGAATTGAGACTCCTATCACTCAAAATCTTGAATGCTACTTCATTTCTTTGAAATTCGATTGAAGATCAGCAAATAAAATTTTTTTTAATGACCAACTATATTGATGATCAACTAAAAAAATGATAGTACTGGATACTCTTGTTTGATATACATCATTAAAAATTAGTTATATATTTATAAGAACATTTTTTCACCACTTAAGAGGCACTACTGCATCACATTAAGCGTTTTTTTTTTTCTTTGGAGAAGGAGACATCTTTGATCTATGTATATGTATTTGTATACTAGATGAGATTCGCCCCCTGCGCCATCTGCACGCCAACCCCCCGCTACCTTAACTTAAAAGAAACGTCTTTAAATTTGATCTGTTCGTGGAGGAAGGTTTGTGCCCGGGATTTCGTGAAGAATAAGTTTTGTATTAAATTTTGTGTATATTTGATCTAATCTAAGATAATGCAAATGTAAGAAGGGAGATCTGAGGGGGAGCAGGGAAAGCTGAGACTGACTTTTGTACATACAACCATATTTTATACATTTATATATAGTGGTTAGGCTTCTACCCTGCGCGCTTCGCGCGCTAACCCCCTATTAATGAATTATAATTCTTTACATAGGGTTCAAGGTAAGAGGCAAAAGATTTTAAATTATTAATACAGAAAATTTTTTAATGAAAACACACAAATTGTATAAGTAATAATAACAACTACCTAAAAAGATATAATAAATACCTTTTACAAAAATTTGGTATGGTTGTTTAAAAAAAAAACAGTTTTAGTTAGTTCGTGGTAAACAATAAAGAAAGGTTCATAACAAATGCGAATTAAAAATAATGATTCAACTTAAAAAAAAAAAAAAAGTTCTAGCATAGTACTTCAGATACTTCTACAATAAATATTGTTATTTATCAGTTTCATTTGTTACTTTTTTCTTTTCCATTTACATAAATATCATAATATAATAATGGGTACACACAAACATTTGACCTCCCGTTTGATAGTAGTTTTCCTACGAGTTTGAAAAGTCTTTGTTTGCGAACCGAGAGGTTTGCGGCCCAAGCCGAAGGCGAGGTCCGTAACGAGGTTCGTAAAGGAGACTTTTCGAACGAGTATCGGAAAACTGCTTTTTTGCCCAAGGAAGTACCAGCTTCCCAAAACCACCCAAGGGCGGAAAAATAGGTTAATCTATATTATTAACGAATCAAAAAAAAATACATAAAACATTACTTTAGTGGTTAATAATGATTAACATGCTATTAAAAGTCTTATATACTTTTTTTATAAGCTGTGTTGCAAAGCTTTTTTTAATGCATTTTTTCTTGAAAATTTTTTTTCTTCAATGTTTAAAAATTTTATTGTGCTTCAAATTGTGTATGAATAAATGTCTACATAAATGTGTTGCTCTTAAAAATTTTTGGTCAGAGATGAAACAACATACGATTTTATCCTTGGGTATGCTCTGAAACGCGGCGTACGACATAATTATTTTCATCAGAACTGTATTGCAACCACTACATTTACAAAATTGGTTATGTTTTTTTTTTTTTGACAAACATTTAACTTTTTTACAGTTCCAAAAACAAATGGACAATATGTATACTCAAGTAAACTTATTGGTCTGAAATTGTTCAACCAATAGCTGAATTTTTCAATTTTCTTCGTTCAATATATTCGTACAGTTTAAAAAAATATTTTTAGTAATCTATTTTAGCACAGAAAGCGCCCCTTTATTATTACTGAAACTATTTTTAGTACATATATATACATATATATACATATTTACTCACTTATCATCCATTGTCATGCTCCAATTCATTCTACTGCGTTAATTTTTATCCAATATTTAGTATTTTTTTTATACTACTTTGAATTGATACAGAAAATAGTTATAGACCATTGCTCAGGAGATACTATAGCCAGTAATAGTTTAACGCAGAATTTATCTGTACAAGAACCTACGGTAAAGAAGAAAAAGATGACAGCGATACGACAACAATAATACAAAGCCTCATGTTGGTGGAAATCGTATGTATATACATGATTGCCTCTGAAAGAGATTAAGTTTTAAATACTCAATTAGTTAGATAACTATGTTTCAATTTAAAACTACAAAAATAATATTAAAACAAACATTTTGATCGAAAAAAAGTTACGGTTATTTGGCACGTTGTTAAACTTAAGGATCTTTAAATTTTTTCCCTTTTATTATATGTTGGAAATGTTGATTTGTTGTAGTAAACTGTGAATTTACCATTATTATTAAAATTTTCAAATATAATTGTTAATTTCATAGTTATTTTGTCTTATAAAAAAATTATAGGATAAAAATGTACATAATTTTTAAATATACTGCCTATTGTTTTATAATTAAGTCCCTGTTATAAAACTTTTCTGAAAAATGTGCCACTGGTTTGGCCACTTAGCTGCGACATGGCGCTTGAATCAATTGAAAAAACTGGACGTAACTTGTAGCATTGAAGTCAGCAATCATTCTACTAATTTCTGCCTCTGACCTGAACTTAATTGCGAACTATTTTAATGCTTTAAGTCACTATATAATTTAATTATTATATTTTTGTTATCATTTTTTAACAATTTGAATTAATTTTAAAAGGTTTGATTTGATCCTATGCAGTCAATATAAACTCTCATATTTTAATAAAATTTAATCATCTGAAGCAGTATATAAATAAATAGAAGTTACAATAAAGCAAACTCTGGGAGTTTTCAGTTATAAAACGTAAATTTCTGAAACACAACATTTATATTCTTGTACGTTATGCATGGATCTGGAACAATAATAATTTTCTCCTACGATTGGAACTTGTAGTGATAATTTATTGGTGTTGATACGATGACTAACTGAAGCACTTTTAATTTTCTTTTAAAAACTGAAGTAGGCACCATTTATTTTGTTTATTAATATTGTAAACAATTTTCAATACGCTTTTTTCGTTCTCGAAGTTTATTACATTGGCATTTTTAAATTACATTTGTGGCATGTATTACACGTAACGTTGCATTTTCAGCCTCGAATCGACGTTTTCACGTCGACGCGAAGCCGTCCCGATACAACGCACTTAAACGCGTCAGATCACATACGACACCTAAAACAACAAAACTCTGCGACCCAATACTCTCTCGAACGCCTTGGCTTGGCTCAGCTCTGCTCCCGATGTAGACTCCTTACCTAGAGGAGGCCCCGCCGCGGACTGTCCGTCAGGAGGCGGACAGTTCCCAAGGGAAATGATCAGGATGTGAATATTTTATGCTTATACAAATAAATACACTAACACGAATTTCACCTTTAGACGACTATTTATTTCATTTACAATAGATGAACACTTCTAAAAAATTGACGCTACCTCCGGTGCTAGCCCACAATTCACAGTAAGCACACACACTGTAGCTCTCATTCCCCCGCATTCGAACACCTACCTACACCTACACGCACACGCACACCCAAAGTTCCCGCACCCGGAACTTCGCACTCTTAGAGTCCAACGGAAGACCAGCGCCGAAGCAACGAACATCCGGCTCGCCCACGAAAATTCCCGATCGTAATGTAGCACCTCTACCCGCGAGTCACCCCGGGGTTATCCCGGCGTCGAGAGGACCCTACACCTGTTGAATTGCGCCCAGTGGCCGGACAGGCGACTGCACGCCGGCTGCCGAGGCCCAGGTGACGCATCCAAAGTATGCACACACCGCTTTACGAATCCCAATTCATGCACACACACGATTGGTCCGCTTTACGAATTCCGCTTCCCACACACACGATTGGCCCCTCACTTCGAAGGCTGCTCTCTACTGGTCTGGGTCCCCCGCGACGACCGCGGGCGCGGCGATCAGGCACGTCGGGCTCTCATCCTGGACCTGGGATCATCACCTCGTCCGGTCCCAACTACTGGTCTCATTCCCTCTCTCTCTCTCTCTCTCTCTCTCTCTCTCTCTCTCTCTCTCTCTCTCTCTCTCCCTCATACGTATCAGCATTTTCGCAGAGACTTATGCGGTTGTGGGATACTATCCCACTAAGTATTAGGCAGGTTGATTCGCTGAACGTTTTTAAGACGACTCTTTACCGTTTTTATTTAGAAAAACAGGGGGACTGACTACCAAGCACGCTTATGTTTATGATTGTAAGCTCTATTAAGTCATTATGGAAAGACTGAAAATATTCTGTTGTGATTAATTATTACTTGTCTTTCTCAAATCTAGGACATACTGTAAATGAAACTAAAATTAAGTGCAATCAAATGTAAATTAACGAATATATATGTATGTATAGATAGCCATGTTAAACTGTCACCGTTTAAATTGAATTAAAATTTGTAAAAATTCTGTAACCATTGCTTAATAGTATAGAAACTATCAATATTATAAAATCTTTGTATATCAATAATTGCCATTCGGGTGTAATGCCCTTGGCATAAATAAATAGCTTTCAAATCTAATCAAAATCCCTCTAACGCACTCGTATCCACTCTTTATTACCCACACATCATCCCTTTAGCTTCCCAGTCCCTCTTCCCCGACCCAAACGTATTCCTCTTGAACAACTAATTCTCGCTCTCTCACTCTTTTAGCAATCTCCACCCCTCGTTTACACTTCTTACTCTTCTCCACAACCCCAGTGACATCCCCAGTACCTTCAACCACACACACTCATCCACACGCCCACCTTTTACCCTTATCCTCGAAACATCCTACACTCGCACAACCTCACCTCAACGCCTTATACTATGTCCCTCGCCCTCACTTTCCCATTAGCCGTTAACCTTACCACGCACTACGCGAAATACCTCCAGGCCACCATCTCCAGGAAGTTGCCGGCGTCGTGTCCTCTTGAGGTCACCCATTGCCACCCTGCTTCTCATGATTGCGTAGTCTTTAGCCAGGCTGCAGATGATGCCTGCCGTGGATCGCCAAGAGCTGGTGACGGACGTAGGTTGGACGACGTCTCGATGGCACACACGCTCTACATCCTTCCTACTTGAAGACCCGTCAAGGAGTCCTCTCAGTCTCGCTGCTCGCGTCCTACTGCCTCGAAATCTCTCCTATCTCTTTCTTTCCCCTACGTCTCTCATACGACCTAGCTCACACACGTCTCGTTGTTCCCATACATAAATACTCCTTATTTTCCCAGCGCATTACAATTTTACTAAAGACACATAAAAAATACAATCAATAATTACAATAATCGCAACGAATCGACAACCCATCTATTTTCCCACAAACCTACCGATTCACACTAAAAGGTACACGTATAGATATTTCTGCGCACACAGTATTAACGTAAACATCACTTATAGTCCTTTAATTACACATTACTTTTTATTATTCTTGCTTTTCCCGCTTGCGCTCCTCTTTGCTCATCTCACTGGCTATATGTCTCCGCCGTCCTCTCCTCTTTCCTCGCATGAAACATAACAAAACACAAACACACGTACATAGGGCATTAAAACGAGCCTAAAACCTCAAATGTTACATCGAGTTGAGTTTTCGTGTTAAAAATGACCCCGTCATGTGCATATTATATCTGAGAAAAATTCAACAGTAGATTGCAGATTTTTCGAAGAAAAACTAAACTATCATTGTAGAAACATATAAACTTAGTAACTTTATAAGACTTTATGAAGTCACTACTGTATTATACTTACTGTTTCTCCATTTTGAAGAAGAATACTGAAAATTCAGAAACTGATGAATTTGAAAGATTTCGACTAAACTTTGGCATTTGACACACTAAAATATTTGAAAAAAAGTAGTCTAATAATTTATCATGTTTTCAAATGACCAGATGAAGTAATAGAAATGGCTTCTAAGAGGTGTGGTAGGATCGAAAAACAAATTTTGAACGCTAAAAAAACTTTTCGGAACAAAATAAAAAATTTATTTCGAAAAACCAAATTTTTTTTGTAAAAGTGTGAACGAATATTTTCTCAATGAAGCACCACGGCTTAAGGTTGTATTCTATAGTCAGAAAACAAAAAAGATTCTATGCAGACAATGGAAGTACGTTGAAATACATGAAAAATCGAGTAGGGGAGAAGTGAGGGGGGGGGGGGCTGAATCCAATATTTATTGCGATGAAATAATGTACAAATAGGACAAATTTTCTTTTAATTTGTCGGGGTACGGTGATGTTTTCGTTTTTTTCTAATAATGGTTTAGTCATACAAGGTTTTATTAATACACTGATTAACTTTCATTTCGTTCAATTCTTTCACAATCTTTTATTCAGGACCAACGTGATTTTTTTACTCAAAGACGTTCATAACAGTTAGGAGGGTAAACGTTCAGAGAGGTGAGAGAAGCACAAATATGGAGCAAATCTAGCAAGATACATTTCTCACATGAAAATACCTACATTTACGCTTTTATGGATACTCAGCCCCTTCTTTGTTATTTTATTAATATAACTACCTGTATCTATTTAAAAGTTTAAAAAAATTACTTTATAGTGACCTATGACACAAAAAATAGACAATTTTTACAGATCTTTTGCTTCTAAATGCAACTTTATGTGATTCTATCATAAGGGTGCATGTTTAATGAGGATTTTTTTTAATTAAACGTATAAAAAACAGTACAGCTAAACGCTCTACAATTTTTTATCGGTAATTTTAATGCTACACCAAATATAGTATGAATGTTCCAATAATATCTATCAAAAACCTATGCGTGAAGAGCGTCCTGAAATGACATTCACTAGCATGTATCACTATTCTATTGGAAACCTAGTGGTACTGCAAAAAGTATCTTTTAAGCCTTTTGTACATATGCATAATCTCCCTTCTAAATGCTAACAGAAGACGTATCAAATCCAAGTATCCTAGGCATTTTCAACATGTCTGCCTACTATAGGGCATAAATCTTTCTTAATAGACATACGTCTCAGCAGGGCGACAGCGAGGTGGCACGGAGCGGCTGAAGGGTAACACAGGGCGGTCTGGGAAGGCACGGCTTTTATTTTGTTTCTTATTTTTTTTGGAATCACGTAAAAACGAGTAAAATTTTAGGTAATTACAACTACATGATATGGAAATTTGTATTTATACATTTACATATATACATGTATATATATATCCCTTGGCATAAATAAATAGCTTTCAAATCTAATCAAAATCCCTCTAACGCACTCGTATCCACTCTTTATTACCCACACATCATCCCTTTAGCTTCCCAGTCCCTCTTCCCCGACCCAAACGTNATGGCAATGAAAACAAAAAATACATAAATTTACAAATATTAATAATATATAAATTCTAACATGAGTATACACAATGACTGTTTCTTTGATATATATCAACTATTTGAATAATTTATTGACGCAATTTTGGTTATAATCAAAATAAATTAATTGTGTGTCTCATAAATATGCCTGTGGATGTATAGATAAATAAATATGTATATGTGCCTCAAAACTTATCTCAACATTTATAATCGACTCTTCAATTCAACTATCATTCAGTTTCAAACAAATGATCGAAAAGCGCAGCCTTAAAAGATTCGTAGTTGACCCTCTGTCTCACAGACCCAGGAATCTCCACCCAAAATTTCAAAGCACTTATGACAAAAGATCGCTAATACGTGACCATCCGTGCAAAATGGATAAACAGGCCCGCAGTGTCACGCCTGGCAGATCGCCTCAAGCTCTCTGTCTGCGCAAAAAGGTCTGCCAAATATTCTGGTTTCCCTGAGGTAAGCAACCGATGAACCATACAACCCAGAAAGTACCTTCCACGGGCCCCAACAGTTAGCCTCGCGGCCTACCCTGAAAATAAATCTTACCACTGTATTAAACAGTCGGTGTAACTTAAGTTGTAAATACTTTGAAAGATCGAGATAAGCCAACGACGCATAATAGAAATGAGGCAACACAAGCGCGGCCAACAGCATTTTTTTATCGACAACGACAACGAGCCCACCCTAAACCAGAGCCGATGCAACGCATCGTGGACAACTGAACAGACCCGAGAAACTTGAGCGTTCCAAGTAAGATCGTCTGCAAAAATAAGGCCCAAATTCTTAACTGTTTTAACGAAAAGCTCCACGGTATCATGGACAACTATTGGTGGTATAGCTGAGCGATCGATCGTCCTCAGCAACTGAGGCGTTGCTAACAATTGCGCCTTAATCTTAGAAAAACTAAACGACAGTCCGTGATTTACAGTCTAACAATCGACGGCACTAATATCCAAATTAAATTACCTAATAGTATCTGGGATATCTTTATGCAGGCACTGAATGTATAACTGCAGGTCGTCTGCAAAGAGCATAGCTTTACTGTATTGAAGGCACGAAATGACTAAATTAATGTAAACGAGAAACAGTACCGGGCCAGGCGACGACCCCTGAGGGATTCCTGAGGTAACGCCACAGGGCCCAGCCATGCCCCTGCCACCACTTATTACCGATAGAGAACGTCCCGATATAAAATAATGTACGAAGCGAATTGAGTCACAATAAAATTTAACTGTTTAAGCGCTAATAAGAGTCTACGATGGTCCAAAGTATCGAAGGCCTTCCTGAAATCAAAGTATACGGAAAAGGTTTTCATCTCCCTATCCATACCCTAACGGATGTGATCCGACACCCGCAGCAGAGCCGCCTGGGTGCTGAACCCACGCCGAAAGCCCGATTGAAAAGGTGACAGAAGTGAAGCACTTTCCACGTAATTATAAATTTGCTCGGCGATCAAGTGGTCCAGCGCTCTACCAAAATGAGGCAGGTTGGCCACCGGGCGAGTTTCCAAGGGACTAGAGGATTTTTAACCTTCGAAAATAGCACAGTAATGGAAATCTTACATAGATCTGGATATGTATGGGTGGTCAATGAGGTATTATATATATAAACAAAAAAAGGTAACATAACGGAAAGTACATCTTTAAAATAACACAGCGATAAGCCATCATTAATCAGACTTTTTGCCTTTGAGAGACAATGCAACATCGCCTGCCAGACCTCAATCTCGGTAAATCGGCGAAACCCGAAACCATCACATGAAGCTTCACCCACAATACAATCAAGATCTTCTATAGAGCACGGGGCATGAGCACGCACGACAGAAGAATATAATCTCGTCAATAAATTGGGTGCAAAATTGCCCGCCTGCGAGGAGGGCTCCCCAGCAGCAAGACCAAAGCGGCGCAGAATATGCCACGATAATTGCGGAAAAGCAGTCACAATGCTTGGCGAAGATAGGTCTCCCTAGCGCGCCGAATTTTGGCCTTCACAAGCCTGCAAAGCGCTCTATATTCCCGCAGCAAATCGGCATCGCCAGTGCGCCTCGCACTCCTATACATGTGATCGCGAGGCCTACAACGATTTCTCAAGTCATACGTAAACCAGGGCGCAGGAGGCCTGTGGTAATGACAATCACAAAGAGGAGCCATAGAGTCCAAAAGACCCACTGCGGTTTCCCGGAATCTTGCAAGAGCGCTGTTTACGACGCCGCTGTACAAAACGTCTGACGCTTGGTCTATAGCCGCGGAGAGCTAAGTCGAGAACCGTTCAGATGAAAAATGTCGGAAATAGCGCAGCCTTCTAACCACCCTGATCTCGCGCGCCACCTCAATTCTGTAGTCTACATAGATAAAATCGTTCTCACATATAAACGGTGCCATCGACTGCCCAACCGACACTATCTTATCTTGGGAATCAACTACGATGTGGTCTATTCAAGTGTTCACGACCCCCCAATGATGCGTAGCTGCAAACTCCACCAAAACCAATGAACGATCCGTAATGAGCCCACAAAGATCCGACGAATAAAAATCTGTACTCAACATATCGGTGTTCAAATCACCTGCAATGACCACATTCGAATAACATCTTTCGAAAGCTTAAAAAAATTTTGAGAGTACTTCTCCCTTAGGGCGCCTATATACCACTGCCAACAAGAGCTTCGGTGACAATAGTGAAGACAACTCGACAAACATAAATTCATTTTCATTTACCGATGATATAACTGAGAAGTCCAACACTTTGCAACGAATTGTATCTCTGACATAGCAGGCCACACCATCACCCTGAACATACTCTCTCTTATCAGTGTTTGATTTTATAGAGCGGTCATTACGCAATAGGCGATACGATGGAATTAAGTATAATGACGTGTCACGTGCCTGGGTAAGCCACGACTCGGATATAGCCAATACATCAAGATCTAACTTATTAAGCAGCCATCTAATCTCATCCATATGTGCCCCCAGGGAGTTCGCATTTATATGTGCAATACGCAAGCTAGAAGCGCACGCAACACGAGGTGCCGAGGAAGGTCCGCCATGCGGTCAACTTAACAATTTTAGGTCTGAATCCAACAAAAACAGCAATAATATCTGACTTATTATCCCTACGCCCGAAAATCTCACCCCCACGTGCCCAAACATACTTATAACTGCGATTTTTTGCAACATCCTTAGTCCACATGTAGAGCTTGTGTACCGGGTGGGAAAGCATCTCATATAATTTTATAACAGCGCTAGTATTGAAATCCGAAAATAAACTAAAGGACTTTATTTCACCGAAAGACTTTTTCTTAGACAATACAAAATCACGTGTAGTGGTCGATTTAAATGATGCAATGAACGAATTATACGCAGAAGCTGTTGCAGGTCCGGCCGCCCCCGCCGAGGTCTTAGCACTTTTTGGTTGCATGGGTTTTATATTTAATATATCACTCTCTAAGTGTTGTAAGCCAAGTAGAACTAACACAGATGTCATAATCTGAGCCAATCAGCGACCAGACCCACAAGGCACTCCAGTCACTCTTAGATCGACCGTAGGCTTAGCCCTTTCCATGGTCTTACGCGCGCACACCTCCGCCTTTAGTTCAGTCATCCGGGATGCAAGCTCACAGACTTACGCCCGCAGAGCAGTATTCTAGGATACAAGCTCCTTGATGCACCCGTCATGCTCTGACGCCCAGCTGGTCACAGAGTTCAGTCGCTCATCAATAGCGTCAAAGCGACCGACACTATACGACCTTATGCTGTTTATAGACGTCATTAGTTCTAAAAAACGGCGGTTCTCATGGAAACTTTCCCAGCCCAACGGCATTGGAGCCGCCTGGTCAGCCAAACCAACCGACACGCTATGATCAATTTCAGTAGGCAATTTGGTGGCCCCCTCCGGGCTCGATGTGCCACGTGACGAAACGTCCAAAGCAGCAACGCCGACGAGGCCACGATTTATATCATGCCACTCGGCTCACGAAGTAATCTGATCAACGGTCTTATCACCCCTCTATTTGTCGCAACGATGCATGCGGGCACAACAATCCTTCTCGGGTCTCGACACTAAATAATTCGCGATGCAACCCGGGTGAAATGAATTACGGCATACCATGCAGCTCCACGCATCGTCCACAATTTTCTTTGTGCACTTTTTGCATTTATTCATCACGATAGCGTCCCAGTATGACTCGCAAAATTTCTAAGCGACCACAATAACGCTAAGCCGGACGAACTATCCCAAAATTAGTGGTAGTTATTTAAAACAGATAATTTAAATGTCCATAACACTACAATCACACACAATACAGAATCAAACAGGTAAATTTGATAAATATAAGTTCGCCTACACTGTATAGCAAAATAACTGTCGCAAAATTAAAGTAATAAAGTATTGATTTTCATCCTGAAGCAAATATAACATTAAAAACAATAGTATATATAAAATTAATAGTGTTGCGTCTCTCAATACAAATAAAAACGATATAAAATAAGAGTAAAATGTAAGAACACCAAAGATGAAGTTAAACAGTCCCTCGGTAATAACATTTGAATATCACTACGCAGCGCTGAATACGAAGTAAATGTAAAATTGGTATCCTGAAGCACATAAAACATTAAAAACAACAATAGCATATATAACATGAAAAGAGTTGCGTCTCTCGAAATAAATGAAACGATATGAGTAAAACTAATATATAAGAACACCAAAGATAAAGTTAAATAGTCTCTCGGTTATAACGTATGTATAATATCTCCACGCAGCGCTGTATACAAAGTAAATGTAAATATAACAGCTGGTAAAGATAAAAACACTGGGGAGCAGCAAAACAAGTGAAAGCTGAACCGGTAATTCTATAGGCTGGAGTGTCCAACAGATGGTAATAGCTAGGCCCGTCGTTTGGCTGATGATTCCCGAGAAGACAATCACGAGATGGCACTCGTCAACAACGACTTATGCAATCACCAATGCCGGGAGATGCCACCTCCCGGGGACAACACACCACAGGAGCATCCCCAAACCATCAAAATGCGTACCTGACCACACACCAACCAGCAATATTTACCGCCAGGACAAGTTACAGGCCGGAGACATGACGGTGGAACCAATGTTCAGTATCACTTTTGCAGCACTTTGAGGTTAGGAGCAACCCATGGATCGTTCAACTTTACCCTGAGACTCCAGAAGGCCACGAACACCGACACGCTTGGTGAGACCCGGGTCCCAAGAGGACGGTGCGTCTAAAAGACAAAACTCCAACGGAGGTATAAGTAATCTCACAAAGCAGAAAATAAACAAGAGCACTAATAGGTAAATGTTCTTCTATGCACCGCAACAGAGAGAGAGAGAGAGAGAGAGAGAGTTATTTTGAGTTATATTTTATTATATTTAAGTCTGACCACACATCCCCCAAACCCCCATGATATCTTCACAACCCACCCACCCCCCCCCACAGCCCCCACAATGTAAGGGAAAATTCTTTTTATTTCTCTGTGGATTTTGCCTAATGAAAATTGTGTTCATCTCACGCCTTCCTACTACTCCCTCACGGCCATCCACATAAATAAAGTAGCCACAACTTCCCCACAGAAACTTAAAATATTTTGAGAAAATGAAGGATACATATGGATAACTTGCCTAACCCACTGCCCTTCCCTATATCTTTTCACAAAAACTCGGTTTGTTTTGTAAAGATACTTTATCGAAGGGTCATTATGGAATTCTTACACCAACAGCTCTTTCACAACCTCTAAATTAACTTTCAGTTTTTTGTGAGATTAGTTTATAATGGTGACAAGAAAAGCTGATCCCCCACTTCCTTTATCAAAAAATTAGAATTGTTCTTAGATACTTGTTATTTTTATATTTGTCAGCATCTTACATTCACCGTACAATAACTTTAATATATGTTTCTTCTGTTTTATCAATTTTTGTCTAATTAACAATAAATTTGATCATAAAAACAATAGCTTTCGAAATAAAGGTAGATTATGGGGAGTTAAGTCTCATTGGTATATCAAATTACAAAACGTTTTAATCTTTCTGTATTATATACTTATTTTGGTGGGTATGGCTTTATCCCCCACATACCCTGTTCTAAAAACATCTTATTGAACTGTTTTTTGATGCCCACCATAACACAAGGAAAAAAATATAATTTTTGTTGGATTTTTTTTCTTCATATTAGAGACGCTGGTCTATTTCATTTTAACTAAACCTTCATTTTTGTTATTGTCTGTCATCTTTCGCAATTGTATGGTCATATATGTATTGATGCTTAAAATATTATGATTTACATTAACTTTAATAATAATAAATTATAAGATTTATTTAGTTGTTTCAAGAACCACATGTTCTCTCGTTGGCGAATAAGTATAAACTTAGTTGTACTTATATGTATAAACAGTTTATACTTATTCGCCGACGGGAGAACATGTGGTTCTCGAAACAACTAAATAAGTCTTAAATGTATTGTACTTGCGAATTTTGTCAATTTAAATGTTAGTATTCGTCTAAAATAGCTTTAGCCTGACAAGGCTTGCACACCGGCCAGCGAAAGGTCGTCAAAATATACATCAAAAAGAAAAATGTAATACTGTGTCGTATTTATTTTTCACATTCGCTTCCAACAGAACGCTGTTTCCTTTTCTACATATCGACCATTGATAATGGAAGGCGCTCAAAACATTGAATTTCCTCGATTGCTTTATGTCATCGTGTGGTTCATAACTTATTTTTAATGTAAATTTTTATTTCCTGTTTATTAATTCATTTGGTTTGATTGTACATTAAATAAATAAATAATTTATTTAATGAAATTTATTTTTTAGGTACATTTCTCAAAAATTTCGAAAATAGTATATATTAGCAGAGTAGCTTTTATAAGATATAATAATGNTGATTTTTTAAGCAATTTTCTTATATTTTTTCAAAATTTTTGTACTGTTTAATATAACAGATTTTTATTGTGTTTTATTCTTTCACAACTTTTTCATTTGTGATTTTGTATCTTGAAGACATTTTGCAAATAGTTACCGGCGAAAACGTTCAGAAAGGTAAAAGGAGCATCAATATATACAGCGACACTGGCAATTGTTTTTCTCATATTAATGTACTTGCATATACGCCTTTACGCATACATAACCCCTTTAATCTTAAGTTATTAAAAAAAAGACAACTTGTGGACCTATTTGCATTTACCTATTTGCATTTATATGATCTGTAGAAATCTTTTGATTTTTGTATAACAGAGTACCTTAAAATTACCGATAAAACTTTTGAATTGAAAATTTTATGTGATTTTCAATAAGGTTATACGTTAAATTGCTTTAAAACGAAGCATATAAAAAAGGGTACAGTAAGACAATCTGCAATTTCTTTTGTTATTTTATGTTATTTTGCATGTACGTTTGATGTTTAGATAATATATGTGGAATAATCTCTGTGTGATAAGCATCCTGAAAGGAAATTCACGGACTGAAATACTACCCTATTGAAGGAAGTGGGAATGTAAGATGATTTTTCTTAATTTATGAGATACAATTATATTTTTAGGTATTTAATATGGAGTAGAAATAGGTATATGAGCCTATGTTATAGATATGAGCGTGAAGTCGGCTTCGCTCGAGACTTACTAAGTAGAACAACGTAGCAACGTAGTGTGTTGTTATAGAATGTGAAACGTTTTCAGAGAAAAATTTTACATATGTTCCTGACACTTCTCAGAACAAAAATTTTCTTATTAAAAACATATTTGTTCGGAATCCATACAGTTTATTTGGTCAATTAATAAGCTGTAAAAATTAATAAAAATATAACTATGCTGAATAGTAACGTGCGTTCCTTATGCCATAAAATAATCGTTGGCCATAGGGGGCCATTGATTTGCAGTTTCTCCCGTATAATTTACGAAAAGGGCTGTTTTTTGAAGCTGTTAAGATTCAAAACCCCCAAAAAATATAGACTAAAAGTTTTTTTTTCTCTTATCTCACAACTTTATTACCAGAGCAACAAAATCCTGGAGCGTAATCAGTACATTTTTCATCGCCACAAAAATACAAATACATTTTCTACTTATTTAACAAACTGAAAAATTTAAGAGATCACTGTGAGGGTACAATAAAAATCTGATCACTTACGTAATGGATTCTCTAATTGTCGATTTTAACACTACTGTTCCAATCTCAATGAATTTTCTGCGTCAGTTTCTTGACGCCTGAATTTGTATTTATTAGATACATTTGATAAATTTTCCTTCCAATTCACTCTCTTGCGACTTTTGGCCGGCTTAGGACTTTAGTGACCCCTAAAGTCTGTTTTCAGTCAACTTTGTTTAGTACTAATATATTTGTTGGCAAGGTAGTTCGACGTCCGATGGCCCTAAAAAAGACCGGTGAGCTTCTTCAGTAAACTCTTTCTTGACTGAAATTAACAACAATCGTGACTGCCTGGATATCTCAGGGTTATCTTTTAGGGCCTGCTGTTGAAGTCCCAGACTGATTGGGAGAAAAATTACAAAGTCCAAAGCTTTGGATCTAGTTGTAGAGATCTTTCCCAACGTCTCCTGTTATAACGCCGAAGACGTCGGTGTCTAAAGTACCTTGCTTTTGCAGACTCAGTTGTTTTGGTGATCTGAGGTGGAGAGATTGGTTTGTTTTGTTTGCCCATTTTTTTCCCTTCATAGCTGTGATGTTCTCCCAGCACAGACCTTGGAGGGGATCGGTGATTCGTGGTTGAATGCATGGAGTCGAGAGGGTAACATAGGGTCGTCGGTTACCAGGGTTCTTAGCTTTGCGACGAACAACTCCGCTCGTGACGACTGCAAGTGAACAACTAACTTGGTTTAGTAGTGGCCATCTTTAGTTAACATAGTCTTTTAGTCGACGAATCGCTTCCGGAAATGGTAGTAAAAATGTATTTGTTGGCAAGGTAGTTTAAACTCAGGTGGTCCTTAAAAGAACCAATGAGATTGATGGTTAAGTAGGAAACGTAAATACTTATAATGGCCCTGAAAAGGTCCAGTGGTGAAACTTCTAACTATTCTTTTTTATTATTCCTAATGATGAAGAGCTGGCTCCGGGTAGCTTGACTCTGACCCTCAAAGTCTTTATGTACGGAGACTGTGATGGAGGGAGGTACGCCGCTGACCAAAGAATATCTCGTCTTCGGGTCGTTACCTGGATAACCAACCGCTCATCGTGAGTCGGGAAAATGTGGGTGTGCCGTTGGGGAGACGACCACTGAGAAGGAAGCCGGTGGGGCTGCCCGTGCTCCTCAGGGCTGTCTTCCCTAGCTTACATTTGTAGCTAAAAATTCTCTGACGACACCAGGCGGGATGGTGGAACGGCCACATAGTTCTAAAGTATTAGAGCAGGTTGTACTCTTGCTAGATATGTATCCTGGTATTTCGCCGGAGACGTTATCGGTTATGATAATTTGTTATTAGTGGCACTCGTCAATCCTGGAGATTCAGGGTGGATGTAGACCTAGGTCACTTGCCCATTAGAGAAGAGTGTCATCGGTAACCGGGATACCCCGCTGCACAACTATTACCTACATTCCTGATGCAGCTCGATGAATAACCGGTAGATGACTACAGACATTTTCGAGACGCTCCAGCGTATTATAACCACACTTATTAAATTCTGTTGCAGGTAGCCTTCATTTTATGTTGACACCACCTAGCGGATCCTACTGAACTAAGGGAAAAGCTGGCGTATTTTTGCAAAACTGTGAGGCTATTTATTGCTATTTTTATTAAATTTTTTAAGATATAAACTATACTAAAACCATCTACAAAGTGTCAAGAATATGTATGCGAACTTCCAGCAAAATCTGTTCAGTAGTTTTCACGGGTAGCTATAATAACGGTTTTAGCAACTTTGCTTTATATATTCATAAGATCCGATGAAAGTGCACAGTCTTGTACTGGCCAGCACATATATTGTTTATATTGTATTGTGTTGTAATATATTTTTCATTATCGTTAATTTATTAGATATAAAAATATTAAATGAAATTACGCATAATTAACATAAGTATACTCATTCTCACAATGATTGCATTACCCTCGAACACAATATTGTTTCATAGAAGGTATTTTTATACTCATAATTGTATTGTCTCCAATATTATTTCATAGAAGTATAACTTCAGACTTGGGTACCCTAGCATCTACTGTCAACTGGTTTTTTATTGTAAGTATTACTTCAATTTAACAAAATTGATATCTAAAATAATTTTTTCTAAGTAACTATTGGAACTATGTTAAAGAAAAGTATTAATTACTTAGTTATCTTAAATTATAAAATTTTAATTGTTTCAAATACAGGCTTTATAAGCTGTTTTGTAATACTCATTTTTCAATTTACTCACTCTTTGTGAGTCTTGTCCAATTACAAAACAAATAAAAAGGCTTCTATCAAGTTACGTTTAATTTTCTAAGGTAGGGTTAAATATATTTGCAATAGTAGTGTTCAGTGATGTGCATTATTAAATAGTATTCAATTCGTTTTTGTTTGTATTCAGAAAGGAGGTCATTATTATATCGTTAATTCAAGAAGGAAAATGTAAGTTTAAATAATTACAATTCATGTAAAAACGGTCTGTCAGTTGTAAGATAAGACTTATAAAAATTCCACTGTACCTATACATTTCAATGATTTAAAAATAATTAAAATGATACAGTAAAAGAATATTTTAAAAATTGTATCGTATTACGAAAGATAAATACGTGAGAAGAAACAAAAAAATTATTTTGGATGATGGTTTAAGTGTTGAGGGTAAAACTTTGAATATGAAGTTTTAGTTCATAATTTTATTTTAATTTAACTCTTCAAGGGAATGGCAGGTCATTAAAAATTTAAATAATCATTAGACTGACAATGAGACAATATTAAAAGTAGATCATTTAAAGTGCATTTTAGAATTAGAAAATATAAAGTTGGAAAAAACTAATTGTCAATATTTTAAGAAAAGCCTTGAAAGAAGTTGATCAAAATAAACAATAATTATGCAATAATACTAAGCTGTTTAGAAAGAAAAAAATTGGTCAAGGTGTTCAATCTTTAAATTCTTGCGGTTAAAAAAAGCAATAGAAAAAGAACAATAAAAGGGACAATTAAATTTTAACATGTATGTTAATTATTTAATACACAAAGTTAAAAAAAAAGGTTTTTCTTTAAGTAACCCTTATAAACTTTACCTTTAGTTTGAGTCCACGTATGGTAACTATTGTTTCTTACCATGGACACTAAAAGCAATTGCACATTTTGAGCTTATGGGCAGAAAAGTTTCTTGCGTCCTTCGAGCCAAAAGTACTTTTCTGTTTTAAGGTGGCTCCAGCGCCTAGTCCCGTATCAAAATGGGGAGACTAAAAATTAATCATTATTTTCTTTAAAATATGGTATAAAATTATCGTAGAGACTGTTGTAAGCCATATTCTACATTTTATTTGTTACTTTAGTGAGTAAATATAAAAAAACAAAAAAGTTTTATGGTGCCCTAATTGATGAACTGTTACGGTACGCTCCTAAGTTCAAGAATGGGGCAACATTGCTTAGCTGTAGTTATACCTATATATATGTACTCTGCAGAATGCAGACAGCTGAGAGCTGACTTGCACTCGCAACTGTACACTTAGTCTCCGATTATTTAAAGATTTTGTTCGATAACAAGACACTTTTCTCATGTCATCGAAAACTGCGTAATAATATATACAAGATAGTATATTTTTTATACCTTACGGGTTATTTATATAAGTGCAGCAGTAGGTTGTATATCGCGTAAGCTTGCATTTCCTATCTAACCCGTCTTAAAACTACGATTTTGTAAGCATGACTTCTTACAATTTTCATCGTCAACCTTAATTTTTTTTTATACGAATCGAAAGATGGGAATTCAAAGAATATAATTCAATTTTATTAACCTCGGTTGGGTTATTTATAATTTTAACATTGAGGCCACTGGAGCCACCTTAAGGCCTAGTACTTTACTGGGTGCAAAGTTTGTCAACGGGTGCAACATTGCACTTTGCACCCTTGGTAAAAAAAATAATACATACGACTCAGATACTAACATAAAAGAATTACGTTCTTCAGACATTCATGTTTGTGCCCTAGTGATGTAATTTTGTCTGTCAGTACTGTTCGTCAAAGAAGTCGTTTGACCATCATACCGTTTATATGTGCCCGGTCGACTCTCAAAAATATATAGCGTCGATTTCCAGTGAATAAAATTAGCCTGATAAGGCTAGCAAACCGCAGGCCAGCGAAACATCGCTTTTTTTTAAAATCATGTGATTGATTTTATTTAGTCCTTAAGTGATCGTTGATGCATTATTACTACTTATTTATTGATTATGAAGGAAGATTATAATTCTTCTACAGAAGTACTTGGAGTTAACCGAACAACAATTGCAGAGGCAAGAAAGTGGGTTCAACACTAGATACGTAAAAAAAATAAAAACGAACGAATCGATACATGCCATTCTTCCCATGTTAAACATCATAAAAAGTCGTTTTTAAGGAATCATAAACAAATATAAAAAGTGGATTAATTTCAAGGAGAAAAAAATCACATAAGGCATTTTACGTTAAATCGCATAGGCGGCACACAAGACCACTTATTATAGACTAATAAAAATATCAAATATACGAGTAAGATAAACTGGAGAAGCATTTCCGACATACATAACTTGTAGATATTTAAAAAATCTACAAAATGAGACCAATTAAGTTAAAATTGGCTATTTTTATTTCCTTAGAAAATGCAAAAAAACGCTAAAAATCGATGTTTTTTGAATAACATTTTAAACAAAAAATTATATACGTAGAATTTGGTAGGTAATAGAATATTGTGTTTGGATTTATTCTCTTTCTGAAGAGTTTTACCATAAGTCTTTTTCATAGCTACTTGGTTTTTGCAACTAGGGTCTTGCAAATCGAAGTGTAAAAATTGCTAAGGTGCAAAATAAAATAACTATAAACTAACTAAGACACGTATCAAATTTGACTTAACAACTATTGAAAAAAAAAAAAAAAAACCCTACTTTTGGCCATTTTGACGAAATGTTATAGCCAAAAGAATATAAATGCTACACATGTTTGATCATTACAAAACGAGAAACGTAGAAGTATGTCTGAATTCGTAACGTTATTCTTTTAAAAAACTTATTATATATAAGACAAACAATTAATACAAATTGTCATGTAAGATGTCTGCTAATTTCAAGAATTTATATGACGGTAAAAACCATGCACTTTAAACAAATATAAAATTTTTTTATTCTGTATTAAAAATGCATTGAGATAAATTATATAATGATAAGAATTTTGTTGCCCTCGATCAAATTTGAACTCTGATCTACAGGGTAATCAAAAGATACACTATCTGTGTAACTAAAAATGTAAAATGTACTTATACTAATATGTTTAGAAGATGGTAGCGCACTGTCTTATTGACAAGAAGCGTTGCACAAAATGTCTACAAGATAACTTACAGGTAACTTCAGAAATTAATGACACTGTTTTAAAGATTACTACCAGATAACTTCAAGATCTATAAAAATTACCTCAAAGATGTCTTAAAGATAACTTTAAGATGACTTACTAATAACTTTAACAATTATTTACTACTTCTAAAACTCATTTAAAGTGGATTATCAAGGCTGATTTTCAAGTAATTTATTATGTTTATTTAGTACGCTTGATAGGAGCTTCAATTGATCACTCTTTTGTGTGAGGTAAAATCATTGAATCTCACCTCTTCAAAACAAGCATAGCCAAAAAATCGATATAATCTAATTAGATCACCTATGGATCGATAGACGGCGTATTAAAAGTAAAATTTGACGTCATAAATATTGAATAGAATAATTTAACACTACAAGCAATGTTTTAACCCTTGAACTCAGGAAAATCTAGAAGAAACTTTTTGTAAAGTCTAACGTTATGATAAGCACAGTTTGCTTTGTACGCCCTATTATGATAGGAGCAAACAGTGGCCAGTTTTAGTTTATTAGTCAGAAGATGGACCAAAACTGTAATATCACGAGCGTTGATTGTGAACTTTTTTAACCATTATTTTTTCATGAGCCAAATACATACGCTTCTCTTGAATTATACAGCTGCCCTTAAAGGTATCGTAAGGAAAACTTCCCGACGCGCAAGGTACAACATAGATAAAGCGTTTCTACTGTAGGTTCCTCTTCTGTATTTGTCTGAAAGTCATTGCCATGAAAATGGTTCTTTGAAGAGAAATGTAACACTACTCCTTGACCTGAAATAAAACGAGGCGCCGACGCAGCGTTAGCAAATCTCGATCGCGTTCGTCACCGTTGTCCCTCTCACCTCTTGGGTTTCTGCTCCTGAAAAAGGGGGATAGGCGCGGTAGTTCTCCAGTTCTACGGGAAAAACTATTAATTTACACACAACAAATACCTTTCACTGTTCTTTTTTATTAAACCCTTAACACTAATACACAGTCTCCCTCTCTTTACAATACACAACACAATGCTTTACTTCGACTTCTGGACGGCGCTACAGCGACTCCGCCTCACAACCTGCGAACCGCGAGCGCTCGTCCACCACGTCCTGTTGGTCCGGGACCAGGAGGGGCTCCTGCTATACACTCTCTCCCTCTCTCTCTCTAATCGACCACACACACACTCTCTCTCTCTCTCTATCTCTCTACTATCTACCCTATTACACGACAACACGCACGAAAAATGGCGGCCCTCCCATGCACCTCGCGGTCTCTCGTACACCTCGTCTCGTCAACCCAAACTCTCTCTCTCTCTCGCTCGCACTGTCCACACTACAATCCCTCTCTCTCTCTCTCTCTCTCGCACTGTCTACGCTACACACTACTTCTCTCTCTCTCAATATTTCTCTCTCTCCATAGCCTCACCTCCTGGTCAAACGACCGTGAGTCCAACCCGGCGTGATGTCGTCTGGCGTCCTCGAGCGGGTCGTTCGTCCTGCGGCTTCACCCAAACTCTTCTCTCTCTCTCTCTCTCTCTCTCCCACTTCTCTTTCTTCTTCTTCTCTCAGCGGCCGTAGTCCTCGACCTGGAGACCTCGTCGTCCTGGGAGAACACAGCAGCTTCTCGTCTCGCACGTACACTCCTCTCTCTTCTCCCAACACTCAACGCACCTTCTCGAAAACTCTCTCTCTCTCTCTCTATCTCTCTCTCAACTCTCGCCACAAAAATCCGTCAAGTCACCGAAGCTCTTGCTGCTCACGCTTAAGCGTGCAGCTCGAGGCTCTACTCCCGACTCCCTCACGATCTCTTGCTCAAGCAATGGCCGCCGCCACTGCTGCCGCCACGTATCTCCTCTCGCAGTCACTCTCATGCTTAGCAGCTGCTGTGTCTCGGTAGTCGCGTTCGCACTTTTCTTGTCCTTTTCTGCTGGCGCTGCTGTGTCTCTGCATCTCAACTGTTTGTCCGTTGGCGTCCTCGTCCCCTCCTCTCAGCGTGTATACAGCTCCCGAAAAACAAACAGTTCGGAGAATCGTCGAATTAATGTTCTTTGTATACACGTTGCATCAGCGAGAGCATTTTGGAATATAGAGGCCATTTTGCCTCGTTACAAAAATACAATAGGTTACCTATTAGGACAGGGTGATAGTATAGCTAATTCCTTAGGAACTTTATCATCAATGAGCTGCTTAAGGACTTGCATGTCAGCTGTTATTTATTAATTATAATTTTGTATAACCTTTACATTGAGATAACAATAATTTGTTAGTTAAAAATTTGTGAATTAAGTTCTTCAATGAAGTTTAGTTATCATCACTATCTTTAGTAGAGAGTTTTTGATACTTCACGTTGTTGGTAAATTTTTTAATAGTCAGTCTAAATGGTTGAATCTCTGGCTTTGTCTCTTTGACAAGCTTTTTCAGTTAAGACACTATCTGTTTAGTTTAGGACACTATGCCTTTACTGTTTTCTCAATTCAGAAAACAGGCTGTATCATGTTGGTTGTACGCTAAGTCTAGTGAAATTATTTTCTTATCACCTGTAGCTAGACGGTTAATAAGTGTAGTGCCAGGACCGCAGTACTTATAGCCTGATATGTGTAACTTTATACGTTAAGTATTCATAACCCTACTCAAAAAATCGAGCATTAACGTCTAGAAGCCCACTATTTATAACTTGCAGTTTATAGGAGCACTTTGTATTCAATAATCACATCAATTGTTATCCAGCTATCATACTATGTGGACATGTAGTTCAAAAAGCTATCTGTAAAATTGCAAGTACTGAACTTTGACGCTGTCATGGACCATGAAAAACGTTCGAATCAACATGGAAAATTACTCCCAGATAGTATTGAAGCTGTATTATGTGGTCCAATCAACCGTGGTAAAACAAACAGTCTACTAGCACTAATATTAGACCCCAGTGGCAACAGGTTGAAAAACGTCTATTTGTACTCAAAGTTGCTTGGTTAGCTACAATGTAAGTTTTTAAAAAAACTTTCATAACCCATAGACAACGTACAATTCTTTACATTCAGTGTGTGACGTGGTAGCTAAAGCTATCAAGTCACTGTATACCTGTATTTTGAGCAAGTCATCGACAGCTACCGATTCCCATAATAGTATGTATAATTCTATATATCGAGCACTTATGACACATTCTTTTATGTGTGTTCTTGGTGACACGGACTACAAGCCAAGGGGAGAAAGAAGGACCGAAAACAAGGAGAGAGGTTGAATGTGTGTGAGGTACAGTTGAAGCCTTTGAGATGCAAAGGGAGGGGCGCGCTCACCTATGTAGACTTACTGCATAACATAGTCAGTATGGTACGAGGCATCAGAGAGAGCAGAGCATAGAGTCAAGAATTAGAGGGAAAGTGACAGGTGATATAAGAGAGAGAGAGAGAGAGAGAGAGAGAGAGAGAGAGAGAGAGAGAGAGTAGGAGAGTATCCAGCTAAACGAGAGAGGACAGCTGTCACAAAGGGAGTCACCTGAAGCAAGCGGTGTGACCGAGCCACTGCCGAGACTAGGACGAGCCCTAAGTAGCAAAGCGTAATCGTGAGGATATTATAAGGGTACTAGACATAGTGTACTATAGTGAGGTACGGACATAGAGGTATCCGGGTGATCCGAGCGAATGAGTGTATGAGTACATACGGGGATAAGGAAAATGTTAAAAACGCATAAGGATATGCGTGTGTATGTAAGGCAGGTGTGGGTCTCCGATAGCTAAGCCAAGGAGAAGTTCGACAGCGAGGACGACCAGAACACATACATCAAGTGGCATACAGACCTTGAAGGCACCGTGTATTAATGTTTATATTTTTAGAGAATAGAGAGAGAACAAGTGTGTAATATTCAAGAGTGTGTAGAGGATAAATAAGTAGCGTAAGCGCGCTGTGAAATGTATGTCAGTGATAGTTTTTATTCGTAATTAGTGCCCCCTTTCCCCCTTTTTCATTTCCTTTTAGGAGTGTTTGGCGTTCCTTGCCCGACACCTGTGACAGACCTCCTGGAGAAGAGGAATCCAGTGTGTAGGGACTAAGTAAGTGACGTACGAGAAAATTTTTGTGACAGCAAACAGGCAGCTGTTCATCGGCTGAAAAATCCTCGTTACAAGTGAAAATAAAGCAGTATTTTCAAATGATGCACTACCCGAGTTGGATTAAGTTTATAATGATTATTGCCGATAAAGCTTATAAAAAGCAGCACAATGTAAAATCTATTTACTGTGTGAAAAGACTAAAAATACAGACTGTTTTTATCTATGCCAGCCATACGCACAAGTACCAAAATACCTTGTGAGTGACAACATTAATCTTTTAGCTCAATTCAGCAAAATAAGCTTAATTTAGGACGGGCAAAGACCAAGCTTACAGGAACCAAAATTTGTCACTAATTTATCGCTAAAAGATAGTTCTCTTGCCCATTACATCGCGAGCCTAGCATTCACCTATACAGCGATAAACGTCTTCGAAAATATCAAGCTAGCACTAAACTCTACATATATCCTTGTAAAAGAGGTTCAGGGCAAACTTGAAGGCACCAAAATTTTTAGCAGAAAGATATCTCTATCCTACATTTTGTTGGGAGTCCAGTGTTTGGCTGTCCAGTGATATAGGAGGGGAGCAGAGCGAACTAACAGGCACCAAAATTGGTCACTAAAAGTTGCTGTTAAAAAAAAGCCCAATTTCCAGTTTTGCCATGCGCCCAGCGCTTTGCTGCCTGGAGATACACACTTTAAATACGTCAAACTAGCACTACACTTTACGTTTCTTATTTTAGGAGAAGTGCAGGGAAAATTTGCAGGCGAAAACTCCATGATTCGTCGCTAAAAGATGCCAAATTTGTTGCGAGCTCATATTCACCTGTCCAGTGGAAAAAGTTTTTAAATACGTCATGCTAGCACAATACCCTACGTATCGTATCGTCGGAGTGGCACAACGATAACTTATAGGCACCGAAAATAAATGATTTAATACAACTTATGTAAGTAATACAGGTGACAAAGAATATAATTATTTTATTTCCTTCATAGAATGCTACTTTTTCATTTTTTGTGAAAGAATGACTAATTACAATTGTTGATAAAACAACTGAGATCAAAATAATGCATAAGCCCCTCTAACTTATTGGCATAAAGGTTATCCATAAAATTTCTAAAGTTTTTTTTTGATGCTACGTTAATTTTTTTAAACAGTCATTGTAACCTTCATCTGCTTAATAATTCCATCTATTAACATCACCGATATAAGTTACTGAGCTTTTTAAGACTGCTAATAACCATATATTGTGAACTTGAATAGGTTGATGAGGATCATACTGACCATCCTTAACAATTATTGTGTGAGTTATAAACTTTATTTAAATTTTAAGCTTTTTCTCTTTACGTCTATATATATTTTAGAAAATTTTGATTATTTACGTGAATAAATACCTTCTTAACGAAGAAAGTGAACATCGACGATAAATAAAAAGTCACTGATTCATTTAATATACTTTATTGTTATTATTGCATTGTTAACACACGTTTAATTCTTCTAACATTATTCATCACTATTATTCTTCATTTTTTTTTGTGTATATGTGTGTTTGAAGTCTGTGTCTTTCTTTAAAGATATGTCTAATCAGTGCGGCCAAAACATGTACTAAAAGAATGGGTAAGTTAAAATTTAGATGCCAAATGCGAACTGTGGAGAGTGGTTAAGGCGCCTACACAGGCGGAGCTGTCAATATATCCTGGAGAGGCCTCCTTAAGGGGCGAAGCGTCAACAATCTTTTATTGAAATAAAAACATCAACTCCACGTACGGCTTTTTTATTGTTTAATTAATTGGAGACACTATNTTTTATCAATGACAAAGCTCTTTGTATGAAAAAAGAAAATCAGTAGTAAACTATTTAATTATAACTAAATAAGTAATTTAAAAAATTTTTATCGTACGTATTTTTAATTTATTACGTTTTTAACGTAAAAAGTTAAATAGTTCTCAAATAAAGTAACCTTTATTTCAGAAAAATAAGACGTAAAAACTCCCCTAATGACTTAGTATACATACGTCTCAGTAAAAGTTCATAACATTTTTAATTTATGTCATGCATAATATAAACGCGTTACCATAAATCGTCAAGTTAAATATTTACGGCCTCACGTATTAGAATCATATAGACGTATCTTACAGATTGGGTTATTGATGACATAATAATTATTGAAACTTTTAAAACTACAAATATTTTAGGCTATACGATTGATAACGCTAAATGAACACAAGGACTAAACTGTTAAATGTATTGGATTTTTTTTGTTCTAAGTAGATGGTCGGGAAAGTACTACGGCCATTAATAAACTATATTTATAAGATTGTGATTAAATAACAATATCATATTTAATATAAATAATTTTTCAGCTCATCTCTTGAGCAAAACCAAAGCCTTCTAGTATCGAAAATTAACTTAATTTCTAGTAGTAGAGCGTACTGATTTTTAGTAATTGAGCGCTTAAGATATACGATATTTATTAACGGAACAAACGGTTTAGAGTACCAATGCACAAACGAAGTATTGCGTTGGGTAATATTTAATTAATAAATTAATAAATACTGCAGACAGTGGTAAGTATTGTTTCTAGGGATTAAGCGCTTAGAATCCCATTTATTTATTTATTGAAGAAGCGGTCAAGCGTACTGCATTACTGGCAATGAAAAAATTAATTAATAATTCAACAACCAACGCTTACAGTAGAGCGTACTGAGTCTTTGAAGATTGGGCACTTAGGGTCTTATGTATTTAATTGTTTATTCAACAAGTGGTCCAGTACTGGCTCACCGTCGGATAGTTAACTAATTGATCCATTAATAAATAGTACATACAGAGCATAGGGTTTCTTGGGATTAAAAGTTAAAGAAGTAATTTATTTTCTTTTGATTGAGGGTATGTATTAACTTAGTCATTACCGGTGCAGGCAATAGAGCGCATTTAGGTTATTGGGGATTAGGTGCTTGGGATATTGATAACTGAATTGTTAATAGTAAAAGGTATTCAGTTACTAGATATAAATCCATAAACATACTGGGTTAATAGGTTAAAGTTCTTCGTTTTTTGTGGATTTGGGAGAATAGTATGTTTAAACTGGACTGCCCACGGCAGTTTTCGCATACTCGTTTTCTGGATGCATTCTGAGCAGTTTCAGGTCATTTAACGTTTTCAGTTCGGTTGACGCTACCTCAAAATTTTGCCATCAGGGTTCCAAAAGAAGCTACGAGCACGGTCTCGTGAGATTTTCCGCAAACTGAGGGAAGGGGCTGTGCACATACCATTACATTGCTGCATATGAAAAAATCTGCAAATTAAATTTTGTTTCATTAAATCAGAAATTCATTATATTGGGTCTTACGTTAGTACAAAATTATGAAGAGGTACGCAGTAAGATAAAAAAGGACTTTGTACACACAATTACTGTAATTACTTAACTAGGGTCAGATTATGAATTAATATAAGCGTAATTAGTATATGTTCAAATCTTTAGAATTCTTTATTCGCGATTGGTGAATTTGACACATATTAAGAAAAAAAATTTTTTTGAGTAAATTGTAATATTTTTAACAAAAAATAATGCTATATGTATTTGTCAAAACATAAATATTATAGATCATACCTAACTAGACAATTTCATGAATTGCAAAAGAAAAATTCTAAAACTTGTAGCACTTAACAGTTACGCTACTTTTCTTTTATAATTTAAACCAAATGAGATGATTGTGTGTACTATGTCTTTTTTTATGATACTGCAAACCACTTGTTAATTTTCTATAACAATAACACACTTTTTAAATCACTTGAAATTTGATTTATTAACATTTTTCCGACAGGTTTTCTCCATGTTCAAGAGTGTAAAGACGAGCACAGAGCCTTCACTTCTGGTTTGTGAAAATTTTTACCTGACCACGCTTATAGCGTTGTTCAAAACAAAGGCCTATTTGATAGACCAGGCACCTGTGAGGAGATGTCTGAATCACGCACTGAAAGAGACTGCAACAGTTTGGAAGTAAAAGTAGGGTATCTATCTCTCTCTAATGAGACGTATAAAAAGGTTAGATCCTTAGGTAATCTGTATATCCTCACAAAAATCATGTATTTATAGTAAATTTTCAAAGCAATCAATCAACAGTATAATATCTAATTCTTACGAGAAAAATATTAGTTAAATTATTGAACTACTTTTTTTCAACACAATCCTAGTACATTATGCAAATTATGTAAATAAATTGGAGCCAGTTAATCAATTTTATTTAAAATATCAAAATTGTCTTCCATTTTTATATCATCAATAAAAGTCAAGTTCAGATAAAAGTACGGAAAAATATTAAAGAACATTGTAAAAATAAGAAAAAAAGAACTTAAAACTCGTTTGTTATTAGATTAAGCTTATGAGACTGATTTATACAAATAAAATTCTACGAAACTGTTTTTCTGTAGCCTTAAAAAATTTTAAAACGAGAGTTTTGTTGGTTATAAATTTTCTGTCCTTATGGATTTTAGAAAATAAATATTTTGTGTTGCTTTGAAGTCACCACAAATATTTTTATTTAAAAATATTATTAAATAAAAGAACAGTTGCCATAATAATCCTATTTAACGGCATTGCTCTCATTTCTACACATAGCATCACTAAGTGCAGTTAGAAAAAGCTCTGCTCCCTAAATTCGTAGCATAGGGGATGACGTTGCAAGTAGTGCTCACATTTTTCTGTAGTGAGATAAAGAAACGGTCTCATCACAAGGCTGTGCTATCGGAAGGACAGGCATCGTCACTATAAAAAAAAAAATCTCACAGAAGGATTTTGGCCCAGCTATAAAAAAGACAGGGAGCTAAGCACTAGAAGAGCAACGAGCGACGTCAGAGGTGTCAGCTTTTTCAGTGACATCACTGACATAGATCTAGAATATACCAGCAACCTAAAATCAGAGCTAACTGTTTAACAGACAAAGGAGGATTTTATATCCACAGAACTCGAAAAAATAATTGAAAACATGGTGTTCAACAACCACAACGTACAACAAAACAGCTATACCCATAAAAAAAGGTATAAAAATAGCATCGAATTGACGGTATAAGTTCTACGAAAGCTGTAAAGAGATAAGGAAGAAGATGGAAAATCTCCTAGAACAAACCGATGACATAAGTTGCCAAGAAAGACGTACAGATCAAAAGAAGAAAAAGAATCACACGTACTATTCAATCCAGATTCGTTAAGAGCGTGCTAGCAGGCAAGTGAAACAGGAGTCCAAGAGATCCGAAGGAAGCCCTTTATCCCCCTTCTAAGGGAGGGAAAAAGACCCGGGGCAATCAAGAGATTATCCCAAAGATAAGAATCAATGGCAGTGACAGCTGCAAACGTGGTAATGCCAGAAAAAGAGAGGAAAATTTTCATTTAGGTCACGGAAGGGCAGAGCTGTGCTGAAGCTCTAAAGAAAATGGGAACTGATTTCAAGCCAGAGCAGGCTGACATTACAGTCAAAGAAGTCACTACGACTAAAAAGAGAGATCTTTTTCTCAGAGTCAAAGGAGTAAAGGACAGAGGAGCCATTGCTAGCAGTATAACTAAAACGGTGGAAGGACTAGGATCCATTAAAGCAGGTGAGTAAATCGTAACGCTTTAAATCCAGAATCTGTATCCGAGTACCAAAAAGGCTGACGTCAAACTTGCATTGAGTAGAATCCCTCGTCGTTTGCCACAGACGAGAACAGTGATGCTGCTAGCAGTAAATAACAAAATTCAGAAGGTAGCTCTGGTAAACATTGGAGAGACCGATGCCAAAACTATAGAAGGAACGAAGAGGTAGTCAATAGGATTTACAAGCTGCCAAGTAAGGATAAAGGTCAAAGCCATGAGATGGTTTTGGTGTCTCGGGTATGGATACATAGCCCGAAACTACAATAACGAGGATCGGTTGAAGCCATGCTTCCAGTGCACCAACTGCAATCACCGCAAAAAATATCGCAAGGAGGAGGCCCGATGTTTCGCTTGCGGAACAAAAAGTGCCAAACACGGAGCAGGTAGCAGCAGCTGCCCAGCATTTAGAAAGGCACGAAAAGAGGCCACGAGTAGGGTGTCTACAAGGCTTAGATATACTTTAAAAGGATGAAAACGGGATCACCATTGCAGATCCAAGTTGCGCTGACTTACTCGAGCCATCAGCAACGAGAAGCAACAGATATTAATGTTTTTGTAAAACAGCAGATGAGCAGACAAAATAAAAAAAAGGCAACATCACGATGGTCACGACATTCCGATAGAAAGCAACGTTTGAAATGCGAAAGCAGAGTCCAAGCCGAGTGTCCCAGGAGTGGGTCGTAACAGTTTAGTAGGCATTCAGTTTGTATTGTTAAAAACATCATAATAAAAAACAACACCATGTTCATCCAGCAAAGAGGTTCATGAACCCTTCTACTATGCATCAAGGCGTTCTGGATGACCTCAGACAAANTGAAGTAATAGGTTTTTAGGGGAGCCAAATCTGAAACCAACCTCTATTTTATCCCATCACGGCAAAATTTCTCACAACCTCAAAATTTGGCTAAAAAACATTAAAATTTTCTTTAAAATAATGTAAATCCTGATCGGATTACACCACACCTACTAGAGATGTTCAGGGTCGCTGAATCCAAATCTGACCTCTATGTGATCCCAAACCGTCACGATTTTTTATAACCTCAAAAATCGTCCAAAAACATTAAAATTTTCCTTGTTTGTGAACTATTCCACTCAGATACCCAATACTTCAAAATCTTGTATCTTGCCCACCTAACAGCACACTAACCTTTTGACCTTTTAGCCTTGTCACCCTAAAATTGTACTGTTAACGAGCAAAAACTTATAAAACTTTGTAATTTTGGGCCAGTCATGTGGAATAATTAAATATCATGAGTTCTACCAACAAAAAATCTATAATTTATTCTATAATTAAGAAAGACCGTCAGAAAAATCGTAATCAACATATTTCAATCAACAATCTATAGTTACAAACGGTCTCAATAAGCGGTATGTAAGTAAATCTTGATAACGTAAATAAGCATTAAGCGTTTTATTGGAAGAGTATTGCTTAATTTCTTTTTATCTGCGTAACCTGTATAAGTCGCATTTTATCATTTGTTTTGATGCCTGGAAATTTGCTCTAGCCCTTCCTACAAGCAGATATATAGAATGTAGTACTAGCTTTACGTGTTCGAAGTCATACATCGCTGGACACCTGGACGCCACACAGTGGTCTTAAAAGCTGAGAAAATGCTTAAAACTCGTACTTCGCNGCTATGCAAGAGCGTAGCGTTTGCGAGCGAACACTTTATGTGATCAGGCCCATTCTTCATTAATTTTAATTCAATATCCGGGCGATACTTTGGCTTAAAGTGTTAATATTTTTAAAGGTGTGCTCACATAAAGTTGAAAGTACTTACAACTGCCCTCAGACGTCTATGTACAGGCACCCTAACCCGAATAACCTGAACTGATTGCTTGGTTCAGGTAAACAAGCTAAGTATTGCCTTCAAATCTGGCATTTCATTCTGTTTTGCTTGAATTATCTGTTTCGTACTTATTCAATAGAGATAAAGACACTATACTCAGGGAGCAGGCTAACTGAAATTTGTATTGTTAAAGTTGTAACGTAAAAGGTACTTCTTTGATTTGTGTCAAATTTAATTGCTTTTAAGTGAGCTTTTTCCTTTAAAACAAAGGATCCGTACAAAGAAGTAAATTATCAGTATCTAAAAATGTAACTACTTGTATTAATATGATAAGTCTAATACTTGTTTTTTTACATAAAAAGTTAATATACTCGTGAAATAAATCACTTTAACACAACAGAGCAACTCATGAAAAGTTAAACTTCTTATAATTGATGCAACATTCACTTGATACGTCGTTCAATCCTTACTAAAAATATGAAATACAGTGGAAACGAGTGGATTTGTTATTCGTTTCACGCATAATATTTTACGTATGATATTCTGTACACAAAATCATAGGATTTGAGTCATCAGATATTTAATAGATAAGTGTGTGTATACGCACCCCATAGTGTACATGGAACGATACTCGAAACGAGATGTTGGCCACTTTTCCACGTATATCTTCCTGACACTACAGGGGCATATTCAAAAAATAACCCATCGTTCGAAGTGCAGAAAGTATAATTATTGACAGATAATTTTTTTCTGACAGTAGAGAAGAGTTATTAGCATTTTGCTTACTGTGTCGCATAAGCTCTACATATATATTTTTTTTTTATATTAGAATGCTCTACGTCCGGCTCCTTTATTAAGGGCACTACTATGGGCACTTAGCACTTGGGAGAAGGAAGGGAAGAGAAATGGGAGGCTTCCCATTACTGGGAGGGGGTAGGGGGAAATTGGGCAGTTTTGCTGCAAGGAGGTCGCCTAAACCCTTCTTGAGGAGCATTGCGTGGTAAAAAAGCACATGTGAAAAATCACAGAGGTACTTGCTCCAATAGTCGCACTGGCCGGGAATCGAACCACGGTCTCCCGCGTGCCAATCCACGACCTAGCCAACTGAGCCACCGCGCGCTCAATATGTATATATATTTGTGTTTATACATATAAGCTGGTGTGTCTTATAATAAATGTAAGAATTCAAAAACACCTAATTGTGAATAACAATTTCCATCATTGGCCTTGAGCGCAACTCCAGATCAGCGCCACCGAACGGGAAAGCCAAGAACGTTTGGGCTGGTCGACCATACTATTATTGTACTTATATATTCAGAACGATATATATACATTTTTCCATGTATATGTCTTTCTGAATATATAGGTATAATAATAGTGTGGTCGGCCAGGCTCAACGTTCTTGGCTCTCTCGTTTGGCAGTGCCGATCCGGAATTGTGCTCGAGGCCAACTGGGCACACAATATCTAAGCAACTATATTTTTGTGTGTTCGTAGACATATATGTATTTGTACCAATAGGTTTAGCAAGGTTAAGCCTCATCGTCTTATTTTCTTCAACTTATAATTGAAGAAACATAGAGAGTATAAAAATTAGGATATTGTTCTCTCATGCTCATAATAACTATTAGAAGGTAAGTTCTTAATTATACATATGTGTGTTTATATATGCATAGTTGTATACATATACATATATAGACACGTATTTAAGTATGCTTTCAAGGAAGTAGATTTCCTTCTGTTTAAGGCTATTTGCTGTTTACAAAAAATACTATTGTTGTTTATTAATGTATATGTGTATATATATTTGTATATATACATAGATACATATATACGTATGGGTAGGTGTGTCTTGTAATAGCTGAAAGAATTAGAAAACACATAAAAAAGTAACGATTTTATGGGGTTATAGAGTTTTTGTTGGTAGAACTCATCATATTTAATTAATCCACATGACTGGCCCAAAATTACAAAGTTTCATAAGTTTTTGCTCATTAACAGTACAATTTTAGGGTGACAAGGCTAAAAGGTCTAAAGGTTAGTGTGCTGTTAGGTGGGCAAGATACAAGATTTTGAAGTATTGGGTATCTGAGTGGAATGGGTCACAAACAAGGAAAATTTTAATGTTTTTGGACGATTTTTGAGGTTATGAAAAATCGTGACGCGTTGGGATCACATGGAGGACAGATTCGGATTCAGCGACCCTAAAAACCTTTAGTAGGTGTGGTATAATCCTATTTAGATTTATATTTTTTTAAAGAAACTTTTAACATTTTTTAGCCTAATTTTGAGGTTATGAGAAATCTTGCCATGATGGCATGAAATAGAGGTCGGTTTTGAATTCGACTACCCCGAAAACCTATTACTTTAATATCTAGTCAATTAAAATGTACAGATATATTTACTTGCGGTCTAACGTTATAAGAAACTTCTAATTTACTGTACTAGTGTGGTGTCAGTTCTGGTGTATTGTTGTTGATGAAAGAAAACATTTTTTTTACTTAACTTAATGTTTAACATTCTTTATCTGTCTACATTTTTTCTTCGTGTAATATTTATAAAACAGATAAAAATGTAAGGTAATAAAAAATGTTTTCTTTCATAAACAACCATACACCGGAACTGACACCACACTAGTACAGTAAATTAGAAGTTTCTTCTAACATTAGACTGCAAGTAAGTATATCTGTACATTTTAATTGACTAGATATTGAAGTAATAGGTTTTTAGGGGAGCCAAATCTGAAACCAACCTCTATTTTATCCCATCACGGCAAAATTTCTCACAACCTCAAAATTTGGCTAAAAAACATTAAAATTTTCTTTAAAATAATGTAAATCCTGATCGGATTACACCACACCTACTAGAGATGTTCAGGGTCGCTGAATCCAAATCTGACCTCTATGTGATCCCAAACCGTCACGATTTTTTATAACCTCAAAAATCGTCCAAAAACATTAAAATTTTCCTTGTTTGTGAACTATTCCACTCAGATACCCAATACTTCAAAATCTTGTATCTTGCCCACCTAACAGCACACTAACCTTTTGACCTTTTAGCCTTGTCACCCTAAAATTGTACTGTTAACGAGCAAAAACTTATAAAACTTTGTAATTTTGGGCCAGTCATGTGGAATAATTAAATATCATGAGTTCTACCAACAAAAACTCTATAACCCCATAAGAACGTTACTTTTTTAAGTGTTTTCAAATTCTTTCAGCTATTACAAGACACACCTACTCATACGTATATATGTATCTATATATATATAAATATATATACACATACACATTGTTAAACAACAATAGTATTTTTTGTAAACAGCAAATAGCCTTAAACAGAAGGAAATCTACTTCCTTGAAAGCATACATAAATACGTGTCTATATATGTATATGTATACAATTATGCATATATAAACACACATATATATAATTAAGAACTTACCTTCTAATAGTTATTATAAACATGAAAGAACAATATCCTAATTTCTATACTCTCTATGTTTCTTCAATTATAAGTTGAAGAAAATAAGACGATGAGGCTTAACCTTGCTAAACCGATTGGTACAAATACATATATGTCTACGAACACACAAACATATAGTTGCTTAGATATTTAGAGCCCAGTTGGCCTCGAGCACAATTCCGGATCGGCACCACCAAACGAGAGAGCCAAGAACGTTTAGCCTGGTCGACCACACTATTATTATACTTATATATACACAACGACATATACATGGAAAAATGTATATATATCGTTCTAAATATATAAGTACAATAATAGTATGGTCGACCAGCCCAAACGTTCTTGGCTCTCCCGTTCGGTGGCGCTGATCTGGAGTTGCGCTCAAGGCCAATGATGGAATTTGTTATTCACAATTAGGTGTTTTTGAATTTTTACATTTATTATAAGACACACCAGCTTATATGTATAAACACAAATATATATACATATTGAGCGCGCGGTGGCTCAGTTGGCTAGGTCGTGGATTGGCACGCGGGAGACCGTGGTTCGATTCCCGGCCAGTGCGACTATTGGAGCAAGTACCTCTGTGATTTTTCACATGTGCTTTTTTACCACGCAATGCTCCTCAAGAAGGGTTTAGGCGACCTCCTTGCAGCAAAACTGCCCAATTTCCCCCTACCCCCTCCCAGTAATGGGAAGCCTCCCATTTCTCTTCCCTTCCTTCTCCCAAGTGCTAAGTGCCCATAGTAGTGCCCTTAATAAAGGAGCCGGACGTAGAGCATTCTAATATAAAAAAAAAATATATATGTAGAGCTTATGCGACACAGTAAGCAAAATGCTAATAACTCTTCTCTACTGTCAGAAAAAAATTATCTGTCAATAATTATACTTTCTGCACTTCGAACGATGGGTTATTTTTTGAATATGCCCCTGTAGTGTCAGGAAGATATACGTGGAAAAGTGGCCAACATCTCGTTTCGAGTATCGTTCCATGTACACTATGGGGTGCGTATACACACACTTATCTATTAAATATCTGATGACTCAAATCCTATGATTTTGTGTACAGAATATCATACGTAAAATANTTTATTAGTCAAAATCCAGGGGAACCACGAATTTTGAGCATTTTTTATGCTTTTCAGACCAAAATATGCGATAGTATCAAGCTTTAAGAATCTTAAAAATTTATAAATTTTTTTTTTTGAAAATGGCAATTTTATTCTAAAAATAGCAAGAAAAATTTTTTTTTTACAATTTCGAGTAGTATACGATGGTATTTTTAAAAATTTATAATCGTTAATTCCAAAATTTTCTGAAGCCATCTTTGATCCGCTATTTTTACATTGGAAAATTTAACTTTAGATTCGTGATAAGTGACCTCGAAATCTAACGTATACCAAGTCTGTTTGCAATGGGTTGATTTTTGAAAATTTCATCCGCCATCTTGGATCCGCCATTTTGGAGTTGGGAAATTTAACTTTAGATTCGTGATCAGCGACCCCATAACCTCAGTATACAAAATTTTGTACGAATCAGTAAACTTTAACAACGTATTATGTGTTCAGAGTATTTTGACTATCAAAATCTATGTCGTGGGAGTTAGAAGTGGGTATAATATAGAGGGAGTAACAAGGAGACGAAGTGTTTAGTCAGTTACTAGATACTTCTGAGGATAGACGTATCAGTCTACGGTTCCAAGCGCTGACTGAGTCTCCTGACTCTCATAATACTGCTTTATATAGAGAAATAGTAAGTGTAAAAAGTGGCGGGTATTTAGTAAAAATGGAAGAAGAGTGAAAGTAAGGAGCTTGCTAAAGTTAGAGACCTTAGTTGACAGCAAGATAGTCAAGACATCAGACTTCTGTTATCATGAACTATATCGTTAATATTCAGGTATTCAGGTCTACGAATATTTTTATTCCAAAATAGCTTTTTATTTTGGCTTTTCAGGAGATTAAAGCAGTACAGTCAGCTTAACAAGTTAGTGGAAATGAAAAATTAGTGTATTTCATCATTATTCTTGATGAATCATGCAAGCTATTTAATATTAAACAGCAAAAAATTACTAATAAGTAAAAAAATAAAAAATTAATACTTAAAAATTAAACTCCGGCGCAATGTTTTATTTCTCGTCTGCTGTACACAGATGTACCAATAGTATTTGTTTGAAATTTTAATTAACGTATTTCTTAAACCGTGACGACAGGCTTCTTGAAATTCAGATATGTTATTTTCATTGTTACCAACAGTAACATACTAGTTTTTTAAAAGATTTGTAATTATATTTTCTAAGTAGTGAAAATGTAAATATTGCAACGACGCACAGTAGTTCAAAACATAAAAAAAAATTTCATCTGAAAACTTCCCTCTAATTTCAGCGCAATAAATCTGACCTCTATGTGATCCCAA